>JARWLC010000009.1:156857963-157190463 GCA_033318265.1 Phyllotis vaccarum
CCAAGGTCTTGTCAGAAATTGGGGGGTGGTTGTCTGCCACAATTTGGGTTTTTAAATTCATATTTTTAATCTGTATTTGGGAAATGACATTTTAGCCTAGTTTTTCCTTCCTAATTTGCTGCACATTTAAAACAGGTGCCAGTTTTAGTGGCCCTCTCCAGTCTTCTCTCTGGCCCTCCCTTCCCTCCCCTCTCCCTTTGCTTCACATCTCCCTTCCTCTCTCCCCCTCCCTTTCTCATCTCCATTCTTCTCTTCCCCCCCTCCTCTGTGTCCTCTCCTCTCTCCATCTCCTTTCTTTCATACCCCTCCTTCCTCCCCTCTGTCTTCTCTCCCCCTCTCTCTTTCTCTCTCTCTTTTTCCCTTCACCCCTCTCTCTTCTCTCACCTCATCCTTTCCCCCAGGCACAAGACAGGAGAGCCTCCCCTTTTCTTCCTACTTTGGATGGCGCATACTGCCGAGGCCAAGCATCTCTGTTTTTCTTCTTCCCTGGGTGATTTTAGAACTTTGAAAAGGTGGAAGGAAAGCTTCAGCGTGTGTCTTCCATCTCACTGTCAGCATCCAGGGCTTCACTCTCAGGTGACATGGGCTGCTGAAAAGCTGTTTTACCTCCTGTTAAAACCCCAGACTCTACCTAGGAACTCAGTCATGGCCAAGGCAATGACAATGACAATTTTCTCTCCTGTTTGACTTGTAGATCTGGTCAGAAGACACCACCCTTCTTTAAAGGAAAACAAAACAAAACAAAACAAAAACAACAACAACAAAAAAAACAAAAAACCTGAAAAAAACAAACAAAAAACCCTACAAAATAAAAGTGTGAATTTGGAAACTAGAAACTAAAAACACAGAGACTTGGTAGGAAATAGTGACAGGGTAAGTGAAAGGAAGCATCAAGGTGGCTTTGTGGGGAAAGGGACTTGCCTTGGAGTCTGAGGATCTGAGTTGGATCCCTAGACACACTTAGTACAACACATAAATTTGCAAAATTTGCTTTGTGACCTCTACATGTGTGCACCATGGCCTGTTTGTACCCATCAATAAAACATATACAATATATAAATGGAGGATTTAAAAAGAGAAAAAGAAAGAATCCCCCCTCTACTTCTCCAGTTACAGAAAGAAAATGAAGTGGGCACCATTTTAAATAGGAAGTAAAGCCTTTTACATTTAACTTATGATTAATATGCTCTTCCCATGTGTCCATCAACATATTTTATTTGCACTATGTTGGTGTTTAGGATACTTTTCATAGTTCCATTCAGGCCAGGACATAGGGACTACCTAGTTTAAACAAGAGATATGCCCAGGGCCTCTTTGGACAGGGAAGAAGGCCCTTTACAAGTTAACATTTTATATGAGATGATAAAAAAAATTGGAAGCTTCAGATGTGCCCAATGGCATGTACGTTCAAAGCTGTGTAAACTGGCCAGGAGTGGTTGCCACCAGCTGAATGTCCTTCATAGGCAGTTTTATCTTGAGTGTGCCCTTAATTTGACAGGCTGCTGCCCGAGACTCACACAGGGGAAGCTGGAACTGACGTCTGGACGCTGGCTGCTTGCTGGAGCTCTGTCTGAATTGCAGACTTGTGTGATCCCTGTCTCTTTGCTTCAACTTTTCCACCTGAGCTCTCGATTCCATCTTCTTGCTTCCCAAGGATGCCCTGCTCGGTAGGCCTCACCAACTGCTTTCAAAACTATGAATTATCAACACCGCTTTGACAGAGAAAGAAACTGAGGCTCACATCTGAGAGGATGATCTTGACAATTTACCTTTCCAGGCTCCGACTCATTCCACTGACTTGTTTAAATACTATTTAGGAAAAACAAATACTACCAAATTTCTTTCTTTGAGGTAGTTTCTGGAAAGGCAAACACTGTTGGAAACAATGCTTTATAAAGGCATTGGTGTTCAGAGTAGATGAATTTGGGAGTAACATAAGCAAAGGATTCTCACTACCAATTAACCACGATATTATTACTTCATTTTTTTTCTGAAAAGGAGGGAAATATCATTTTATTCATTTGCTAAGAGTATATGTTACACTAACTAAAATAGATCAGCTGCAGTTTGCATAAAGAGTCATTTTTATAACTAATCTTGACTTCTTATCCAATGCAGCTAAGGATGCACTGGATACTGAGAAAATATGACCCATATCCCATATGTGAAACATTCACAAGTCATTCACCTGAATCCATGTCTAACTGCCACTTTTATGCAGTTATTATAAAATTCAGATTTTTTTTTATGGTAGGGGAAGTCTTGGTCATTGAAAATACAATAGAAAAGTTTTCATGGTGAAGGTGAAACCAGAGTCTAATATCCATCTATACATTATCAAAGTCAAATTGCACATATAATATACCTACATATTGCTAGGAAATAAAGTATTTTATAGAAAGATAGTCAATAAAGCAAGTAATAGAATGCGTACAGAATGAGGTTCCATATCATACTGCAACATGGATGTTTCTTTCCTTAACAGTTCAGAATTCACCCTAGCCTTAATTTCGCGAAGAGCCTACAGAGTTCACAATGAACAGAGTCTGAGACCCATCACATCCAGTAGTCCAGAAAGTACTTAAAACTCACATTGTTGATGCACAGGCCAGCCAGAAGAGATGGGAGAGAGGGCATAATGCCCAGCCACTTCTCAGTAGGCAGAAGTGGGTCCTGAGCCCTGTCATAGAGGTTGGGTTTGGGGAGATGCCCAGGCAGGGCAGCACCTCAGTCTTCATTGGCTTCTCCTCACTTTTCTTGTTGACTTCTGGACTCAAAGACATTCTTAAAAAAATGAATGCCATTCTGAGAATTAAAGAAGCACTTGCTAAGGTGTGAGTGTGCATCTCTGTGTGTGTGTGTCTGTGTCTGTGTGTGTGTCTGTGTGTGTGTGTGTCAGAGAGCGAGAGAAAGAGAGAAATTTTATTGCATTTTACAAACTTTAAATAACAATGTTATTTTTTCAAGGCTGTTTACATTAACCTAGAGTTGAAATGTATTATTTTCCAGTTTCCTTGGCATCTTTCTAAGAACTGAGTGGTTTCCCATCATTGGTTTTGTCTGTCCCATGCTGAGAAGACCTCATTCTGGGATCTCATCTTGTGATCTGTAGCATAAATAACAGTGTGTGTTGTAAATCCACATGCCCTTAGCAGAGGAGCCCACCAATGTTAGTCAGTGCTCAGTGATTGTAACAAATACCCAAATAACCAACTTATCAAGAGGAAAGGTTTATTTCCTCTAAGAGCTTCTGAGATTTTAGTTCATAACTAACTAACTGGCCTTATTTTGAGCCAGTCTTGGGGCAGTATCTCCCAGGGGAAGCAGGTGGTAGAGACTACTTACCTAGTGGTTGTTAGAAGTCAAAGAATGACAGAACAGTCTAACTACCCTCCTCAGGAGCATGCTCTAGTGACCTTTCTTATCTAAGGGAGAAGACCACATGAAGAGATAGAGTTCATGCCCCCCCCCATATAAATTCCACCTTAAGTCTTATCACAAATATGAAGGATTTTGTGAACTGACTATTTTCTCTTCTGAAATGAGAGTCTCTCTCTGAGCTCATCTCTACCTAGAGCAAAAAACCAGGAACTACTAGGCAGAACCTAAGAGCTCCCTCGCCTCACCTCCAGTGAATCTAAATCGGGCCGTTTCAGTCCTTACCTGTCTTTCTAACTGGCAGAATCTCTCACTTCCCTCATGTCAGGCTCACTTCTTTATCTCTGCGTATCTCAGGATGCCTATTACAAAGAATGTAGCCATCCATGCCTTTTCAGTATTAGGCTGATATTATGCCCAGGCCATCTTTGTTCCTCTAGAAAGGTGAGAATTCCTGTGGGAGATTATGTTGTTACATTGTAAATAATTGTCCCACCCACTGGTTTAATAAAAAGTGCTGATTGACCAAAGGCAGACAGGAAGTGTTGGTGGGGCTACCAGACTAGGAAAACTCAGGGAACCAAAGGAACAGAGCAGAATGCCAGAGAGAAGCCAGAAGATGCAGAGGACAACTATGCTGCTCTAAGAAAAGGTACTGAGCTGCATAGATGGACAAGATAAAGAGTCATGGGTTAGATTAAGGGTAAAGAGTTAGCAAGTTATATGCCTGGGCCTTAGGCCGATCAGCCTAAAACTATTGTAAGCATCTGTGTGTCTCTGCAGGTTTGTGGGTCTAAACCTTGAGGCTAGGCCTGAAAGTCCGGGCCAGAAACCTCCTACTACAAATTTCTGAATCCAAATTAGAATTGTGGATTATTGGAACTGGCAGAAAGGTCTGGGGAGGTGTTTTGGTTTGCTCTCTTGTGATAAACACTATGACCAAAAGCAGTGTAGAGAGGGGGTTTATTTGGCTTGCACATCCCAATCACAGCCTAACATGAAAGAATGCGGGACAGTAACTCAAACAGGATAAGAACCTGGAGGTAGGAACTGAAACAGAGGCTATGGAGGAACATTGCTTACAAGGGTGCTGCTCATGGCCTGCACAGTCTGCTTACTTATACATCCTAGGATCACCCACAAAGTTCTGGAGCTTTCCCACATCAATCACTAATTAAGAAAATGCCCCATTGCCGCCAGGTAGTGACACTGGTCTGCCTTTAATCTCAGCAATTTAGAGGCAGACACAAATAGATTTCAGTGAGTTTGTGGCCAGCCTAGTCTACAGAGCTAGCTCTAGGACAGCCAGGGATATGCAGAAAAACTTTATCTTGAAAATATGAAAACCAAAACAAGAAAAAAGAATACACTCCATAAACATGTCTACAGGACAATCTTAGGGAGGCATTTTGTCAATTGTTCTCTCTTCTCGGTGAACTCTTTCCTGTATCAAGTTTTGATCAAAAGGCCAGCCAGCTGAGAAGGTACACACACACACACACACACACACACACACACACACATATATATATATGCACACAAACCACTTTCAACACATTGTACATTGAGAACACCATGAAACTCCAATAATTCTACACGTTGAGATCTGAAGCCAGGAAAATGCAAGTGTTATTAACAGAAATGTGAACCCTACTACTGAGAAACCAGATGTGGTTAAGAGAAATGTTCAAAACAGAATTACAACACATTTATGTTCCCTAAGACTGCAAACATTAAGACTGAGTGGGTCAGAATTTATCAATGGAGCTAACAATCGGCCAATAAACTTCCATGAATGTATAGACGTCATTAACATCTGAAGGTAAAATAAAAGGGCCCAGTCTTGGGTACCCAGCAGTTCTTTTTTCTAAGTTCTTTTCTTGTGCCTCTCTAGAAGTCTCCTCTGCCTTCATTCCCTCTGTGCGGAATTAAAGGAGTTATGTAAAAGGAGAACCCACCATAGATTTAATTCTCAACAAGGTGCTTTAACTACAGCTTGGCCCTTTGACTTTACTGGGAGAGAATTCAGAAAGCAGAGAAGCTAAATAGCATACCTGACGCTCTGTAGCCCTCTATCATAAGCATTTCAGCAGCTTCTTAACTGTGTAAGATCCAGTTCCATGTTGATTATTGGATAATTCTCTGCCACAGGCAGAATTGAACCATGTAGAATCTTAGATAATATTTTGCCTTATCTCTCCCCTGAATAGTTTTTGAGTTCCTTTTCTAACAAAGCAGAATAAAAGTTCAAAAGCTGTCCCCACTGACTCAAATAACCACCCACGTGGTTCCCTAGCCTCTATAAGGGTGAAGATTAGATGTCAGACTCACTATGCTGACTCTTCAATCAGGAGAGCATACCTACTTTTTATGTTTGGATCTAATTTTATGTTCTGATCATATGGGGGAAAATCTCTCTCCATGAGCTTCAAGTACCTTAGACTAATCAAGTCATGTGCCTTTTTGTAGAGACCTTAGCTTACTCTCTAAACTTGTCCTGGAGGAACACAGGCCATTTTCTGGGCAGCTGTGTCCAATTCTTATCAGCCAATGTCCAGCTGCCCTTGGCTCCCTGGCTGGCTCCATCCAGCCCCACCTAGGAGCAGCTAAAGTAAATATAAACAGAACAACCCTTCCCCCTCACAGATAAAAGACTGAAATATACAGGCTTGATTTTAATAGAGCCTCTGCTAGGTCTCTGGTTTTAGCACCCACAACTAATTGCAGGCCCAACTAGGGCAGACACAATTGAACATGTAGTTAAGTAGCACCCTCACCACCTGGCTTGCACAAACAATTAAATATTTGCACCTGCAATCACAGTGTGTGTGAAAGTTATCCCTGTAATTAGTTGTCAGCACATAAATAGAGGCAATCTTTAAGGCTTTGTCTAATTCTAATAGTTATTTTTAAATAGATATTTTTTGTTGAAATAAAAGCATGCGAAACTAATTAGTTTTTTTATTAAGAAACTTCATATCGAGTTGTTTTCAGATAATACCTAAAAATACAGCTCTTATAGTTTCTCTCCATGACTTAATTACAGAAATATTATTGTGTACATTTTTTGTATGTGCATGTGTGTTATTCACCTGTATTTGGGATACATCGGTGTGCTGGTACATGAAGGTGGAGGTGGAGGTGGTTTCTGTCAGCTTTTTGAGACGGGATCTTTAGGTTGCCTGGATCTCACCAATTGGGCTAGACTGGCTGGCCACCAAGCCCCCAGAGATCTTTCTGCCTTCCCATTCATATGTGCTGGGATTATAGGCAGGTACTGCCATACCCAGCTTCCTCACATGGATACTAAGGATTGAACTAAAGTCCTTATGCTTGCATAACAAGCATTTTATTAATAGAGACTTCTTCCCAAACCCCTATCTGTGTATATTTGTAATAAATGAGGCATATGATTAAGTATATCCAATACACATTCAAGTGGTCGGTGATCACACTGAGCATATAATATACTATGTCCTGCCCTGGGGAGTACTAATTTTCATTAAGTTATTTGTTTCCATCAAGGCTCTTGGCTGGGATGGGGCAAAGTTTAGACTTTAGGCTTGATGTTTTAGTCAGTCCATTGTGATTAGTGACTATTACTTCCAAAAGACAATGGAAAACAGAAAAATTGGAAGATAGAAAAATCTCCTGTTGCTTCCCCATGCATAGAACAATGGTATATATAATGTTTTGACAGTTACATAAGTTCCTTGTACCCTGTCGGAGGAGACATGTGCCTCGGATGTTTTCCATGGCAGAGTTGCTTATTTCTGCCATGCTGAAGAAAGTACAATAAAGGATTCTCACAAATAAGCATATCATTAAATGATAGGGCATGAAATGCTCCCTAGCGCTGATGGGAAATCAAGTCTCCCTGCCTCTGCCCCCAAGAGACATAACATGCCTATGTCTTAGTAAATGTTCTCAGTACAGATGCATTTTATGTCTCTTTATCCATGACATCTGTACTCCAATTTTCATCCCCATGTCTACTATAGTAAACATCCAACCCCTGTGCCTGTAGCTTGCCTCTCTGCAATACTTAGATTCCACATAGGTCAGCCCCCTTTCCTCTGTATTTGAATTAATGATTTCTTGCTTTTAAGATATACTCTGTCTTAGGCTAAGCTAATGCATTCATTTAAGGTGGACCTATGGAGTGTTGGCTTTTGTTTGTTTGTTTGGCTGGTCTGGTTTGTTTTTCCTCACTGCAATCTTATAATTTTCACACACCATGGAATTTTGACCAGACAACCTTGAGTATTCAGAAATTCAAAAAAAAAAAAAAAATCACCCAAAAGACCCTCTCAGTCCAAGGAGAAGAGGACATAAGTTGGGGGGAGGTAAGAAAGCTGATCGGTGTCCTCACAGTAAGCAGGGTGAGGGGCCAGGCTGGGAGTTGGGATCAGCGTTTAGACCTTGAAGTGCAACAGCTGTGGATCGTCTTTGAGGCTGAGGATCAAGCAGAGAATATGAGATAGGCAAACGTTGGCTTAGACTTTCTTCTCCTTTGATTGTCCTTGGACATCTGCCTCATCTCCTGTCAAGAATGTTTGGCAGCTGTTAGCTCAGAATAACACAGTTCTGTTGGGCCAGCCGCTGCCCTACTCGCTTCTAATACTTTAAGCCAACTAGTCTCCGTTCTATGCCTGGCCTGACACGCCGCTCTGCTAATGCCTTGAGCTAACCAGCTTTCGACCAGCCATAGGAAACACAAGGGGAGAGCCTTCGGTTTATTTTCCTCGTGTGCTAATTGGCTTTAATTGTTGGCCAATTGGATTTCAAGTTCAGAAAGGAGTGAGCTGCACAAAGACAAGTGTTAACTTAAGACCGTGGGAGAGGCTGGCAATCCTTTTGCTCTCTAATATAATGGACTTTATGCGATTGCACATGCCTCTTGGATGCAGGGGTCCTTGTGAGGATTTCCCCCATCGTTCTGATGTTCTTTTTTTTTCTTAAATTGTTATCTCTCCCCCCCCCCCATGTGCCAAATATTAAACACTGGGTCCAGTTACTAGAAATCAAATCATTCAAACATCTAACCTATTTAGCTCACTGTATGCTTTTAATTTTTACTCTAATAATCTATTTCTGGCAGTAATAAATTACCATATGGAAAAAGGAAATGACTAAAAATATTTTAAATAGACATTTTTCTACCTAATGCTTGAGATGATAAAAATGTCATGACAATAAAAATTTAAATGTATTCTACCCATACTTTTTAGTACCACACTCATGGAATTTATTTATGATGAGATAGGAGTATCAAAACTGGCCTCCCACATTCCCTAGCTCATAGAAAATGCAACCTTGGTCACATCAGCGAACTGTATAAGGGACTCAGGATGGTTCCTATCAACAGCATTGATTTCTCTCCAGTAGGGTTGGTTTGAGGAATGTCTGGAGGGTGGCTGTAACTTGAATTTACTACTGTTAATGTAGAGAGAGAGTCAGCTGATTGTTACCTACTCTCTGGGTCAAATGTCCCTTGAACAGCTCTCTCCAGTCCTAATTCCCCAAATTCCCTTTTTCTATATTGGGTCTGAAATGTGTCTAACAAGCACAAATGGTCCTACTGCTTTGATGGAATCTGATAGTCAGTCAGTCCAACATCTGTCAGTTCCATCACAGAATTTAGACATTTTTTGACTGAATTGACCAGGTGCTGGAAATAAATAAATCCACCAGTTGATTTCCTTAAAAACTGTCAAACTAGTTTTGCAATTGTACAAAGTCAAAATGTACATCCTTATTAGTATTTTTGTATGTTTTGTGAGCACATAGAGTCCATTATTGTCTATATCATGATCATATACATACATGGGACTTATAATATAGCAATTAGATATGTGAGGCTACCTGCTTATTAACTACTTTTTCACCCATAATCCATAAACACTATATCATAGCATCCATCTTACACACGTTTAGTTCCTAATATGATAATATAATCACCAGTCTATTCCATCCATACTTCTTACTTTGGGCCCTAACCTTAGTAAGTGTGCCAACGGCAGGAACATCATGGTTTGGGCCAGAGACAAATGATTCTACATCTTGTGAAGCTGATTTTTAAAGAGAATGTCCTTTCTTGATTCCTATATAAAACTTACCAAGCTCATGCTCAAGTTTCCTTGGTATTAGCACTTCCCTATCATCCCTGTCCCCATGGCCTAAGGAAATTAAGAATCGTGGTAGCAAAATTCTTTGTCTGTGTTGTTACTGATGACTTCCAAATGCCCACAACAGACTTTTCATCCTACATGAAGACTTCTGGTCTTGGTGCTCAGATATTTCTTGCTGTGGATTTGAATAGAAAAGCCCATCCTGGATCAAGCTATCCCTCAATTCTCTCAGCAATTTCTACTTTCTTAACTCAATTCAGTTGCTGTATTCTGTATCATATTTACAATATTGCTGTATCTTATTTTTCTAGACTATAGTTTTCTAGATTATGAGTAAATAAGTGTCTACCATAACAATTTTCTCTGTGGCCACTGCAAGAGCTGCCAGAGAACATAGGCAAAGAAACATGGAATTAAGGACCCAGAAAGAGCAGAGTTCATTAGAATGATCTGTTCTGAGTGTTGGAGTCATATTAGAAAAACTTCAAAATCTTTACTAAATATCACATTTTCATCTCTGGCGCTTCAGTGTGGATGGGCATGAATGGGAAAGAGGTGCTAATCATTAGAGAGAGTGGAGGGGATGTGTGGTACATCACTGACAATCCTGATTGAAATCACAGAGTCAGTGTTATTTCTGTTGATATGAGTCATATATCCTTAAATATAGGCATATTTATTATATTGTTATTTATTATCAAGGTAGTTATCAATAATATTATCATTATCATACAATGTAATTGCATATGATACAGGTGAATCCAAGTCTTTTAATATATACAATGTCTCTAACAAAAGGCTCTGTTAAGCTACTGCATTTGTATATAAAAGCAGCCAGCTCTCACCAGGAGTCGGAGGTAGATAAGATGTCTCCATCTCTTCAGAAGATGATTGGCTTTTACCTTCTCCAGCCTGTGATTGATTCACTCCACAAGTCACTTGGCCAGGTGGCAGGGAGTGGATCACACTCATGCAGTCACTTTAATACTTCTCGGGAGCTGGAAACACATCATTTCTAGACCCTTCACAGGACTGTCTGTATCTGTTTGTCACCCTCATTTTCCTTCAAGAGTGAAAACCGTCTGAAGAGCTAAATGATATCACGAGTGACACTTGGACTGAGCATCCATTTATAGCTCACAAAGCCATCCTCCCCTGGAGAAATGTGATCGTTATCTCAAGCCTTGGAAACTTCTCTCTTTATATTTTCTATTTTCTAGTAGCTACTTCAGGTCAGAAATCATTTCCCTTTACAGTTTGTACTAAGAAACCTTCCTCCAAGCCATCTAAAATGATTTGAGTCTGACGAGGACTCTGATTGGAAAATCTTGACTATTCATTGCCTTGAGCTCTTGGTCTGCCGTAATAAGCAATAACCTAATGACTGAGCACTGATAGCACCTGTCAAACATGGTAGTGAGCACATTGCTCCAGCACATTGATGCAATCCTTTTGATCCTATTGAAGCTTTTTCTCAGTATATGTTATAACCTCATGTTTGCGTGTTGAAATTCTAACCCCTAAGGTCTTAGGAAATGGAGACTTTGGGAGGCAATAGGACAAGACAGTGGATCCCTCTGATTTTTTTTAACCCTTTCCACCCCATGAGGATACCCTGAGATGTGGTCTTGAGAAAGTAGGTTCTCAGTGGACACCACATCTGCCAGGTTCTTGATCTTAACACTTGTTTCTAGAGTGTGACAATCTAAGATTGATGCTGTTTTTAAGTCACCTAGTCTACAGTCGGTTATTATAGTAGTTCAAAGGGATCTTAGATAAAAGTTTTCTTTGCCTCATTTCCCAAAGATCACTATGCTGTGCCCACTACCACCTGCCCCGACCACCATGCTACTTAAAATGGAGTTGATTGGTGTGAAATCTTAAAACCCGATTCTGAATGTTGTTAAAGACAGGCAACGGAAAGTTGGGAACAGTTTCTTCCAAGACAGTTGATTTTTCTAAGCAGATTGGGGTAACAGACAGGGGAAATTCAAGTGGTATACAAATAGGACCTAGAACTGGGAATTTAGACTCATAAATTTAGACTAGCCTGGACAGTGCTGGTTCCCAGACATGTTACTGATCCACTATCAATTAGGTTTCTTTTTAAATAAAGGGTCCTTTAGGCTGACATATATTGGGAACATTTATGAATGCAAATAAAAGCTATGGAACAAAGCTAGGTTCTCACACAATCACTCTTTTCTCTTCCTGTGACCACCATAATCAGCTATAAAAAATCCAGTAACCAAATCCATACACTGTCCACCTGGGTCTGTGTGCCCTGCCATTCATCATGACCAGAGCTTCGTGTTTAATGAATGATTATTTGAGGAAAACCATGTCATGAGATTGGTACCCTATGCAGTGCTGGTAACTGCTACCTACTCTGTGTTTCTAGGCCGAAGTTTTAGGATGTGTTATAAATGTTTCATAGTTCAAAATTGATGATGTAAATATATCCATGTAGAGGATGTAGAGGATCTGGTCATTTGATTCTATTTAAAGATCATATAATGAGCCATGGGTAGTTCTGTGTTTGAAAGGTGGAAGCAGACTTCACAATATTTTTCCAGATCAAACAATTCACAAAATCTGTGTTTCTCCTTTTCCATTAAGCCAACAATATTTTTTGAGGAGTAAAAATATCCCATAAAAGATAATCAAATACTTCATTGTCTCCAAAAGTTTTTAGTATAGAAATAATTTTTTCTCGTTCTACTAATGCATTTTATATAGAAGGAATAAAGAGGAATAAAAATGAGTAATTTATCTTTCCAGCCCGGGTTGGAAGGCAACTTATTGGTGCAACTGTTCTGGGACACAGCCTCCCCTCCCAGCTCCCCTGCCATTGGATGGCTGTCTTCTCCCTGCCATTTTTACATGCTGCGCCCTTACAAATGGGTCATTTCCCTTGGAAGGCTAAAGCTTAGGAGAATAATTTCTGGAAAGTTTTTGGTTTCGTTTTTTTTTTTTCTCTCTAAAAGAAAAAGGCAAGACCACCCAGAGATTTGTTGGAAGAAATACTTTCTTGGTTATCAGACCTGAAGCTCAGGATGTAATCCAGAGAGACAAGGAAAATGACATGTCCCCCAGGTAAAGATGTAGATGAGCTAAGACACAGTAACCTCGATGGCGGCTTCCTATCCTTCCATAACCTCCTCCCTCCCTCCCTCCGTCTCCTTACTCAGTACTCACCTCCACAACTGGATGGACCTCTTTAAAGTTTAAAAATACTTATGACTTACTGGAGAAAGGAAGCAAACCAGCAGAGGGAGGCATGGTGAGCGAAGGTAACCTCAAAAATTAAGTAAAACAAGAAAAGCTGATGGTATCCATAATTATTTCTTCCTTCCCTCTTCCTCTTCTTCCTCTTCTTCCTCTTCCTTTTTTTCTTCCTTATTTTGTTTTTTTTTTTTTTTTCAAGGCAGGGTTCCTCTGCATATCCCTGTCCCTGCTGTTGCCCAACTTTCTCTGGAGACCAAACTGGCCTTGAACTTTAAGATCTGCCTTCTTCTACCTCCCAAGTGTGAGTCACCGCTTCCCAGTCATAATTACTCCTTTGGTAGACATTGTGGACTACCCTTTTTTTCATCATTTTCCTTCACTATACCAATACCTGAGATAAAGAGTATCTCTTAGTTCAGGATTTCACAGGTCCCTTCCTTTAAGGCCTGAGGTAAGGCAGCACATTATGGCTGAAGGCTACAACAGAAAAAAAGTACTTACATCATGGCAGCCAGCAAGCCACAAAGAGACTAGCATCCCACAGTCTCCATTAAGAGTTCATCCCAGTGATTAAAAAGGCCCCTATCTCTTAAAGCTTCCTTCACCTCTCCTGTAGTGCATTGCAAACTTTTAATACATGGACATTTGGAAGACATTTTATATTCCAACTATAGCATAATCTAATGCTCACCATAAATATTTTAATGTCAGTCCTAACACAAGGTCTGATTTACCTACCATCATATTAAAACCACACACAGCTTTACATTTTCCCAGAGGAGAGTCCTTGAAGGCATTTGAGGCTTCCTTTTCTAGCAGAAACTAGGAGGCTGTGGATGGTCAAAATTAGCTTTTCTGCACTTTGGCCCACTTTTATTTCACCCTAGCATCCTTCTTAGCATATCAACCAACATTCCAGAAGGGTGTGTCTCTCTGTTGTTCCTTGGGTATCAATTTTCCCCCTTATCCTGGGCTGCCTGTGTTATTGAAGGAATTACTGCCTTGGAATTCGTGTTGAGGCTGTTTGTTTGAGTTTCCAGAAGCTGTAAGGATACTAGTGTGGCCTTCCAAGGTCTGCATCTTGATAGCTCATCCTGTAGACAACTCACACAACCTAGAATCCCATATTCATCACCTTCACTAAGACATCATAGGAGTGTTCTCTAAAAGCAAGAGAAGTAGTCTCTTCAAAACAAAGGAGTGGAGGTAAGTATGGTTCATCTACTCCTCAGACAAGTATTAACACACAAAGAGACCTAAAGTCTGTGTCCTTTTTAAAAGAATCACCCAATATACAAATATTCATTAAACAAATTTTGCTATATTCCAAGCATTATGCTGGTTGCTGCTTACAGGGCAACACTCTAGTAAAGGGCCCTCCCCATTCCAGCACCCAGAGCTATGGTGGGATAGAAGTAAATAACAAATATTTATGATGTAACTTTAGAATCACAAATTCCATAAAAGTATAATAGTCACAGTTATTATATTCAAGTGGTGACAAGGGTGGAGGTGACTTAGATGAGGTCCAGTGAGACCTCCATAGTATTGAGCCTTTCTAACAGATACAAAGAATTCTACTTTGCTATAGTTGAGCAAATTTAGAGGAAAAGTCAGTGATGCACCCATGACATTGGAAATGGTTAGTCTCTATAGAAAAAAAGGAAGAAAAAAAGAAAGGAAGAAAGAAAGAAAGTGAGTTGGGGTGTGTGTGTGTGTGCATGTGCGTATGTGTGAATGACAAGAAATAAATAGAAATATGATTTCCTAGTAGAAGGAAACCAGACTAGGATGGATACACATTACCTTATCACACACACACACACACACACACACACACACACACACACACACACACACACACACTTGCACATGTTACACACACACACTCATAAGCACACATATGTATGCAACACATATATAAAATGAAAATTACCAGCCATAGATCTTAAATCAAAACAATGCTACTGCTTTCTATAGTCTCTCAAGATATCTCCATAGATAAGGCTGACTCTTCTGATTCAGTTAGTAAAGAGGCTAGCTAGAATAGAAGCTAAGTTATCAGACTTTTCAAAAGTGACAGAACCAAATGTCGAGGTCGCCCCTTCCTTGGCCCTGTTTGTAAAGCTTACATGGAAAAACAAGCAACAACCCCAATAGCTCATGTGAGCACCACCATCTCAGGTATGTTTGCTTCCCTATTGCTGTAATAAGATCTAGAAATTGCATTTAAAATATGTAGCTGGGCCCGGGCAGTGTGACAACATTGTTGTTGGCTGCAGGATGTTGAGATCTAGAAGTATGGTATCGGTATCATGTGTGATGCCCACCCATCCTTCCCAGTGTGCTGTGGAAGGTAGAATACATGCTTCAAACAAGTAACTTGGGATGTGAGAAAATCCATCAGTGTGTATGAAAAATTAGAGACTCATGTACCTATTCCATGGTGAACTGTGGAGATGCTTAACACAAACAATTTAATAAAATGTAAAGCCCCATACTGAAGACAGTCTTAAAATATGGACAGAAATGCATCATGTATGACGTTCTGTGACTGCTTCAGAATGAACCTGTTACCTTGTGGAGGGATGAAGCTAAAACTATTTCCAAAGAAAATGCCCAAAGCGGTGTCTTGTGTTGCCCACAAGTAAGAGACGTTTGCTTTTGCTGAGATTCATCCGTCTTCCAGGATTAATCTCAAAGTATACTGTGGTTTGTGGTAACAGCCATCAGGCCTGTACAGAAACCCACAGCAAAGGCTGAGATGCCACTCACAGCTACCTGGGATGCACCTCTACTCTTTATGTTCCAACTAAAATAAGCTGCAGCCCACCGAGGTGGGCTAAGGATAGAGGAGCTGCACACGCCTGTGTGGTGGTCTCCTCTGGAGGGCCTTGGATTACATCGTCCAGCAGCCACCAGCTCTTCCTTTGGCCTCAGCAAACCTTGGCGGTGGTGCCTTTTTTTTCCTACACAGCAGGCCCCGCTAGCGCCTCTATGACTGCTGAGGCCAAATCCCAGGAGGTAAGAGGGTGTGGGGCCCAAATTGATAACTGTGTCCATTGACTTTTCGTTCTCAATTCCACCTCTTTCATTATGTCGAAGAGCTTTGTCTCACAGAAGGAGCTTATGCAGTGGTCTGTGAGGAGACAGGGCCTTGGTAAGATAGAGCACACAAAAAAAGTGTGACCAATTGCAATGACAGGGCTGCGGTGGTCACTTGTGATGGAGTGAAATTAAATCCCTCACCACACAATACCCTTTATTCTGTGTCTATGGGGACCCTTGTTGGGCCTAGATTGAGAGAAAAGAGTAAGAAGACAGTAAGAAAGATGCACTCAAGAAGTCAAAGGATATTTTTTTCTATGTTCACGGGATTAATTTTTCTCAACAAAATAACACTATAGCACACATGATAGCCATGCTGGCTTCCTTTAACTGTTAGCAAAGTTTAAGGAATGCTTTATAAGCATCCCACTAAGGTCTGCTTGTTTTCATAATAACAAATCCAAAACCTTCATCACATTCAAAATCCTACAGTTTTTCCCACCCAGGCATTAACCAGGCTTGACCGTGCTTAGCTTCTGAGATCAGGTGTCTTTAGGGTGAGGTGGTCATAGACATCACCTACAGAGTTTCTGAGGAATTGTTCTGGGTGTGGGGTTGTAGCAAGAAGCTGCAGCAGATATTTAAGAAGTGGTATTTACAGCTGTACACCATGAGTCCTGTTCACACCGTTCCCTCCCCTACCTATGTCCTGCCTCTGGATCCGAAGGAAGCAGTTACCCCAAGTGTCCAGGTAGAAAAATCCCATCTCAGAATGAATATCCTGATGGAAGTGGGTGAGGAAAAGGGCTCTAAAGTTGAGTAAACCTCATATAACAGGATTCATGGTTTTACCTACTTTAAAGTGTATGATTTAATGGCTCGTAGCTCACAATATTGAACAACTACCAACATCATATGATTCTAGAATATTTATTCAGTCCCCCCATGAAAAGCTCTATCCATTAAGTCCTCACTTTTTATTTTTCCTTTAATCTCATTCCCTCTCAACTGCTAAGTGGCATCTGTCTCTGTAGAGATGCCTACTCCGGACTTTCATCCTAAAGGAATCACTCAGTATGCTGCTGCTTATGTCTGGCTTCTTTCACTTAACATAATGTCTCCAAGATTCACCATTGTAAACTGTAGAAAATATATTTATTTCTGTGGCTGACTAATATTCTACTATATAGACAAACTGTGTTTGCTTATTTATTTACTAGTTGGTGGATATTTGGGTTGTTCTCATAAAAAAAATTCTTATAAAAAACTGCAAGATGTAGTAATCTTTGTTTAACTTTTTGAGCAATCATATAATTATTCTCTATAATATTTGGACTCTGGTCCAGTATAATTATTTTAATTTCTCCTGTCTTTTGTCAGCATCCATTTTTCCCAATGATTATAGCTGTGGTAGTAGGTATGTATCTCATTATGTTAATCATTTGCCTTTCTATAGTAAATAATAAGGCTGAGATATTTTTATATGTTTATTGACCACTTATATACCCTTTTGAGAAATTTCTAGTATAGTTTTTCTTTGTAAAATAAAAAGAAAGAAAAGAAAAACTACACCTTTAAAATTAGGTTGCCTCATTTATAAATGTTTTAGTGTGTGCAACTTTGTGTGCTGTGCACATGTGTGCATGTGTATGTATATGTTACAGAGTTTGTATGGTGTGTGTGTGTGTGTGTGTGAGAGAGAGAGAGAGAGAGAGAGAGAGAGAGAGAGAGAGAGAGAGAGAGAGAGAGAGAATTGCACTCACAGAAGTCAGAGAAGGAACAGAGAATCCTGGTCTACCTTATGCCTTTGAGACTCTCACTTAGGCTGGCAGTCATCAAGTTCCAGAGATCCTCCTGCTTCTGCTGCCTATGCTACTGAAGTTTCAGTCACATGTGGCTATACTAGCTTTTTATGTGGTTTCTGGATGTTTGAACTCAGCTTCTCAGTCATGTTTGGAAAGCACTCTGCTCTGCTGAACCAGCATCTTGTCTGACTTTGTTGTATAGCACACACATCTGAAATTCTGGATTGAATTCTTGCTCTGTCACTTGGCCAGGATAAGCTTAGGCAAGTCTCAACATCTCGTGCTTTGGTGGTACTGATTGTACAATATCACTATTAAATTGATCTTGTAGGGTTCCTAGGAATATAAAATAAGGTAATGGATATAAAGTTACCAATGCTGTGTCTGGAATAAAGCAGTTAGTCACAAAGAGAATCTTGGCTTGAATATTAAATTTGCCATTATGGCTGGCAAAAGAAAAAGGAAGAGAATCTGAGGACTAAGTCCGAAGTGGGTAGCAACAGAGGACAGAACCCATTCTTGATGGATGGCTTTCTGCTAGCATCCCCAGTGGAAGGAACCTAGAGCATCAACACAGCAGCTCAGGCCACCTGGTAGTAGCGGTGGGAACTGAATCAAATAAAACTGAAGGTGGAGTGGGATCTTGGGGCAGCATTTCAATCAAAAGTTTATAGGTTTCTGCTATTAAGCAATTCAAGCAGTCAGTTGATAAATATGTACTGAGCTTCCCCTCTATGCCAGGGGTAGAGAAATAAAGAAAATATAGTGCCTGCCCTTGAGGAAAAATCGAGATGAGATGAAAAATGGAAGGATGAGCCCTCATATCAGTGTTTTGAAGGTGTGGGGCTAGTGACCAGGTGTGTTTAAATGGTCATTAATGGAAAACTCTTCAAGTGGAGGAATGTGAGCTGACATAAACCAGTTTTATGTACAACAAAAACAAAACAGCTGAAGAAAATCATTTGATCATTTCTTTAACAAAGAATTGCCTAGTTAGTTTACTTTATATCCCTGGTTCTGAAAATATGCAGTTTTTATTCTATTAACATATCCCAGGAGAAAATTTGAGACACTATAATTTCTTTTCTGTTTGATTTTCTACTCTTTACTAAAAAAAAATGATAAAGTAAATGATACAGAAAGCAAAGACAGCCTTCAATTCATAAAACTAATAAAATAAAATAAGATAAACCACTACTTTGTTGTGAGAGATAAGTCCTGGTACAGAGACAAAATGTGCTGAGAATTGATTTGCTTGCACACAGCACATATTCAATAAAGATTTAAAACATCTCTTATTTTTATCTAATGTGGCGGTCTTTGTGGTTAGATTCACAGTTTAAATCAAGGAAAACATTGCACACAATTTTGGTATGTGATTGCCACACAGAACTTAAACATCTAAAAATGTGTGTTGTGTTTTCTTTGTATGTTTAGAGTATTCACTATAATTAGGGGTACAGTAGGGACCCCCATCACTATTACGCTGCTTTTCAACACATACTCACAATGAAAGTTAAAAGTAAATCCAAGCTGTTTATTTCAACAGCTGGGTGGCCAGGTACAGCCCCAGGTCACTGCTCCATAGACAGGATCGCTTCTGTCTGCTGAGGCTACCCTCCCACTTCTTATGGACACCATCACCATTATCATAACAGTTTTTGATTTATTTGAACGCAACGGTGGTTCAAGCTGAGACATTTTTATATAGCAATCCTCCTACGGTTTCACGTCTCCTTCCCCGTGTACACCCCCAGCTTCGGTTGCCATGGCCAGACTTTAAAAAACGTTTCAGACTTAAAAGGTTAAGATCTAAGGGCTGCTGATTTTATCTGGGCTTTTAAGTAACACGGGCAGGTGGATTAGAGATCTGTGTACAATCCTCACTGTAGACACTTGGGTAAATATGCACAAGTACTAGGGTGGCCGAGGGAGCAATGCGGTGTTATTGTCTATTAATTCCAAAGTGGAGATTAAAGAAATCAGTAGTGTAAATATCAAAAAGGATTTCCACTTACATATAAGACCATTACTCGGGCAGACTGGTTGGTCCAAATCATAAGAAGACTTTCTGCATTAAGAAAAGTGTGAATTTGTTTTACTGGAAATTTGCATATTTTTGTCTCTCTTTGTTTGCACAGAGGGTGCTAACTCAACCAAGAATTCTGTTCACATGGTAGTCATTTGCACTGCTTAGAAGTTCCATGTAGTTTTTGCACTAGCCACAGATATATTTGCCAGAGTCGTAATGTAGAACTAAATTTTATTTCTTGGTCTTTCTTTTATGTAACATTTCCTAGAAATGCCAAAATGTGGGTGAGGGAGGCTGCATATCAAGTTCAGAGCATTGCTAACTTTAGACGGTGTAAACTCCCCACGCCAAGCTGCAGACTTTCCTCTGTATTTCAGTCCCAAGCTAAAGTTACTCCCCCCCTTGTGCCACCACAAATGAATACCATCTGATGGCTGCGGAAGTTTAACGCAAATCCAGTGATTTTCCACCCGGCTGCAAACTGGTCTGCCATAGATGTTCCAAAGTTGTGCTTCAGGGGGGGAAATGTCAATTAAATTGCAGGTGCCCCAATTGCAACCAAAGTCATCAAGAATCACCATTAGCTTTTATTATACGATACCTGCCTTTAAAATTCACGCACAGGGGCACAGGGCTTTTCAATCAGCCCTGTTGTGCACTGAATAATGCCAAAATGCCTTTCAGACTTTGGGGAAGTTATGAGAAGAGCTAACTTTTCCGTGCTTTTCTGTGTGCAGACATCAGTTACAAATCTCAGACTGTCTTGAGATGACATGTGCAGGCAAGGCATCAACAGACTGTGTCAGAGGTCCCAAAAGAGACACTACACCAAATAATAATAATAATAATAATAATAATAATAATAATAATAATAATAGTGATAATAATAATAACTCTGAGGAATGATACGGGGCAGTTATATGTGGTACCTACACAACTAGCCAGTTCTCTATCCAGGTGCCTGGTCATCCAGTGAAAAATATGAATTAAGTTTATTTTTGATATGATTTAGAGCAGTGGGTTGAGACCCCTTTAGGTATTACATAATCAGATATTCTGTGTATCTGATATTTACATTATGATTTATATAATAGCAAAATTATAGCTAGGAAATAGCAACTAAGCAATTTTATGGTTGGGGCTCACTAGAACCTGAGGAGCCATATAAAAGGTTTGCAGCATCAGTGAGGTTGAGACTCACTGATATAGAGCAAAGACCAGGTATCACAAAAAAAAAAATTAAAAAGGCATGTGACTGTCCCATATTTATTTAAATCAGGAAGATGGAAAAGGAGGAAAAAAGTAGTTGGTCTTCAGAAGGACCAAGTGAGCTGAAAAGTTCCCTATCGAAAACATCACATCAACCAACCCATCCCATCTGCCAGGTACAGGCTAGCATAGATAAACATGGTCCCCCACCTCCATTTTTTAACAAAAAAACAACAGTAGTTCTCTAGTTAAGAGTAACTGACACGCCTGATCTTCGCACATCCCCATGCACTTTCCCCATGCACTTTCTCCACAATAGCCTGATGGGATCAGCTGTACTCAGGGAAGGGGAAGGAAAGTTTAGATAGGAGGCTGAAGGACAGGAAGTGTTAATTTGGGAAATGGGTACTTCAAGAAGATGTGAGTATTAAATAGAGGCGGACTTTAAAGTTCAATAAAAGGGGGGCAGGAAAGTGTTAGTGAGTTGTATGGGGGTGGGTGGGAGGAGAAGATGAGACTATAAGAATACTCAGAACTGATATAGAATTTGAAACAAATATAGACTGTCTTTTATAGGAAGTGATCAGGACCAGAAATAATGATTTTGAATGGGGGAGGTGCTAGAATATTTATACATACAGAATGAAACATTTGAGAGAAGAGTGCTAAGTCTAAGTATGAATTATATTTGTTTCTATACACCTTATAAACATAGCATGGATAGAATATTTTTTGCACAACTATTTTGACCATGATACTGCATATCAGGTCAGTAAGCAAATTTCCATTTCTGATCTCATAATAGTGCTCAGAAGAATTTTTGGGAGCATCTCAATTTTCAGTCTTCATGCTTGACCAACAGATTAGTGTTTTAATTTTCACATATTCAGGTACAGAAAATTTAGCACAAATGGTCATAACTTCTAATGTACCCCTAGATTCTGAGTCTGACATGCAAGACATCTATCTAACTGTAGTGTTTTTTTTTTTTTTTTTTTTTTTTTTTTTTTTTTTTTTTTTAGGATAATGGCGTGAGTTACATATAACTGGGCAAAGTGATAAAGCTGGTTAGTAGGAGAGAAAAATATGCCTCAAAAAGATTTTTCAAAATATAAGGCTGCATGTCCTCTTTGGCTGGCTCAATGAGTGCTGAGTGTTGTGAAGGTACAACAAAGTAAAGGTCATTTGAGCCATGTCTACCTAAAGATATGAAAAGTGTGTCTGACACATTTGCAAAATGATCAAGAAAAAAATTAGTTGACAATTTTATATGATATCACAATCTAAACTGTAAAATGTTACATATGTCTTAGATATATACTCATTAAAGCAGTACATGAATACAGGGAGATGTTTTCCATACTACTATTCAAAATATATATTAGATGACGACTCCTTATATCCATATATGACAACAACAGTTGTGTTTGATAGCCCAGTTGAGTTTTATCAATATTCTGACACTCCTCTATAAGATGCTTGCAAAATTCAAATAAAAAAAATGTAGTAATTATAATTATTATCACTTTCTGTTGGTAACTTCAGATACTCGAAGAAGCGTCAAAGAAAAAAGGAAAGGAAAGGAAAGGAAGGAAGGAAGGAAGGAAGGAAGGAAGGAAGGAAGGAAGGAAGGAAGGAAGGAAGAAAAACTGGCTACAGTAGAAGTCACAAAGTACATTTTCAGTGAACTTATATCAAAGATGGAAGAAAAACAGTCTTTGAGACTAGTGATTAATACTTCAAAGTCTTGGTGGCCTTTCTCTGAACAACCAAAAGAAATAGTATGAAATGAAACGAGGAGGGCCAATTAAATTAGCTTGTCCACACTCTCTTTGGTCTTCAGTGGGGCAATGTTCCCAAGGCAAAATGGCTTCATAAGCCTTCATAAGCCTTCGGCTCTCTTTGGACTCCAGAAAACTTGGGTGTCTCTAGTTTTCAAACTTGGAGTCACGATTCTGTCTGGCAGGTATACGTCTCTCAATGGCACGCAACACTTTACTATAGAAAGAAGAGTGTAGGGAGCAAAGCCACAGGTGTAGCTAAGTGAGTAAGCCCTTAGTCGTGTGACCATGGGCTTACCTCTGGCTAAGTTCTCAAGTGTATATACAATCTAAACAAGAGTGCTTTCTGGAATGTGTTTTGCCTAGGAGACATGATGGGACCCGGGAGGTAGAATTTCTGTGGAAGGAGCTGTCACTGATTGGGCTGTCTTCCCCCACTCTACTTCCTACATACCCACGCTTAAGGATAAAGCTTGGACAGGTGTTTTGTCCATTACCCAGGCACACTTGTGGATTCAATTTCATTGTCTTCCATGTGGAATTTTGCCCCTCATCTGCTTTTCCATTGTATCTTTTCACGACTAAATCGGTTAGAAAGAGTCCAGGGAGGGGGAAAAAAATCTTTCAACATAAATGTAAAAGGTGCATAATGTAGTTCAAATCTTAACAAGACAAAATCCTTAAGTGCTCCTCACCATGGGGCACCCATGTGAACCCAACTATAGCACAATGAGAAGCCTGAGCAGTTTAAAAAGCAGGGTCAAACCCAATCCGTATGCACCTTTACATTTAAAAAAAAAAAAATTCTATTTTAGCACTGGGGTCAACTGCACATCAAAGAGCAGCGGACGGGTAGAAGGGCCCCCTCTTCCCAAAACAAGGCGTAACAACAAATAAACAGGCGCTCCCCCAGCGCACCTGCTGGAGATTCCTCCTTTGCCACCCTAACTTATATTTGATAGGGGTGTTGTTGCAGCTGTGGGACCAGGGTGGTTTATTTAAGTGGCTCCAAATGCCTTGTCAGTGTGGCAACCAGCTGAATACATAAAACAGGCTCTCCAAACCCTTTATGGCCCAGGGTCAGAGTAAATGGAATAATAAAATCCAAATGCTTTTGTCTCATTTTCCATCACCCAACCCCTCCGCATAAATCTGCAGCTTCGCGGTGACCTTCACGATCGGTGCGGGATGAGGCCACGCTTGGAGATACATTTGGTCTGCATCTTGGATCTTTAAAAGCTTTTTCCAATTAATTTTAACTGGCTTCCATAAGGATCAAGTACAGCTTCCTCCCCTCCCACCACCCTTCACTTCCATCTTTTTAACCAGGCAAGTGACAGCATTCCCTAAGACTCACACAACAGGTACCGACTCACTAAGCTTCAAATCTCCAAAGACAATGTGATTGTGAGTCCTAGGATGTCTGCAAGAGGAAAGCCATCCTTATTTGCAAACTTTTCCAGACAGGCTTGAATTTAAGTTGGTGGTTTTCGCTCTCAGCGCTACACGTGTACGTGACGTGGGGGATATCTTTAAGTCTATCTGAGAACACGGCTAATTCAAACTCTAATGCCAGGGTGTCTGTTCTTAGAGCAGCTGAAGGAATCCCTTGTCTAGTTATTGCAGTAATGTTTTGAGGCATGAAGAAAGAAAGGATGCTGTGGTGAGGCTGGTGCCGAGTGTTTCAGACAGGTCCTAATAGACAAATGACTCCAGGCAGAGGAGAGCAGTGAAAATCGGACCTGAGACCTTTTTCTGCCACTGACTTCTGCCCCTAAAATGGGGGCAGAAACCCACAGACCACAGCAAAGCCAAGTGGGATTTTAATGTTTTAGTCACTAAAGAAGTTTAGCTTCATGTTGTCAGTTTTGGGTGCTGGCTTTGGTAAGGGATATGGTTCTAAACAGGAAACAATCTGGGTTTCTCAAAGGTTCACAACATCCTAATTAAGATGATGGCCACAGGGCCTGAGGTCATGGCTTGGTGGGTAAAACACTTGCCAGGCAAACAAGAAATATGAGTCTGTGCTCTTGGAGCTTCCAGGCAGGATGGAAGACAGGGTAGGAGAATCCCAGAAGCTGTGTGTGCTAGCTAGCTTGGCACACACAGGGGTGAAGAAAGGACACCATCTCAGACAGTGTAGAAGGCAGGAACTAACACTGGTGTTGTCCTCTGACGACCACATTTACATATGTGAAGAGAGAGAGGGAGGGGAGGAGGAGGAATATAAAGCCACAGATTTTGACTAGAAAACAGATATGGGTGATTGGAAGTCTGGGGAGCTATTATAATAACTAAAAGGTACTTTATGTATGGACATCCAATCAGCTGCTCACACGAGCAACTTAGCTTCCCACTCATCCCCAACTGCATCATATTAGACATTCCTTCCTTCCATTTCATCTCACTTAGCCCCTTCTTTCTGTTTCCAAAAGTCCATTATCTCTCTTTTCATATTTGTATGTGCCTTTCAGCATTTGTTTCTAAAACTCAATGACTGTGCAAAGAAAGACAACCTCAATACTAAATCCAAAAATGTTTGCCTGGTTTTACAAACCACAGACTGTCCTAGAAGGAAATCAGCCTTTATGTCTGATTTGATTTCATGATAATTTTTTTTTTTTCCCAGTAGGAAACACAGTATCCAAATCCATGATAGCCATTTGGGAATCCCTGGTCACACCTACCTGTGCCAAGAATTAGATTAGATTCACAT
The DNA here is from genome assembly GCA_033318265.1 of Phyllotis vaccarum. Taxonomy (NCBI): domain Eukaryota; kingdom Metazoa; phylum Chordata; class Mammalia; order Rodentia; family Cricetidae; genus Phyllotis; species Phyllotis vaccarum. The sequence goes on from JARWLC010000009.1 coordinate 156,883,292, forward strand.
GGGACATTGTACCTGAGGCCTAAAATGGACTTTCCAAACTCCTTCCATCCATGTATGGAGCCCCACTTGTCCAGCATCATCTCTCATTTTGTATTAACCTAGAATCAGTTAAATGTAAAAAGTACCGTTGACACTGATAATCCCATTGTAACAATGGCGATGAGCTAAATGATAGTGTTTAATTCAAGTCTGGAAGAAATACTCCCCTGCCTAAAGTAAGCAGCAGCCACTCCATCTACCTCTCAGTTGTGCAAAAACTAGAGAAATGGAAAATATGAGTTGTGCAATATCAGAAAAGATTTCAGCATAAAAAAGTTAAGGATTGGGGTTTGGCCCTCATAAATAAGCCCTGAGAATGCTCAACAAGGACTTATTTGAAAGGTGTAATAAGGGCAAATGGTAGACGTCAGAGGGTAGACCTGACACACTGCAAAACATAATAAACTGTAAAGAAGGACCCATCTTAGCCTTCTTCTCTTAGAGAGCTTACTTAGTGAATGTAAAATAAGAGAGTCCTGTGACTATTGGGCATAACCCATGTCAAGGCCCTGAGCCTTCTTCACACTAGACACGGGATTTAAAAAGTTTCACTAGAAAGGTATTGGAAAGTTGATGTTTTGGTTATCTTTTTCTGTGTAGAGATTAGATCTCTAATTTACTTTGCTACTTGCACAAACATGTGCATTCTTTTCTCTTATTTCAACAGATCACTTTTTTCTTATGTTGAAAATAGATTTCTTTCGTACAGTGTGCTATAACTATGGTTTTCTCTTGCTCCTCTCCTCCCAGTCCCTCACCATATCTCCTCCTGTCTGGATTCATACTCTCTCATCTTTTTTTATCTCTCTTAAAAAACAAACAGACTCTAAGTTATAGTAATAACGTAAAATAAGATAAAACAAAAAAATCCCACAAATCTTAATAAGGCAAAACCAAGAAACAAGGAAAAGTGTCAAAGAAAAGCCTAAGAAACACACACAGACACAGGAGGCTGCAATATATACACCAAGAGGATTGAAGGGTTCCGAAAAAGAAGGACATTAAGGAGGACTGCCCTGAATCAACACTGTAAGACAAGGATCTGAAGATGCTGGTGAGTTCTTTGTGTATTGACCATTGACTGCTAGGCATGGGGTCTACCCTTAAGAGTGATTTGTTTATCTAGTGAGACTCCCTTGGAGAAAACTCAGTTTTCATTTGGGAGTGGTGATCAACTGGAGATAGCTTTTGGGTCAGAAATAGAGGCCAATAGCTCGTTTTTGAGAATGCCATTATATTTCCTAAAATGCATCAGAATACCAAGGCTAAATATATGGTATCATGAAAAAAAGAATGGGGTTCGTTGAAAATATCTCTGAGTTTAAAATCCATCTCCACAAATCCAAATAGGTCAAATTATAGTATATGAACTTTAGTTCTTTAGAAAAACTGAAGGCAATAAGGTATGACTTATAAGGACACCACAGGAATGATGTAACACAAGTTATGAATACCTTGTGATGGATTAGCAAATAAACAACATATGTGTTACTTACATACAGTTTCCTCTTATTTTTTGAATGATGCTGTTAGCATCACTCAACACCCAACCAATTTTGGGAAAGCATAGGGTGTTTTACCAGACCCCACACCAAGTTCCTTGGACCATATTCTCATCAACCCTGGGCACTGCACTTATCCTCTTCATTTTACTATGTTCTTTTCACAAATAAATTTTGATCTGTGGGCGAAGTAATGCGGAGAAAGGGAAATGCTATGTTTTGTGTGTGAAGCTCTCACTAACTTGGCTTAAGGAACATCAAATTTCATTAGCTAATTCATTAGCTAATTCTACAGGAAACACGGTCATTTTGCAACTTTGGAGAACGGGAAGAAGGGCCAACAATGTACTCCTCTTATCAGTGTCTGATGCAGCAAGTGTTCCATGACTTTGATCATGACATTATACATCATAAGTGAAAATTCTGCTAAAAACTATCTGAACTTGAAACAATTGCAGTCTTATGGTCCCTTCTCCTTTGCTCTTCTTACAGTAATTTGCTGACCTCAAACAACTGTCTGGCTTCCCAATTCCTATGGTCCACAAAACAGAGTTTTTGTATGAGTTTATAATAAATGAGGTAAGAAGGCTCTATAAGAGATCGGCCAAGATCTCTATAAATCCAGTATCAATTTTGGAAATTGAGAGCCAAGTTTCTATCCAAACTGGACATATCATTTGAGTCTATTTTAGCCTAGAAACAGTAAGTCCATCTTCCTGGACAGAAATAATTGTATAGTATATCAAGAGATGCAGACAATCAAAAATAATAATAATTTAAAAAAAACCTCTTTCTTTAGTGCATGCTACGGTTTGAATCTGAAATACTCATATGGATTCATTTGTATAAACACTCAGTCCCCAGCAGGTTGCTGCTGTTTTTGGAAGGTCTAGAGCCTTGGAGATGTACAGCCTTGGTGTCCATTATGTGCCTCTTCTTCTGCTTCCATCTCTGCTTTTGCTTCACAAAGAGGTGAGCGAGATGAGCCACTGAAAGCCCCCACCGCCACTGATGCAGGTATGCATTTGTGCTAGCCAACAAGCTTCCCACCATGATGACTGGAAACTGTAAATGAAAGTAAATGTCCCCCCCCCCCTTTGCTTTTTTTCTGGCAGGTTCTTTGTCACCATGAAGAGGAAAGCGATTGTCATGGCACAGGACGCTGCGTGACTCCTTATATTCCAAGTGCGCTCAAGTGAGGGTGAGGATGTTCTAGCCCTCTGAAAGACTGGATGACCTCATATGATGTCAACAGGCTGACACCATCTGAGTCCAGCTAAACATCATGGTGGGCGGTCATTTCCATTTTCGTAGTTCTCCAGATTTGTGGACACCACTATAATTCAAGTAGCCAGGACAGAGGCACTGGGATTCTGTACAAGCTCACATCAGAACAGAATGAGTAGCTTTCAATGTCAAGAACTTTTCTGCTCGGAGCTCATTACTAGACTTTGTGCTAATTTAATAGAGCGGCTTTGAACATCACCTCTGCCATTCCATCTATGTCTATGACTTCATGATCTAACCCTAATTTCCTCAGGTTTTCAGACAGCAGCACAGTGTCCTGTGGTCACAGAGACAGTCTCGACATAGGCATCTACTAAGTAAGAAATTTGTTGTATTGTTTAGTAAAGGCATTCCTTTTAAAAAATGCTTAATTTTATTATATATGTATGAGTGTTTGCCTGAATGTATGTATGCATGCCAATGGATGACTGGTGCTTGGAGAGAAAAGAAGGGGACATTGAGCCTTCTAGAACTGGAGTGAAGCACCAGGTGGGTGCTGGGAAATGAACACCAGCGTTTCTGTAAGAGCACCAAGTGCTCTTACCCAATGGCCACCTGTCTAGCTCCAGTGAAGATTTTTTTTTTTTTTTAAGCTAGTGAACATTCTCAAAGATCTGGAGCTAAGAAAAACAAAATAAAAAATAAGCTATCTGCTTCATATTCTTGGAAAACAAGTTTCTAGATTTCAATGTTTTCTTTGTCTGTGCCCCCAGCAAGATATGCCATAACACATAGATGATCTGAAACTATCTAATTAGGCTTTGGGATCACGCCAATTTGCCAGTACTGTGAAGGACAAAGGTGTGGGATAAGAAAGAATGTTATTTAATGATGTGCACAAGAACAGTGACAGTTGTGGTATTATGTCTGGTGGCCGATGAGCACAGCATGGACTATGACACCAGGGATCCTCATCCTCTGCTCCAGTGGAACCTTTGTAGTTAATGTCCAGTGACCTGGGCCTGATCATAGAAGCTGGGAAAAAGATAATAGCCAACCAATGAAGCAAAGCAGGGGAAGTTATGGATGGAGGGTAATAGGATTCCAGCTCTGATCCATCAATATGGGAACTTGTGCTAAAACTATCTCATTCTCATATCTTGCTTTTTAAAATGTGTGTTTGGCCAGAGAGATGACCCCATGTTTAAGAATATCTACTCTTTTTGCAAAGGATCAGAGTTCAGTTCCCAGCACCCACATCAGGTGACCCACAACCACCTACAACTCTATACCCAGGACATCTGACATCCTCTTCTGACTTCTGCCTTCACACACACTAAAAATAAATTAAACCCAGAATCTATGTGTTGGGAACAGTCAGATGTGCCTCAGGAGGCTTTTGTAAAAAGGAGTGAGAAAAATCTGGTAATAAACTAGAGAGGAAAAGGCTTTTGTTTTATTAATCAAAATATATTAATTTATCTTTTAGATTTTTAAATATATTGGAATATATTTATTGTGCATAGCAGTGATCTTTGTACAGACATCTTTTTTTTCCATAGATAACATGATGCTTTATTGCTCTTTGGGAATTTCACATCATGTACCCCAATCCTGCTTCCATCCCTCACCACTACACTACAATATCCCTCGTTCATAAGGACTCCCCCATAATTAAAAACAAAGCAAAGAAAACCCCACCTCCCTCTCTGACTTTCCCATCTCCAGCACCTTTTCATTTGTCCTTCTGGCATTGGAAGCTGTGTGTGTCACACGTTATACTGTTTTGTCCAATCAACCCCACCTATAAACGTTCATTGCAAATGATTCATTGGTTTTTGTTCAAGGCCTCTGGCACATCATCACCATTGAACCATCCCTGAAACTCCTCTAGGATATCTTGCTGTAGCTCCTAGTCATGTAGATCTCTCTGGCTACTATTCAGCAGGATCAGGCCTTTCATATGCTCCAACAGGTCATCGATGGGTAGATATTTGGGTGGGCCAATCCAAGGCCCAGAATGTAGGTCTGAGTGGTAGCTGAGCTGGTCAGTGTGGGCCATTCGGACCACTCCTCTCAGGAGCAATGTGGAGTCAGATCTCCTAGGCCCATTCCATGGAGGCCAGCTCTATTATATCTGTGGTAAGCAATAGGACCAGATCTCCTGCTGCAGTGTCCAGGGAAGGGTGGGGACAGCTATTCCATGTCCAGGGAAGAGAGTGGCCAGTTCAGCATGGGCTTCAGATGTCTCCTCGGACCATGGACATCAACACAGATGACAGATGTAGCAGGACCATATAGGGGCATTGTGTTACTTCATTGTAAATAATTGTCCCACCCACTGGTTTAATAAAAAGGGCTAATTGGCCAAAGGCAGGCAGGAAGTGTGGGCGAGGCTACCTGACTAAGGAAAACTCTGAGAACAGGAAGCACAAGGCAGAATGCTAGGGAGAAGCCGGAAGAGGCAGACAACAACTATGCTGCACTGAGAAAAGGTTCCAAGCAAGAGTCATGGGTTAGTGTAAGGGTAGAGAGCTACCAAGTGATGTGCCTGAGCCTTAGGCCAATCAGCATAAAACTATAGCAAGCCTCTGCGTGTCTCTGAGTGGGTCTGTGGGTCTACGGGCCAAAACTTTGAGGCAAGGCCGGAAAGTCGGGACAGAAACCTCCTACCGCAGGACCATGAATTCAAACATGGCCTTTGGCAGTATATTGGGCCCAGACATCACCATGGCCTTAGTGATAGCATAGGTCACCCAGATCAGCATGGCCTATTGACAGCATGTCCTTAGGATACCAGCATGGTCTCAGGTGGCGGGTCAGACCCTAGGCATCTGCACAGCTCTTGGTGGTAGGTAACAGGAGCCATGGACATCAACACAAACTCAGACTGCTGTAGGGCCACAAAACCAGACATGGTCTTCAGCAACAGACCTGGCCTGATTGAAACCATGGCTCCAGGTGATAATGTAGGCCACTCAGGTTAGCATGGCCCCAGTGGCATCATGGCCCCTGGATGCTAATTTGGCCCTAGGTGAAAGCCCAAACCTTTGGCATCCCTATGGCCTATGGTGACAAAATAGATTATGAATGTCAAGACAGACCATGGCTGCAGTAGGACCGTGGACCAAGAAACAGTCTTTGGCAGCAGCCAGACCCAGATGTTACCCTGGTCCAGGCTAGCAAACAGGCCACTGGCATCAACTTGTTTCTCACTGGCTTAACTTCCTCCATTCTGCATCTTTCCATAGCACATGAACCATTCTGTCTCTCTTTCTCTCCCATATATTTTCTCATCATAATGGCACCTACCTATAGTGTTGGGTGGACCAGTAGATGCCTTCAGCCATCCCTTACTCTGAGGACCAGGCCATGGGGTAAAGACATTGTTGTTCAAGCATTTCATGTACTTTGACTGCATTCATTCTTCTGCCTCTACTGTCCCTTAATGCAAATAAGCACATAGGGAGGACATCAGCAGAAGAAGCCCATGTGACAAAGTCAGAGAACATGATCTCCACATCATGGAAAACATACATGTGGGACTGGAAACCAAGGTGTGTGAACAAGGCCTCATGTGAGATCATGCATAGTCTTTTCTATGAAACTAAAATCTTTCTAAAGAAACCAACTGCAAAAATAAAAGGTGAAATCCTTGGATTAAAACAAAGAAAATACAGTATATTCTTGACCAACTCATAAAAGAAACAAAATAGGATTGCTTTTATTAGTATCTTAATTATTGGATATCTGAATATTAAAATATCTGAATTATGCTATATGTAGAATCTATGATAATATCAAATTTAAGAGGCAGTATTTTGTATGACAAAGAGAAAAGGGTAGTTACTGAATGCACTAAAAGAAGAAAAACTGCCAATTAAAAAAACGGAGAAGGGGGCTTGGAGGGATGGATCAGCTATTAAAAGCTAGGCTCACAACCAAAAAAAGAGATGGAGGCATTAATTGGGTAGAGAGATGGGGGAGGAAGAAGTAACACTAAGAGTGTTTGAAAAAGCTATAAGGAATGATATTGTCTTTTTATTTACCTAAAATTATATATAACACACACAAGGACACACACACACACACACACACACACACACACACACACACACACACACACACAAACACACACACACATATATATATATATATATATGATATATGTAAACTGTATATACCTAAAATACAGCTTAAATTAATTTATACTAGTTGGGCTGGCAATGCTTTCCCCTAGAGCCATAGGCTACCTAACAAAACCCAAGTCCCAGGGATGAGAAATTCTCTTTACAGTTGTTGCTCAGGATGGTCCAAGACACTCCCAGAACAATACAGGTTATTGCCATTGCTCTTGGTTGCCTCCAGAGGTTGCTATTGCTGAAGATACCATCAACTTTGGACACGGAACTCACATGACCTGTACAGGAACTGACCTGAAAGACTCTTCCCTGAGGACTAGTTTCATAGTACTAGAAAGTGTTGTGCAAGCTTCCAAGGGAAGGAAGAAACCAATAGTCCCACCCAGATGTGATCCCTGTGAACCACAATGATGGCCAGCACGGCCAAGATAGCCCTAAGGATGCAACAGTGGCACTCGTATGTTGGTGGTAACCAATCCTGTCTAATTAGACTTAAGGTCTGCTTGACCAGAGAAAAATGGAAGCCTAACCAACTTCTCTGGGATAGTAAGATCATGGATCTTAGAGAACCATATATCATGGCTTTACTAAACTAGTGTAATTCCAAACTGCATTCTAAATGTTTATTCACATCTCACAGGTAAGTATATCTGTCATTGCTTATCAAAAAGAAATTTTTCTTGCAACAGAGATTGTTACAGAAAACCACATCTGGTCAAACTCCAGGGAACAACTGATTATGGGGTACCCCGCTACAACGAATACATATCATAACTTTTTCACCTAAAGCTTAAGGAGGATTGCAAATGAGGGTGTAGAAAGATTTTAAGAGAGCCAGGAAATTTGCTGTAAGATTTTTTTCTCCTAGAAATGTCAGAGGCTCTTCACCCATTATATGTTAACAATATGGATGAGTATGATACTAACAGAACGATACCAATAATATGATACCAGTACCAACAGGGAAGGGGGAAATCTCATTGGTCCTATTCTTAACAAAGAACTACTGGAAACTGTACCGGAGTGAGACATAAGCTTCCTCAAGAATGAGCCCCTTAATTGGCTGTCTAATATCAATTGGCCAGCCCTGAAATCAAACACAAATAACACTAAACAGACTTAACAAGCTGTAATACAGAAATAAGTAACAATAACAATTAAAGAAAAAGAGTTCATGAACTTGAATGGGGATAATCCATGTAATGGGTTGGAGGGAGTAAAGGGAAGGCAAGAAATGATGTAATTATATTTTAACTTCAAAAAATATATGCTGTCAGTAAAGACCAATTTTTCAGATACATTAAAATAAATATGCAATTAAATGAAGAATTTAGGAATGAGAGGGAAGGCAGAGTGAAAGCTTCAGAGCTAATCATACTGGCTAATTTTATGTATGCTTGATACAAGCTAGACTCTTCACAGATGAGGAAACTCAATTGAGAAAATACCACTGTAACATCAGGCTGTAAGACATCTTCCTAATTAGTTATGAATGATGAGGAAGGGCCCGGACCATTATGGGTGGTGCCACCCCTGGGCTGGTAGTCCTGGGTTCTGTAAGAAAGCAGGATGAGCAAACCATGGGGAGCAAGCCAGTAAGCAGCACCCCTCCATGGCCTCTGTATCAGCTCCTTCCTCTGAGATCATGCTCTGTTTGAGTCCCTGTCTTGAATTCCTCTGATGATGACCAGCACTATGGAAGCATATGCCAGATAAACCTTTTCCTCCCCAGCTTGCTTTTGGTTCATGATGTCTTGTTGTAGCAATAGAAATTCTAAGACATTATTACAATCTTAATGTTGACTTCATTTGTGTGTCTGTATTTCTGAGGCAATAGTGTCTAAGCTGTTGGTATCAACAGTTTTCCTTAAAAACACACACACATATATATATTTATATATATATATATATTAAAAACACATATGTAAAACACACACACATATAAACTCTTTTCAAGGTCCTAACCTTCTCTCTAAATGTAAAACTTTCTGCAATGTCTCTCCAACAGGTTGAATAAAACCATTCTCCTTCCCTCCCCTCCCCTTCTATTTCCTCCCCTCCTTTTAATTATTTATTTTTTCTCATTCTGTGGTGCCCAAGCTGGCCTTGAATTGATGCAATCCTCCTTCCTTAGTTTTCTCAGTAATGTGAAATAAATAGTAAACACTCAGTTCATAATCCAACTTGAAACACATTTTTGATGTTAATAATTGGGTTATGACATTTATATTAATGCTGAAATTTAAAAAAAAAGATGGAATTTATATTTAAACATACCACTTTGAGATAGACAATGGGAAGAGGGACAGTGTTTGAGACATTTTTAATATGTGTCTATGTTTCTCGGTCTCTCTGGTGTTCTGAGAACGTCTCTCATCTCTGCCCCTGTATGTATATGTATCGTTCAATCTCTTTCTGTATCTCTGTCTTTGTGTGTTTGTGGCTCTTGTGAGCTTCGGTAGGGTGCATGTGTTTTTCTCTCTCTAAGGCACCTTTCTCATGTTCTCTTTCTATGCCTCTGTTTCTCTCTCTCTCCCTATCTCTCTCTCTTTCTCTCATAGCACGTGTATCTGTATGTCAGGGAATTCTCTGTCTTTGTACTTCTCTGTGTTTCTCTTCATGTTTATTTCTGTCTCCTCTACCTGCCTTTCTGTGTGAGGATGTGTCCCTCCACACACATGTATGTTCCTTCTCATTGCTTCTATTATTTATATTTGTATATATTTATGGAACAATGCCATCTACCATGGCAGAAACCAAATAATCATGCATGGAATGGTCATGGTACTCATCGCTTTCAAAAACAAACAAACAAACAAACAAACAAACAAACCTCACTGCCTGTGACCTTTCCTCTTGGTTGGGAAATGTAGACCAGAGAAAACAAGATTGTTCAGAAAATATTTGATCATAAATAATAGTTCCATTTTGCTAATCATTTGTTGTTTGTATTTGCTTAATTTAAGAGAAAACTGACTTTCTCGGCACAGAAATGAGAGGGCAATATGAAGCCAAACCTGTGATATGCAATAAATGCCTGTTTTATCTCAGAATAACCAGATAGACCAGCCAGGACCTCTGTGCCTATAAATAGCTCATATCAAATAATCACTAACATCACACAGTTGTCATGCCTTTAAAAACAATTACAGGTATGTGTCTGTGTCTCCATGGCCAGTGTATGTCTGCTGGGGATCAGACCCAGAGCTTTGTGTATGTTAGGAAAACACTCTATCAGCTAGGTCCTAGCCACAGCCCCTATGATGTGTCAAATGTTTTACATAAATAATTTCAGATGCATCTTCCCTAGAAACCTATAGAGTGCTATAATTAAACTCATTTGCAAAACAACAACAAAACTACAGAGAAATTAAGTGAACTTTTCCCAAGGTTCCCATGTTTCTGTGGTAGAGGTGGGCTGCCCAGATTGTATCTTACAGATCTGAAGCCTGTGTTACTCAAAACAAGGCCAGAAATTCATGACACTGAAAAGTAATGTCATTCATGTCATTATCATAGACCCTTATGCCTTATGCCTCATTCTACAAAGAAAGCTAGAAAACTTCCATTGCTCCAGCCCTCAACAGAAACTCTTGACATGGTATCTATCCCTTCATTCTCCAGTTGCAGCTTTTCCCAGATATGATCTTCCAATACGTAGCAAAAACTGGTGTCCCCTCACCAACCATACGCATATGTGAACTGACACTCTCCTGACCATGATCAACCTTCCACAGTAAGACCCCTTGGTGAATGTATGCACTGTAAGTTTCACAGGGGGGTTGAGGTTAGTTGAGTAAAAATACTTATATGGATATTTTCTTATTTTTAAATTTTTATGTTATTGCTTAACAAAATAATACAAGACAGGCATACACTGTTAGATTGATCTCTTCAGGATTGAAAGATGGTTCAAAGATTAAGAGCACTGGCTGTTCTTACAAAGAACCTGGGTTCAATACCCAGCACCAACATGTGCTCACAGCCTTCTATAACTTCAGATATAGGGCATCTCAGACTGTCTTCAGGACTCTGTGGGCACCATGTACTTATGTGGTATACAAACATGCATAGAGACAAATCACTCATCCACATAAAATAAATGTTTGAAAAAGATAGCTTTGTATACAGATACCTTTTGTTACTGAAGATCTATTTGAAAAAAATCAACCATAGAAAAAATGTTGATACATAGTGTGAGATGGGCCAACCTGGAAGGCTTCAAAGGAGGCAGTTCTGACTGCATTCCATCTGCAGAATGACAAGACTATGCAAAGAACCAGCAATAAGAGGATTACCACAGGTTAGGTGTGAGGAAAGGATGAGCAGACAGTAGGGTCATTAGCCTTAACACATGTGCCACTGTGATGGGGGATGCTGATAATGATGGAGACTTGTACATGAAAGCACGCTAAGCTGGCAGAGGCGCATGGAAAGCTGGTTTTCCTCTTCTTCGCCATGAACCCTACAGTGAGCTGAAAACACAATTTACCTTAAAATCTAAATTCAAGACTTTTCCCTGTCTCTTTCCTTCCTCTGTCTATCTTTCTGCCCCCCCCCCCCCGCATTTTTTTGTTTTCTTAGATTTTTGAGACAAGTTCTGACTTTGTAGCCATGTCTGGCTTCAAACTTATGTTTCTCCTGCTATGGCTCCATGAATGCTAGATGTGCACTCAGTAGCAGGGCCAGTGAAGAAGCAACAGCCCAAGAGCATTGCTGATAAGAAATCATCCTGTAGCATTGTGGCATTTTTCCTCAGAAGAGAATGACTGCTAGTTGGTGAACAATGTCCCTGCATCTGTGTAGACAGCCTGTTGGGTGGGCTGCAACTCTGCTTTGTCATTCCAAGGCTCTTCAGTTGATTTATCAGCCTATAAGGGAAGCTTTCCAGAAGTTGCCCATGATGCATCTGGCTGCCTGTGTCAAGTGTTCTGTCCTTTTAACATCACAGCAAGGGGCCCCAGCATCTGACTGGAGCCTCCAGAGAGGGTGGGAAATGCAAGGTAAAATACTGAGGGAAGAGTAGGTAAGGGGCCAGGAGGAGGGGACAGTGGAAATTGTGCCTCCTACCAGTTATTTGAAGTAGGCCCTGAGGAAGACAATCCACCCCTCACCTTCAGTAAATGGCAGGAGGCCTCAGCACAGGTGAGTGACAAGAAGCAGCCCTCCAGAATCTGTGGAAGCAGGGCTTGGTGGAGAGAGCCTTTACTCCATCAAACTGATGTTTTATTAGTCAGCCTCCAGATGCAACTCCTTAGGACACATGAATATCAAGTTCATAGTTCCTCAGGACCTGAGGAATGAGACCAGTGGTGTTGGAGCCAAACACAGATGAAGTGCTCATAAGACCCAGTAGGAAATCTCTGCAGGAGATTTATGTGTACACTTTGCTAGTCTTTGTGACAGTTGACTTTCGGCAAGCCAGATGAGACTGGAGCGGCTGGGAGATCTCTGTTACCCCTACTTGTAAAGAAGAAACAGGAGTTTACAGTTCAGAGAAGATTTGGAATGACTCTAAATAATGGGCAGTCCATCAATGAGGCTGCTTTTGAGAGAGCCCTTCTCCTCAGAGAAGCATCACAGCAGGGGTGTAACCAGGGGAGAAGTTTCTAGAAAGAGGGCCTGTAAGGGGGCTAATGATCTCCATATAATGGAGTAGGAAATGCAATTGGAATGGACATCAACCAGCATAACACAGGAGCTGGTCCTGAGGAAAATCCCTAAGAACTGTCTCTTTTTTCCAGAGACAGCTCTGGGGCAAATAAATTGCTATAAATGATATTCATATCAACTATAATTGTCTCCCCCAAAATGACAGACAATTGAGACATCTTTGAAGCTGGCCAGAATGCCAAGGAACATAGATTCCACGTGCGAGCCTTGTTCTCCGTGGTTAGGTTCCTAATTCCTGCATGGTAACCATATCTGAAACCTGTGTTCAAATCATCTTCCCTCGTTCCCACTTCCTGTGTGGAATGAGTCAGTCACTGTCGCAGGAGTCCTGAGAACAGAGAATTTGTGTCCTTAACTTTCTGTTGGACCCTGGAGGCACCCACGGGAGGAGCCCAGGCTGAATCTGCCTATCCCGGGCTCCCTGGCCTCAGTTGGAGTGGAGCTTGGAGCACTCCCAGGAACCTATGGTGATGAAGTGGGACATTTTCCATTTGGAGAGGTGACTTTTATTATTATTACAGGCTTTTGTCAGTATTACAGAAATTGGGGGGAGAGAAAGAAAAAGGACTAATCGTGAATGCTATTTACCAAATCACATTAGTCAAAATACTGCATTTTAAAACCCCTTAAGTTGTTATACATCATCATATAAGTCATCACCAAATGGTAATACAAATCCTGGAGAGTTATGTTGACACGGAATTTGTCAGCCGAAGTGCTGGAGAATTTACCTCTGCTCATATATCTCTAGTCATATCCTCCAAAGAAATTAACATATCATAATGCTAATATTTCAAGGTAATGTTTTCTCATGAGGATGCCATATTTTATCTGCTAATATCATCTGTGTAAAAACTATTCAATTACAGTATCAAGCTGTGTATGATTAATATTGATATCGGCCCAGTAACGGTGACTTTGCCAGGCACAAGAGCTATCCTATCAACTCTGCAGACAACCTGGAATAAAAATTTAACTCATTTCTTTAAAGAAACTCAAATGTAAGAAAATTTGAGATTTACTCTAAGCAGGAAGTCAAGAGCACCACAGAGGGACAGGTAGCTTTTACTATGAATTGTGAAGCTTTGCCAGTGAACTGAGTCTTAAAGACATCCGAGTGGGTTGCTAGGGAGATTCTGAGGTGGGAAGGGGTAACACAGCAAGAAATCAAAGCACCTGGATATGAAGCTGCACGTAATATACCCAGGTGATGGCCATAGAAATGCCCTGTTGTCTATCTTTCTTTGTTGCCTATTTCCTTTAGTGTTGTGTTGTGTGCTGTGCTGTGTGTGTGTGTGTTGCACACAGTATAGAAAGATAGGCATGGGATATGTTCCTCAGTCTCTCTTCTGGGTTTCTTATTGAGATGTGCTCTCTCACTGAACCCAGAGCTCACCAGTTAAACCACATTGCCTATCCCAGAGAGTTCCTCCCCAGCACTGAGGTTCCAAGTACATGCAGAGCTGCCATGCCTCACTGTTCTCCTGAAAGCTGAGGAATCAATGGGTCCCTACGCTTGAATGGCAGGCAGTTCACTGACTAAGCCATCTCACCTTACTGCAACTACAATTTATGTAAGACATGTCTGTGCAGTCTGTAGAGTCAGTCAGAGCTCTGAACTCCAATAACTAAGAAAGTTTATCAATGGGGAGGCAGGAGGCTTTGCTTTGCTTTATGGCTACCGACCGCATCATCACCCATAATCAGCCACCTTATACAGCTATGCCACAGGGCTTGAGAATGTGACCTCCATAGTCTCAGTTTTGAGTAAAATGAAAGTTGCTGCCCCTCATAAGCCGATGTAGCTTCTGATTATTAAATGTGAGATTTTGAATGGGTAGAAATCAGAAAACTAGAAAAGGAAAGATGATAGAATACAAGTGAGTTGAAGGAATAAATGAGAGTTCTGAGAATAGAAGAGTAACAGTGGAGGTGGGGTGTGAGGGAGAAGAGGGGACAGAGGAGGCAGGGAGAGAGACACCACATACTAAATATGGATGAGGATGACCTAGGGAAACCTGCTACTCTGTATGTTAACTTAAAATGATGTTATGATGTTATGAGATTTTTTCCCCTTGCTGAGGGGTATGAAGAATGGTTGAAAATATCAGAATCTGAGAAAACAATTTCATCACTTCATTGAGAGCCCACACTATTATCTCAGAGTGAGCCACAGCAGTGGGGACTGTGTAGCTTTAGACATGAAGTTGTAATTTGTTTCTTTGGCATGCAGGAACGACAGAGTATCATAAATGTTTAACTTAGCTTTCTATTCATATTCTCTGTGGTGGTTTAAATGAAGAACGGTCCCCACAGACTCAGGAATATGAATGCTTGTTCCTAATTGTTGGCACTTTTTGGGAAATCTAAGGGGTAGCCTTGCTGGAGGAACTATCCATATGTGGCAAGCTTTTAGAGGATGCCACCTTGACCTGCATTCAGCTCACTATCTCTGCTTCCTGATGTGACCTTGCAGCCCTATGCCTGCCACTCTCTGCTCTGCCTCCCATCATGTTGGAATTGTATCCCTTTGGAACCAAAAGCCCAAAGAAACTCTTTCTTCTATAGGCTGATTTTGGTCGTAGTGTTTTGTTACAGCAACAGAAAAGTAACTAATACCTTCTCTTAACTGAAATTGGACTTTTGGTACAGCTTAAACTACCCATATCTGGTAAGAAGCCATCTACAAATATAGGTGCAAAGTTCCCACTTTGGAAAGGAGATGTAGCTCAGTGGTAAGATCATTGACCTAGCTTGGAAAAGATCCTGGGTTGAGGCCCTAAAATCAAAGGATGGAACAAATGTGCATACTTTGTTCCTTGTTTCTCTCCATCACTAAGTTTTGACAAACATAGATTGAGTTACAATGAATGTGTAATATAGAAAATAATTCTTGGGAAGAGACATGAGGGACATCTGCAAGACCATGGAGGATGGATATGCCCCAAATGCACTGTACACATGTATAAAATTTTTAACAAATAAATAAAAATTATAATAATTCAATCTGAAATCTCTGTACACACACACACACACACACACACACACACACACACACACACACACACAAACACATGCTAGATGCCTAAGTGTCTTTAAGAAGCACTAAAATCTAAGTAAAGTCAACTGCAAACAAGTGCTACTTGATCAAAAAAATAAATGTTCTGCTGTCAAATATTTTTAAAGTGTTGATTAGAGCAGCAATGAGGAAATAAATCAATAAATAGTCATAGCGACAAAGTGAGGGCAAAGCAAATCCTCTTGATGAAAAATAATGGAGAAATAAGATTCTGATAAACAAAAGCTACAGTCTGTGGAAATCAGCCAAAAAAAAAAAAAAGTCTAACAACTTGAGAAACACTCATTAAAGAAAACTCAAACGAAAAGAAAAACTTCCAGAGCTCAGAGAGAAATGTCACTTTTGTCTGCAGCTCCTCAGGTCCCCTGTGCCACAACACACCCTCAATTCTGCAAGCTCTGGAATTGTGGCAGAAGAGGGAAGACCTTACTCCACTGGCAATGGAACCTGTAATGAGGTACAACATAGGAGTCCCTCATGTGAAGATTTTTCACTATCAAAGAGAAACGATTACTGTTGTAGATAGAGTGGACATTCGTTGTTGTTAGAAAAATCTGAGGTTAAAAGATAAAAGTGACAGCTTATTTTATTTTTGGTATGGTGTGTGTGTAAAGTATAAATAGATTTACTTCAGATAAAATGTAATGTTTACCCACAAAAAATCCAGATAAAAGTCAAGAACAAACAACATTTGAGGAACCCCCAAATTGTTCCCAATAATTTATTTAAATAATCCATAAGAAAGAAAAATAAACATTACCTAGGAAATCAGACATTAGCCTTACTTGCCTGTACCCTGGGAACTATAATAATGCCCTTGTCAACCAAGTTATGTCCACTGGTGTAGTAATTGCATGGATGTTATGAAGACAGCCAATTGCCTTCTTATTAGAGTTAAGGACAGCTTCAAAGGGAAGAACTACTGACTGGCACTGCTAACCTAGTCAAGAACCCTATGCTGAGCGGGCAAAGTTGCTTTGCTAAACACACATGCTCTCAAACAGCTTTCTAAATATTTATTCCTACTCATAGGTAAATTCTGTTCTCGGTCTTTCTCAGAGGAATTTATTGCAGTGAGCTATGGGTCATGCAAAGATTCACAACTAGTCAGCGTCAAGAAGTGATGGTATTGAACTGACCTAAATGAATAAGGTGCCTTACTCACTCCAAAGCTCAGGGAATATAGACAAAAAGAAATTGAGACAAATTTGGAAGCAAAAAAAAAAAAAAAAAAAAAAAAAAAGGAATGATCTAAGAGCACATCTTCTGAGGTAGCTCTTGTTTTCATGAACTTGGTGAAGCTGTGATCCACACGATATTGGACTTGTGAACATTTCACCATGGAAGAAGTAGGAGCTCATAAAGCTTCACTCTTTTCTGAGGAACTATTGGCAGTTAATGGTTGCCAAGAAAGGGGATGCTATTTTCCTCAGTGGAATAGCCAAAGAGACACTGTCCATGTTCCAGTAATTAGGTGCTTATGCTTATGCAATTAATGGATCCCTTACACACACAGACATACACACACTCACACACACAGACACACACATTCACACACGCACACATGCACACTCACACACACACTCACATACACACACGCACACATGCACACTCACACACACACTCACATACACACAGACACACACAGACACACACACACACCATAAGGCATGATGGGGACTTGTTGAGAATAAGGAGGGTTTTAATGGGAGAAGGAAGAGGGATGAGATGGATAAAGGGCAGATAAACAACTAAAATCCATTATGTATATGAAGGAAATTCTCAAAGAATAAAAAAGAACAACTTTTAAACTACCATAAATGAAAACAAAACACAAAATATAAAAATAGATGAGAAGCGACTAAAATAGGCATTATAAATAAATGTATAAGTTTTAAATCTTTTGTTAGAAGAAAAGAAAGGTCATACATAGGTCAATGATTAAGTTGGCATTATAACAACCTAGAAAAAGTTACCATAGTGAGTCACACCATAGAAACAGGGAAATAGTGGAGAAAAGAAAATATAAATCTGTAGTAAAAATAAACAAAAAAATTGCTCTTCTAAAAAACCAACAAAATTGACAAAGTTTTAAATAGAATATAAAATAAAAATTAGAAGTAACAATAAAAAATAAAGAGGAAGCATATCTACTTGTCCTACAAAGATTAAAAGGAGATTATAAAAAGAATGCATTCACTTGAAAATTTCACGATAACAAAATAAAAACTTAATTGAAAAGTGCAGTACCATTGTAGAGATACAAAACCTGGAACTATTCCTAACAGAAACCAAAAATAGGAATAGATTCCCAAAGAACTAATTTATATATTTATTTATTTTGCCTAAAGAACATTTAAGGTCCAGATAGCTGTGCTGAAAATTTAACATTTAAATAATTTTATCATTGAAAAAAATAATACAAGCTCTTCTAAGCAGGTATTTCAGGACAGGTGACAGATGAATGGCTGATGCAGACAGGAAATGCAAATTAATATTACAGTGAGATCCATCACACCCCCATTGAGACAGTTGTTGTCAAAAGACTGACAAGAGCTGGTGTCTCAGAGGTCATAGAAAAACTCAGCATCTCCTTTAATGCTGCCAAGTTGATTAGCAACACTTCAGAAAATAACTTATGCTTACAAAGATAAAACACCTATAAATTTAGCACATGATCTGTCAATATAGAATTTCTACATATGTACCAACACAAATGCCTACATAAACATTTGTAAATAAGTTTCAGAGTAACATGACTTATAATAACCCCCAAATGGAAACAAAACTAATGCTTGTCTACTGATAAAAATATTTAAAAAAATGTTTATAGAATAGAATAATATTTAGTCTGGCCTGGAGATATAGTTCAGTTGGCAGAGTGCTTGCCCAGCATGCCCAAAGCCTTCATCAGATCTTTAGCAGCACATACACTAGGCCAGGAGATGCATGAATGCAACCCTATGTCTTAGTTATGGTTTCTATTGCTACGAAGAGACTCCAGGACCACAGCAACTCTTACAAAGAAAAACACTTAATTGGGGTGGCTCACTTATGGGTCTGAGATTTAGTTCATTATTGTCATTGCAGGAAGCAAAGCAGCATGCAGGCAGACATGATGCTGAAGCTGAGAATCTTTACATCTTGATCCAAAGGCAACAGGAAGTGAACTGTCTCACTGGGTGCCACTTGAGCATATATATGACTGAAAACCTACCTCCACAGTTACATACTTCTTCCAAAAAGACCACATCTACTCTGACAAGGCCACGCCTCCTAATAGTGTCACATTTTTTTGTAGTCATTTTCCTTCAAACTACCATACTTTAGTACTGGATAGGTAGAAGCAGAAGGATCAAAGGATTAGGGTCATCCTAGGCTATATGCCTAATTTAAGTTCATCCTAGAATAGATGTGACTGTAACTCAAAAGAAAGAAAGAAAGAAAGAAAGAAGAAACAAATCACACAACAAAAACAAATTACTGCCTAAGAACTGGAAACTGGAATACACTGGACTACCTGGATAAGCTGAAATATAGCTAGTCTAAGTGAAAAGCCACAAAAGAGAGATCACATGGTATGACATCTCCTAATACATTAAAAGGCTAGGAAAGAGACCTGATGATTAAAAGTCTGTTTGTGCAGTGGCTGCCATGATAGGCAGGCTTTATGGGCTCCCAGGATCCTCTGGACAGGATGGAGATGCTCTCAATTCTTAAAGTTATCAATAGTCATCAAAATTTGTCACTTACAATTTTTTTAAAAAAATATATACTCTATAGATTATACTAAAATAATGCTCTGAAGCCACCCATCAAAGGAAATGAATTTGCTGCTTTGTGTTACAAAGGGGACAGACAGCTCTTTCCAAATGTCCCTGCCTTGTAAAACACTGTGCACAGATGTAGGGTGTTTTCTTCTGTTTTGGGTTTGGGTTTGCTATAGTCATGCTCTGTGGTGCTGAGATCTAATCCAGGGCCTGGTCTAGCCTGGGCAAGGCATTTTCACTTCCTCAAACCTCCACACCCTCCATACAGTTTGAGAAGGTCTATCTCTGCAGTGGAAAGAATAAGGCAGCCTGTTCTCTCTCATGCCCTTGGACAGAGGATCTGACAGGCAGAGAGAAGCCTTGTGAAGCCAGTTCGGCCTTCCAGGAATGTATCTTCCCTCTTGTATCAGTGAGTGAGTACTTTCCTTTGAACCCTTCAATAATTGATTTTTCCTTCTCAGTTGCCCGTGATTTTCTCACTATATGTCTATCTTACTTTTCTACTGACCAAGGATATCTAAATTAGTTCCTGTTTGTTGAGTTGGCTGAGACTGCTTTAAAATCCAGACTGTTAGGACTCATCTGATCCCTGACTCTACCTTTTTAATAGTTATATGTACCATGTGACCACTTCAGGGAATGAAATGTGAGAAGAAGTATGTCACTTCTTACTGGGAAGTCTGAGAAAGCCTTTATGACATTCTCCAAGCTTTTAAAAAATTATTTAATTTTTGAGATTATATCATAATTAGATATTTTTCCTTTTCTTTCTGCAAATTCTCCCATTACCCCTCCTTGCTCTCTTTCAAATTCATAGCCTCTTTTATAATAATTGTTGTTACATAGGTAGGTACATGTATGTACCTTTATTCCTAAATAACTAAATATAAACTATTCAAGTCTGTATAATGTTACTTGTATATATGTTTTCAGGGCTGACTATCGGACATTGGATAACCAACTGGTGGTCCCTTCCCTGAGGAAGACAATTTCTCCCAATCTCAATTCCTCGATTGTAGTTCTTTGGATAAGGTTGAGGCCTCAAGGGGTCTCCCTCAGCCATATGAGTATGTCTGTCACTGGTGTCCCTGTTCAGTTCATAGCCAGTCATGTTTGGGAGACTATGAGGGTAGCTTCTGACATTTCTAGGGGACACAATCAGAGTAAACTCCCTGTTCCCATGGCTCTTAGAATTTTACCATCCCATCTTTCTCAAAGGTCCCTGTTCCTTAGGTGTGTGAGTTGTGTTGTGGGGTACTGCTGGGAATGTAACCATCAGCTCCCTTGTTGAATTTGAGACTTGCTGAACAAGAGGGAGATAGTGCCTGTTACGTGAAACCTATCCAGCTATCCAGGACTACTGACATCATGGACCCTTAGAGATCCTACAACTGTTACTTTATGAAAGCATCATAACCCCTAACTGGAGTAGCCCTCACCCAGCATCAAGGGAATGTTCTTTGGAAATAGACATAGAGTCTAGAGACAATGACAACCAATCAAAATGGGGACTCCAAGCCTTTTCTGCATTGCCATCAGGAATCCTGAAACATAGTATGAAGGTTAAAATCTCAGTCCATGGGGCCCTCTGAGAAACTATGTTTCTGCTCTTTAGATATAATCCATCAGGAGAAATTTCTTTATTTTTAAAATTCATTGAAATTATTAAATACATTGTTACATAGTACATACTGTCCTCTTTAAAAGCCACCTTCACCTGAATAGCATATGGGATAAGAGAATCATATAAAGAATATGAAAAATTCATTTTTTAATCTAAGATCCTTAAACTGTATCTCCGTTACAGGCAACAGATTTTCATTACTTGTGAGCAGATTATAAATAATTAGCACACACATGCATGTGCACATGTGCACACACAGACACTTCTTCACATGTAGACAACTTAATTATATCTCCCTGATAAGTCACAAAAAATATGTGCAATTTGGCATTGGAGCAAAGTAAAATGCTAACAGCATCCATGCCAGGCATACTGGTTGCATTCTGACTCAGATTATATCCTTGGCTGTAAAATAGCCCAGATTCCTAGAGCTTGGTTATTCCAAAACAATGTGGGTCAGAGATTCCCAGTGGGTACAGGTGACAGGCAATAATCCTATGTTTGTAAGTCTTACTTGGGGAAAATAGAGCAGAGTGGATGGGGCTAATGATAGCAGCTAAGCCACACTTGAGTCAACAAAATATAAGCCCAGGGAATATTGAGCAAAGTTGGCATGCCCAGGGGAGGCAGACAGCTCACCTCCAGAGCAAGACAGGAATTCTGGCAGCACTTAGAGATGTAACAAGCAACCCAAGGGATCCACTAGTGAAATAAGCCCACACATCCACTCTGTCCAAGAACACCTATGAATTCAGCCGCATGTTGACATAGGCCAGTCGCTTATACTGCAGCACAATTCAATCAAAATGGATAAATTAACTGTGCTTGGACTGGACTCAGAGGAGTCTGTGCACAAAATCTGGGAGCTGTAGAATGCCTGTCCAAATGAGCACCTGGAGATTGTGTTGTGAATAAAGGCACAGTAAATAAAGAGATGAATGGGAGGGGAGGAAATGGCTGTGCAGTAGAGAGACCCGACCTGGTAATGTACTATACTTTTCAAAGCAGCTAGAAACACTATTGAGTGTCAGTGTCTCTCCCTGAAGAATTTATAAACATTTTAGAAGGTAGATATGTTTAACTGCATATACATAATTCACAGTATACATATGTATTGAAACATGTCTGTTCCATTCATTTGGATGATATTTATGTTCTTAAGTATAAACTATGAAACAGGGCTGACAAGACAGTTCAGTGGGTAAACACACTTGCTGGCAAGAACGAGGACTTAGGTTCAATTCCTATGATCCGTACAGCAGAAGGAGAACACTGGTGACCCTCTGACCTACAGTTATGTACTGTGGTATGCAACCCTCAATCAATGAATCCATTAATCGGTCAATCAAGTGGAACTGTGCTTAAAAATATAAATGTAACATTAGAGTTGGGTCCTAGCATGCTCAAGGCTCAAGCACCAATAAATACATAAATATTTAATTTTATAAAGTGCTACACACATGATAGGTATAATTGTAGGTGTTCCTCTCAATAAGAGCTCAGCATACTACAGAGTTTTGGTGACTAAGGAGCAATAATAAGAGAGAACATGATGATGAAAAAAATAATCATGTCTCTCTCTCTCTGAGTGTTTGTGTGGGGGATGTGTTGGGGGGAATATATGTGTTTTGTGCATGTGTGCCAGAGTTCTGTATCAGTTATCATTCTCAATCACTCTCTATTTTGTGAAATCAGATGTCTCTTTGAAATTAAAGCTTGCCAACTTAACTAGGTGGACTGTTCAGTAAGATCCTGGGGTTAACTTGTCTCTTCCTTGAAAACCCTAAGACTACAAATGTTTTATGGTGCATATCTTCTTTACATGGGTGCTGGGACTTTGAACTCATGTCCTCATGCTTGTGCAGGGAGTGATTTCCCCATTGAGCCATCTCTGCAGCCCAGCAGAGAGACCACCACGATTTGTTGTCACTGGGCTACTCTGACAAGATGGCTCTTGCCCAGAGCAGAGTCCTGACCTCTTTTTGCTCATTTTCTACAGTTTCCCAGGCAACTCTATACTGTTTGTGTGTAGGTAGTTTTTACTTCCCCAAATTCACAGTAGGCCTTGGCCTTCAATGCAAAAGGAGTGGGCCCTTTAAGAGATGTTATGTATCAGGAAGAGATTAAAGTAGCTTGCACAGGACTGGGCTCTTTTCATAGTATGTGGGCATAAAGTGATCATAGCCCCTTCCCTGCTTCTCTTCTGCTTTTCCTCCATCCCCAGAGACCCAGGCAACCCCCAATAGATGAGGAGGCTGATATTGAATTTCCAACCCTTTGAACTGTGAGCCCAAATCAGTGTGTATGGTTCATAAATTACCCAACTCAGGTATTTTATTATAGAAACAGGAAACACCCAAGGGAGAAACAGTGGAGCAGATAGATGGTCAGCTTCACATAAATACCCAGGTACCACGTGGCCAAGAGCGTTTACCAATGGATCTGAAAATATATATATGTCTTGAAGCATTGGCTATCATCTCCAGTACCCTCACAGACAGAGAAATCCCTTGGACTTGTCCATAACACAAAGTGCAACTCTTTGGCTCCCAAGGGACCAGTGAGATCACTCCATAGATAAAAATGATTGTCAACTAGCCTGATGACCTGAGTTCAATCCCTAGGACCCACGTGCTTGAAGGAATTAACTGATTCCATGATATCCTTCTCAGACCTCTGCACATACATTTTGGTGTAAGAACTCTCTCTCTCTCTCTCTCTCTCTCTCTCTCTCTCTCTCTCTCTCTCTCTCTCTCTCTCACACACACACACACACACACACACACATAAATAAAATGAAATGAGGAAAAATGTTAAGGTAAAAGATCTGAACACTAAACAACATTGCCCTGCGTTTTCACAGAGCACATTATTAAAACTGAACTGGTCCCTTTGGATAGAAAGTATGTTTTCTAGTTTTCCTATCTTACCTACTACTAGTTTGGTCACTGCCTGTTTGAACATCATGAAAATTTAATTTGAGACTTGTGTTTCAAATAGCATTGATGTGATAACATGAAGTATCATTTGCTATGAGAACAGAAGGGTTATTCAACCTGTGATTGGGATTTTGACCATGCCTTGCTGTGTGGAATGCCTGAGTACTACAGAATATTGAGAGCATCCATTGCCTCTGCTCATTAACCACCAGCAGCAATAGCCAAAACTCTGTCAGACATCATCAGATGTCCTTGGGGAATCCACATTCAATGGAATAAATGATGAAGTACATACCCCTTCCAACTTTTCATAATTTCCTGGAGAGGAACAAATCTCATCGGTTGTGTCTCTGAGACAAGGTATGTGCTGTGGAGAGACCTTCAGGAAATAGTTAAGATTAATTCAAGAAGTCTAGACGATGTGGTGATCTCTTGGAAGGAACTGCTGTATTTCTTAATAAAGCAATGAATAAGGACAGCTATGGGAAAGATAATGAAACAATGACCATGGATTGGCCTCCAGTCATTCGATGTGACTCAACAGAGGTGAAGGGACATTTCAAAAGAGAGACAGAAGGGAAAGGAAGGACGGAGAGGGGGATCAAAAAAAAAAAAAGAAAAGGAAGGAAGGAGAGCTAGAAGGAAGGAGGAAAGGGAAAATGATTGTCCATCATAAACCCGTTCTGAGTAGACTGTAAAGTGTAATTTGAATGAAGAGTTTGCATGGAGCACACAGAACACTAAAGTCTGACTGTGTTATGTAGGTGGAAAATGAATTATCCTAGACTAAGGCATTTCCACTAGGGTCCATAGTGCCTTATGTTGCTGGTGACAGTTTCAGGATTTCCTCCTAAGTCATCACACCATGACATTTCCAGGCTTCTGCCCTGGCCCATGTTCCCTATACAATAGACCAGTTGATCTTTGGGCAGTGGTGCCTGGATTCATGGAGGGCATAGAGAAAAATGCTTACTTCGCTTCAACAATCATACAGAGTTGCTTCCTGATAAGCTTGTAGTGATCAAATACGGACTTGATTCTCACAGGTTCTATGAAACTCTCCTTCAAGGAGGAGGAAGGTATTTTAACTATAAATGAATGCGTTAATTCATTCTTTAATAAATTCTGTGAACAACCAGTAAGTCCAAGAAGCATTTGTCTTATTCCAATAGTTCACTGGGCCACAAGTTACATGCTGCCTTTTGTTTGGGGTTTGAGACAGCATGTCTCCTAACAACTCTGGATAACCTCAAACTCAGGATCCCCTCCCTCTTCCCAGGCTCACCCTCCTGCGTGTTGGATTATAGATAGGTGTATCCAACAACATCTGGCTCTCTTGTTTTCATATAATGAATAAGGTCACATTGGATTAGTTATCATTGGGCTGATGTGAAAGGGCTTAGCATCATCCCTGTGGTTGTGAATCATAGGCACACAACAACATTTTTAGGTGGATCTTTCAGATGAGTGGACTGGAAAAATGTTTAACAAGGCTAAGGTTTCCAGATTCCACTTTTACTTTATTTAGTACCATGTACATTCATGGTATACTGCTACTGCATTCACCTCACTATGACCCCATGACCTCAGTAGAGACTGAGCAACCATAACATGAAAGTTCAAAATCTAAAACAACAAAAAAAGTTCAAAATCTGAGCTTCGGAAACTGAAACTTTCTGTGTGTCAACATAACACCCTAAGTGAAAATCCTACACTTGGCTCGTGTGATCAATCACAGTCAAAGCACAGACACATAAAAGACAGTGCACAAAATTACTTTCAGACTACATGGACAAGATGCATATGAAATGTAAACGAATTCAATGTTTAGAATGCATCCTATCCTCAAACTATCTGTATGTCTACACAATATTCTCAAATCTGGAAAATACTGGAAATCCAAAACAGAGTTCAACTGAAACATTTCCAATCAAGAGGATACACCTGCATTGATTTGACACTTTGGAAAGCATTAAAGAAGGCAAATGGCTGATTTACTGTTGCATGCAGGGTACTGATATAAACACAGTGTTGAATTCAACTTCAAAACCATGGCCTTCCCATTATCTTTGCTCTGGACCACACCTGGATGTAGGCAAATGGAATAGGCTTAAAGGAATGGCAGGATCAAGCAAAGAGGTCCTCCTATCCACCACCTTCAGTTCTAGGTTACCAGCAAGAGGTTTTGGGGAGGGATGTATACAATTAAAACTCTACAGGCAGCCTGGTTTCCATCACAATACCAACCCGGAAATCTGTGTTCAAGCCCTCCCAAGTCTTTCAACCTCGCCTGATTTCCTGATACAAAACAGCCTACTGCTGGCTGCTATGCTATGAAGTGCAGCTTCCTCTTCCTTGCAATTCTTCTCATTTTAATTGCTGCTCTGAAGTAAGTTTTATCACTGAGAGAGCAGAGGAGGCTCAGTCTGGGCCATCGTCCTTGCAACTCTCCATTATCAAAAAATATATGTCTTGTTCCTGCTACTGGCTGCTTTGGGAGATGTCGACTGATTCCTAAGCTTAGATCCACAGCACTTCAAAACATTGTTCTGTCTACACTGGAGCCAGCGCTTGGCACCAGGCCATGGACCAGGGAGCTGAGGTTTGCTCTTGAGTCTCAATGCAATCATATTCTGTCTGATTCTCCGATGCTCTCAGGTTCTTAAAGTGTTTCCCAAAGTCCTTTGTGTTGTTGGAATGGCAACTGAGTCAAGATAGCCAGGGCCACACAGATACTGAGAAATGCTGTCTGCCACAGACTGACTGGGAGAGGAATGTGTCCGTAGAAAGGGAAAGGGGTAGCCAGCAAAGGCCTGCTGGAAAGAAGAAGAGGTAAGAGGTCACTTGTCCCCCGCACTAGGCTTACCAAGCCTTCTGGATGCAGAACACTAGGCTGCGGCATTGTTGGGAATCTCCAAAGACACCATGTGCACCAACACTGGGAGATTTCTTAACTGACTGTATTAAGTACTTTTCTTCTGGCTGTGGCAAAATACCCAAGAAAATCAACTTAAGGAGGCAGAGTCTGTTCTGGTGAATGGCTTAGAGTATAAAGGAATGTCAGGCAGCTGGTCACACTGCCTTAGGAAGCAGAGAGAAACACTGGTATCCAACTGGCTTCTTTCTCCTTTTTTTTCCTCTCTTTTAGCTTAGTCTTGTGTCCCAGCCATCAGAAGGAGCCACCACATTCAAGTAGGGGAGGTTCTCTCTGTTTTTGTTTAACTTTACTGGAAACTACCTCATAGACACACCCAGAGGTGTGTCTCCTGGGTGATGATAAATCCAGCCAAGCTGACATTGGGTATTAACCATCATACCATCCACCCCATAAGTGTGATGTGACATGCCTGAGAAATGGGCTAGAGTAGTCAGGTAGAAAGATGCCAATGCCTGTCCTCCAGAGAGACAAGGGCAGAATAACAAGTCATTACAATTATGGGAAGGCTGTACTATATGCAAGAAAGACTAGAGACCCAGACTTGACTTAACTTGTGCATGTGATGTGTGTCTCCACCAGTGTGACGGAGGGTACCGGTAGATAGGGAGGCACTGGACATGTACAGAGGCAGCAATCAGAGAGCACACCACGGGCATCTGCTGCCTCAAGGTCAATAGGAGATTCTAACTACCTGAACCTCCAGCACACTAAGCCTTAGCTTTGCTGAATCTCACAAGACCCAGGGATCAGTTGGCTATGAGGCTTATGGGGAATGTGCAGGGGGAAGTGACAGCCGGGTTTCTGTCACAGGGACTTGAGAAAAGTAACAAAAAAAAAGAAGTGTCAGTCAAGGCCAGATAATGAGGTGTGTTCTTTGATAACCAGATGTTACACCACATCCAACATAGGTTGGCGCTGGAAATCTTACCTGGAGCAACAGAGGAGTGAAGAAAGAGCAGGCACGCAGGAATGCATCCAGAAGAGCTGGGGTGGGGTGGGTGAGCTCACTCAGCTAAAGAAGCACAAATATGTAGCAACCTAGAGCCTCAACACATTTGTAAGTTCTGCCAAGAGAAGGAGGGATTAGCTAGTCTCAGTAGAAGGTACCTGCAGGGGAGTAATCTCAAGATGCAGTCATTGGCAAGTTGCAAAGCTAGTTTTTGCACATGTAACCAGCATTCACACCCAGGCTAGACAAAGGTTTTGCTAATTCTGAGCCTCACCTACCCACATGGGAGAAAGATTTGCCACCCCTGTGAGGCTGAGGCATTGGTCCTTGACATGCCCATGCCAACAATACACCTTCACTAAAGACTTATCTGTTCTATTACACATTCATTCAGAGCTTCTTCAGCTCCACACAGAGGTGACTTTAGAAGACCCTGGATAGGCAGCTATGTGCTTACTTCAGCTATTGGGATTCTTGCCTATAAACTTGGGAACCACAATAATCAAGAACACTACCTAGGATTTCTCAGTGAATAGATATTCCAAGAAGCATGTCTTTGCTGTAGGATGTGCTTCAATCTAATATCTCAAAGGGAAAGATGGACTTCAAGACACAGAGACAGACAAAGGTGAACAGAGAAACCTCTCATCAATTCAGAAGAGGGCCTATGAGGCCAATACCCAAGTATTCCCTGAAACTCACTGATCAAAGCAGCCCATTGTGGGTGGTAACCAATGCCTGAGACATGTAGACAGTATTGGTTAAGTTCTTAGAGTAGATGCAGAGGACATGTACAAGAAACAGGCTAGATGTTCTGTGATTGAAAGGACAGGGGGGAGGAGATAAGGTGGTTCTTTTCTCTCCACCCGCTGGAAACTGCTTTATTCTGACTAGTTTAAACCATCCAGGAGGAGAACAGAACGCCAGGGCAGAATGTCTAAGCAGGCAGCAGGGCAGGCTACAGACCAGACTGCTCCAACCAGTTTCCTGGCCTCAAGGCATGACCCATTTGGCGCTGGGAGGGATAGGCATCAGGGAAATCACTTTCTCTCCAGATTCACAGATCTCATCACATTAGGGCAGATCTACCACTAAAACATCCTGAGTCTAATATGCCATTGTGTAAGAGAGAACACTGAACTACCCCACCACCATGAAAATCTTAATACTAGATTAAGACATGTTTTTTAAAGTGTTATAAATTTTGTACACAGAAATGAAAAAGTATTCATTTCCTAGGCATGTAAGAGACGGAGATGTTCAGAGGTTGTTCAGGCATCTTTCAAATCCAGTGCCTTGAAAGGAGCAGGCACCACCCTAGCATCTCTTCTTGGAGCATCCTTGTCAGGATGACAGCCAATAGCATTAAGGACAAAAGATCAAGGCAGAAGAGGAAGTAGTCATACAAAAGAATGTTCACAAACACATCCAGAAAAAAAAAAAAAATTACCTTCTTTGCTTGATGAGGCTGATCGAAATAAAAGATTCTCTAAATTAGTACAATTCCTAAAAGATGCTATAAGAGAAACAATAGATTTGAGGGGGGAAAGAAATTTAAATCAGGCCTGGGTTATGCCAAACAGAGATTGTCTAATTAAACAAAGAAATAAGACAAAATTAATGTGCAGGAACTGCTCTTCATACAGAAGGGAACTAAAGCCCTACAGTTTAACTGCCACAGCTTATGATAATTTTTCAGGAAAAATAAGAAGAGAAAGTGAAAGAACCATTGGTATCAGAGGGTTGATATGTTTGCACAAAGGCTAATATTTTCTCCATAGCAAGCATGAAATCCTGTGGCCATGATTCTTGAGATAAAGCAAGGAAATCAGAGATGTAGATACAAAGACAAGAGAGAAGGTACCTTGCTGGATACTGCCTGCTCTTCACCTCAGTATGTTCTTCCTTACCTCTCAATATATGCATAAATCACAGCTGTGAAGGCCTCCATAAAGCCATAAGTACTGATGTACTGGCTATACCTAGCCCTTCAGAGCTTTCAAAATTAATTTTCAACACACAATGTATATTGATTATTTTCTTTTTCCGATCAGTGACTGGCTGGGAATTGGACTTAGCTAAAATTGTCTCCATTAGGGGAGGGAAATTAAAAGACAAAGTATTTCTAATCAGTGTTCATCACTTTTGCACCAACATGAGCTATAAAAGGTGTAAGTAGAACCATGACCTGTCAAAGATATCTAGATGTTTCCTTTATAATGAGATGGTGATTAGACATAGGCCAGGGCTTGAGTCATAGCCTTCTTATCCTTCCAGGTACCACAAGAATGAGCTATGACCTAACTCTAACTGAGATACCTGTGGATAAGGTCTGAATCCCTGAATGACGGTAGAGAGACTTGTCATTATTCAGGACCATTCATTCATCTTTAAGCTTACCACAAATGAGGAACAAACTCCTAGAACCTTTAAGACACTGATTTATGTCTCTCTTTGCCTTCTGAACCAAGTACCGAGAGAAGGTCTGGCATATTGCTCATCAGGAGAGAGTAAGTGGGTGGTTGGAGGTGGCTAGAGGAGCCTGGAGGGAAAACCAGAGACATCTGTGAGGACCACAGCTTAGGAATCGGTATTTGGACTCTAGCATGCAAATGAAATAGAGCTGCTCAGATTTCAAAGGAACACTTGATAAAGTTAGAATTGTGCTCCCTCCCGCCCCCCACCAGGCCACTGAGAATTGTGCAGGATGAGCCAGAAAGGGGAGAGGCCAAGGAAAAAAACCGGGGAAAGAGATTCAACACTCAGGAGAGCCTCATGAGAACTGGACAGGAACTTTACAGCCTGAGTAGGAAGGGCAGACTTGATGGACTTTCCAGAGTGAGTATGTTCAGGACCTAACAACCCAGCTGGAGTTTATGAAAAGCTATGGGAAGAGATACCTGTGCATGTGTCACTGAGTTCTAAACTGTTCTCAGGACACACACCCTCACTTTTCCTGCCCCTTCCTCTCTTCCATCCTCTTGAACACATCTTCCCATGAGTTTCAGGTCGAGGTCATTTCTTTCTGTCTATTGTCAATTCCCTATTGTCAAAGAAATTTAATCAGCTGTCTCGAGTTCAAATCCCTTGTCTTAACATCAAAATCACATAGGAAAACATTTTTGAAATAAAATTCTAGAGGGTGGAAATAACATAATGAGTCTGTAACAGTTACCAGATAACCACCAGTCTCATGTCTATGAAAGGAAAAAGTGATAATTTCCAAGAATCCTTATAACTCTAACAAAACTAAAACAACAGATTATTCTAGAACAATAAAGTCATAATTATTCCTGAATTGTATATTATAGAGCAAATAACAAGAAATAATCTAGATTTCAGATAAGAACGAATTAACTTTGGAAAACTACTAAATTTAATGAGCTAAGAAATGGAAAAAGTTATGTGAGTAAATGTTTTTAAGATAGAAAGAAACACAACAGTTTTAGGTTTGAAATCATTTATAGGGAGCCAGTATAGAATATAGAATTAAATTAACATTAATTGCCACTCTACATGAAAGAATAATAATTCTTGGAACTACGAAGGATGTTATGAAATTAATACTAATGAATAATTACAGATGGATTGCTTAAATTATCTGACTTAGCAGGAGAATGCAACCAAATGATGTAATGCAGAATTGAACTTTATGTTACTTTGCTCTTTAATGCCAAACTAAGTCCTTTAGAACAAAGAAATGTTGATGGCTACATTGTGTAAAACTGTGATTAGCTAAAATAATCACCTGCTCTAATTAATGGAATTTATTTTACGGTCACCTTGGCTGACAGAAGTACAGAAATTTCAAAATACTGGGGGTGGCATTAGATAATATAGCTAATGATAAAGAAATTATAACTTTTTCATGGTCTTAGAGCACATATGACAAAGTATATGATTTAACTGTCCCTCGATTTGTTATGTGTAGTAACCATTTCTCATAGCTAATGATAAAGAAATTATAACTTTTTCATGGTCTTGGAGCACATATGACAAAGTATATGATTTAAAAGTCCCTCGACTTGTTATGTGTAGTGACCATTTCTCATTGCTCTTCAAAGTGGCTTTCTCCACGGTTGAAAATTCTCTCTACCACAAAAGTATTGGGAGGGGAAAATCATAGCCTACAATTACTCAGTAACAATATCTGTAACAGAGATTCATAACATCTCTGCAGCAACTCAATGAGATTGGGACTGTAGCTCACCCATTTTGTAGGTGGAAAACTGACTTACAGAAAAGCTAAGGCTAATACAAGTAATAAAATATATTAACAAGAATCCCCAGTCCCCCAGTCTGCTTCCAGAGTTCATATGGTAGCCACAGTACTTCGTATCAGTCTCAATAAGTCTACTTCCCTGGTCAATGAAAGCTGAGCAGAGCTTGTGGTGAGAGAAGGCTCCTTATCCAAATGATGTCTATATGTGAAAGTCTGAATGGTTTTAAAAGTATGAGCTAGTTAGTGACATCAGTGATGTCCCAAGATCTGATCCGCATTTCAGATGCTGCATACAGTCTTGCGCCATTTACAAGAAGCTCAGAAATGATCCTATCAAATAGCCTAATATTTACATTTGCTTTGCTGAAATCCCTTCCACAATTTTTGTCACTGTGTGCAGAGGCTGCTCTCAATAAGAGAATCCCCTACAGCACTCAGAAGACAGCCTGGTGCTCCTCAACTTCCAATAACTCACTAGGCAACCAAAGCATGTTGATCTTGTCATTAGGGAAGAAATGTGACTTATTGCAGTGTTTCAGGTGACAAGATAACTTATTGTCTAAATCAGGCTTTTTTTTTTTTTTTTTTTTTTAGATAGAAATGCAATGCTATTAATAATGATTCAAAAGCTGGAAGCAAGAAAGGTTTGTTTTACACACCATAGGACATGTCACATGGTTCATTTCTTTCCTTGTGTTTTGTGAAGTGTGTCTCTAGGTGTTTTTTATGCATAAAAATGCAGTTCATAGTTTTTCCATTGAGAGGTAAGGCTATGAACAGAAGTCAATTAAATAAGTTCTTGGTGCAGATGCCAAAAACACATGGCAAGAAGGAAATGCACTCCTAAACCACACTGAACCCTCTGGGAGAGCCTGCATCAGATGCTTCTGGCCAACCTTCAGAAGAATGGGCATGTACTGAGAAGCTGTCTGGGAAATGCCTAGCCTCCATCTGCTGATCACATCTCTAAGTGGTTAAAATGCCATCCCTATATAGTATGACTACGGAGACTTTTAATTTTTTTTTTTTTTTTATTTACAGGATTCACTGGGTTTGCAATGGTTGGAACTTGTAGAATTTTAAAATCTGAACTATTCAGAAAGCCACTGGGCACATTCTACTTAGTTATTCACATACCTATTCTCTCATTGACTGGGTGTTTAAATTTATCAACTGATAAATGTATCAAATTTATCAGTTGAGAAGAATGCTTCTTTCAGCACACACTTTAGTCACAACACATTAAAAAAGCAAGCAGGAAACAGTGGAATTCTCTTCTTTGCTAGCTAGTTCTCATAGGGAGGGAAAGTGCTGTGCAGAACACTGAGGAAGATTTTCCATCAAAGACAGGCTTACCCAACTTTCAATCCAGCATACTACACAAGAAACTAGCCAGGCAAGAAAGGCCCACTAGTGCAATACTGGAAAGTCAGAATTGTGGAAGGTAACCATACACTCCTTGCTTGGACTTAAGGCCATTTCCACAAGCAAGTATCCACATCTAGTATACAAACCTGATCAAAAACTCATGGCTGGCAGAGGGGGTTCATGGGCTCTAGTTGGGAACTGCTGCTGTGAATTTTACTAAAAGAACAGAATTCCCACATAATTGCCTTCTACATAATTATGTTCATAACTATGGATTAATGCTATGATCACCTTGGTTCAGAAAAGCTCCTCTTTTCCAAGGGTAAGTAGGGACAAAAGAGACTGATAACTTGTCAAATATTAAGAATTATGCACTGTAAGGAATGCTCAGTCCTAAACAGGACTTCTATATCAGGCCCTCTAAGTCTCCAGGAACATCACTGCAGATGGAGCAGAAAAGATGCAAGAGTCACAGAATGGAGTGGAGTGAGGTAGAATGTGTCTTTGAAACAAGATATTCCTGTTGCACCCTGATTTCACATAAGTTATTATTACCAGCAAAAGACCATTGTCACAAGATGGTATCTGTCAACACGGTGCCTTGAGCCCATCCCAAAAGGACCTATAGGCACACAGTTGTTGCTAGAGTAGAAAGGTTCATAAGTTCCCACCCCTACCTGAAGAAGGTCAAGAGTCATTAAGTGGAGGGAAAGAATTTCTTCAATGGTGTGGCCACAGTTAAGAAACCCATTCTCCTGTTTTGTTTTGTTTTGTTTTTTTTTTTTAAATTCCCACAATGGGAGGAAGAAGGAAACAGGAGAGGGCAATGGGGAGGTAAGCATAATCAAAGCTCATCAATCTATGCATATGAAAAATGACATAGTAAAATTCATTCTCATTTTATATATATATATATATATATATATATATACACATACACTTGAAAATTTGGGGAAATCAGCAAATTCAATGCTTTGCTGGTGGAAATATTCATTATGAATTAATTCCTTTCTTTCTTTATTCTCCTAGATATTTGAATATCACATGCCAGAAACTTTGATAGGTACTGGGACTACCCTTCCCTAAACATGGGGCTTACAAAACAGATAAACTAAACAAAGCATATCAACCAAGACACATAAACATTATGTTAGATTATAAACTAAAGGGAATATATTATATATTATTTTCTCAATTTTAAGATATATTTTGAATATCTCTAATGTGATACTCAAAGAGGCCTCAGAAGTAAGACAATGTGCTTCCTTCTTTACGCAGGAGGACAGACAGAAGACAAGTCTGTGAACTCAGAGATGCCCAAAGACTGAATTAAACTCCGCCAAAGACAAGTAGTCAAGGGCCAACAAGTCCAGTTCCCATGCCCCCTACGTTTGCACAAAAGTTTTACAGAGATGCAGCCACATCCAGCCATTCCTGTTTGTAGTCCAACTGCTTTAGCCAAATAATCACAGAACTGAGTAAATGCAATACAGACCCACTGCCCACAAAGCTTTCCATGTTTCTTGTTAAATCCTGAATAAATGGAAGAAGAAGAGACAACAGATGAGGAGAAATGAGTCCATCCCAATAAAATGGAGCAGGAATATTGTTTTCCAGGGGTGACACTTAAGTAAAGACGGAGGAAGAGAAGGAACTAGTCACAGGCATCAATGGTGGAAAAGCCAAAATCGGAGAAAATGACAGTAGGGCCTGAGGTACCAATGAGGCCCCACTTCTGATGGGAAACCTATGTGACTTCAGTGTGAGTCAGAGCAGGGAGAGCACAGGGCGAGGAGAAGGCCAAAGGAGTGGTTGTATCAAATGTAAAAGAAATTGAGATTTGGGATAAGAAAATTTAACTTATTCTGAAAGCTGTAGGGATAGGGAGAAAAGCTTTAATCATCAATGGGAGGATGTCAAGAATTGCTCCATTGCTGACCAGCAACTGTAGATGGAAAGGTTAACAGTGCCTGCTGTCCAGGTGGTGGCTAACAGAGGCTAAGTGAAATTGAATGGAAAAATCTATTTTGTGGAAACTTGAGGTATCTAAACTACCAGTTTTTCTATTGTCTTAGTTACTTTTTAATTGCGGTGAAGAGACATCATGATTAAGACAACTCATAAAAGAAAGAACTTAATTGAGAGTTTGCTTACAGTTTCAGAAGGTGAGTCCATGACATCATGGCAGGGAACATGGTAGCAAGCAGCAGGCAGCAGGCAGGCATGGTGCTGAAGCAATAGCTGAGAGTTTATATTATATTTACGTGTTGGAGGCGGGGGGGGGGGGGGGGGAGTCTGACTAGACCTGGCCCGGCACTGGCTTTTGAAATCTCAAAGCCCATCCCCAGTGACCTCCATCAACAAGGCCACACCTTCTAATCCTTCTCAAACAATTCTACCAACTAGGATCCTAACATTAAAGTTCATGAGCCTATGGGAGCCAGTCTAATTCAAACCACCATGCCAATTAATGATTGTATGGATTTAACAGATAAGATGAGTAGTCCTCTCTATTTTCTATGCTGCTTAAAAGAAAAGCCCACAGTATCAAATACTAGTCTTACCTAATGCTTTTGTCTAAATCTGTATCCTTTTAGAATTATCCAATTAGCTTCAGCCTAGATCTAGTCTGTGATTACCTTAAAGCTGAAGACTGACTGCACATTGTTGTATAGTCCATGCCTAAAAATATATTGTATAGCATATTTTCCCTAAAAAGCAGAATACAAGGTCAGAAACAGACAATAAACAAGAGACCAATAAGGCATCTACATAAAGAAGCATTATTAGTCGGGACTGTGGGCATCAAGGTTCAGTTCTTCTCTGGGCTCATGTTCCTTTGCAGACATTTGTAAACTGGCCTCAGAATTTTTCATTTAAATGCTGAAAGTCATTTTCCCTTTGGTTTTCATTCTCTATTGTTCGAAAGTTTCATTTTGTTTTGGTTTGTTCGTTTTTTAAGAATGTTCTGAGTAATGCATGGATGACCCTGATATGGCTCTAGAGAAGCCTTGACCCAGAAAGCTAAAGATTCCAAGAGTTAAAGACACTTAAGAAGACGATCCATTAAGCTTCAGCAATAGCTGACGTAAAAAGGGCTGTGACTCTTTATCACGTGATGCAGATGCCCAGTGTAAAACACTAACTGTAAGGCACTCTGTATACCCACCAACCTTTATAAGGACCCATGAGATCTTCATAAAGATCTCTCAGCAAGACATGACCTTCCATTATGTAGAGGGGCAAACTGAGTGTTCAGGGCCACAGTGGAAACAGTCATGGAGGCTAACTCAGAGCCAATAGCTTCTTCCTCCTTAGCCAACACACTTGGCACTGCACCTGCTTCTTCTAAATGGTTGATTCAAAGGCCAATAATGAATGCATGTAAATGAAAAAGCAAGGTGAAAAAGTGAAGCTGATTTTACCTGGGAAGGTGAATGTGAGAAGGCATCTTGAAGCCATTTGTCCCAATGATCTAGTGTTTGGTAAACAGGCCCTTAATCCTGCTGAAGAGCATTACTATACTTGCCATAATGCCACCTCTCAACATCCCCTTGGCAGAGTGGGTAATCTCATCCCCTTAGGTACCTGTATATGATGACATCCACTTGTCATTTCCTGGAGGCATTCCACAACATGCTAAAATTTTAATTGTTATTTATAATTTTATACAACATGATTGGTCCAAGCATACAGCTGAGTTCCTAAGGTAGAGTTCCCACTTCTGGCCCCTGTCTCCTCCAAGGCAGGTGAATTCTTATGCACTTAGCCTTTGCCAATGGAGCTAAAAGGAAGCTAAGAACAGCTAAAGCGTCATTGCTGGTCCCTCCAGAATCCATGGGAAGTCATCCTTGTTTTTCTTGGCCTTCTCAGGCTATGGTTTAGCTGACCTAGAACTATGTAGAGGAATATCGGGGTGCTGCCATGCAGAATGGGAAAGTGACTTGGACACCTGGTCCACTGAGCCAAGAAGAGAACTACTAACAAAGAAGGGAAGATGAATCAGTTATAAAGGGCAATGCAGACTCCATGCTCTTTTACATATGATGACAGCAAAATTATAGAGCTGAGGAGATGGCTGAGTGAGTAAAATGCTCGCTGTGAAAGCCAGGGTTCAGATCCCTAGCATCCTTGTAAATAGCTGGTATAACAACACACATCTTTAAGCCCAGAGTTGAGGAGTAGAGACAGATGGAACCTTGGAGTTCACATGCTGACCACCCTCACTGAGTTGGCAAACTCTGGATTTAGTTAAGGAACCTGTATCCAAAACCTAAGGTGAAAGGCAATTAATAAAGACACCTACATCAGCCTCTAGCCTCCACACGCACATGCGTACATGTGCACATGTAAATACACCTACACATACACACACATGTGCGCGTGCACACTCTCACACACAGAAAAAAAAACACATACACACATAGCAAATCATAAGAACCCATTAACTCTTGAAGGCTCATTAATAATTAGTTATAAGAAACATCACTCTTGATACCATACTTGTTCTGAGAAATAAACGTCTATCTCTATATTTACTACAAATTTTAAAGAGGCACAAATATCTAGATTGTCAGTGTTAATACTCACTAACAGTGCTGCACAGGAAGATATCACTGTCGAAGCAGCATGGTTTCCAGCTGAGGGTACATCCTACTGCCTACAAGTTCCAATACTGGAGAAAGTGCCTATCTTTTCATACTCCATTTCCTCCTCGGCAATATGAACACCCAAAAGCACTAGATGCACAGAGAAATAGCACATAGTAGGTATTTCATGAATTACAACTTCCCACCACCAACGGCAGCAGTATTCTAATTTTTAAAAAGAAACACAAAAACAGTGAAGTGTCTGTAGACATCCCCCAAATAAACTTCCTGAAATCCAGCACTTCTGTGAACAAACACTTTTGCCTGCAACCGAACATAAACCAGCTTCTTCCCCGTCTCTGCAGACCCTCTAATTATCTTCCCTGTTTACAGCATCCAGCTCGTGCACTACCAAATTCTCCATTATTCTGACAGCCAACAAACTAGACCTGTTAGAACTCAGCACAACTTTTGCCTGAGGCAGGAACTTTGTGAGACCACAAATCGTCTTGGTATTAAAAGTCGGTGCATAAGAACTGCCCTCAGCTTTTGTGCTAAATTGCTAGTTTGAAGACATTCATTGCAGTATATTGTATTTCCACTATATTTTGCTTTAATAGACTTTGTGGCAAAGTGTATAAGAAGGGTTTTAGAGCCCGAGGTAGCACATAGCCAACTCCCCCGCCCCCTTTATGTATTTCTCCATCTTTTGTATGTCACCTTATATTGTTTTGTTGCTTCATGTACATAAAACAAACTGGCAATCATAGAACAATGCCCAACAGTTAGTTGACAGCACATATTGACTTTACTGTTAAAAGTTGAAACAATCAAGCTAAAGATTCTGTGGTGTATTTTTCTGTTACTTGCATGAGACTTTAATTTTAAAAGGGATTGAAGACATTCCTTCAGAGTTTAATAGTGTCTGCATCGACGTTTGTTTATTTCTCTCTCTCTCTCTCTCTCTCTCTCTCTCTCTCTCTCTCTCTCTCTCTCTCTCTCTCTCCACTGTCTGTCTAGCACAGGCCCACAGCTAGAGGAAGTATGAGAAAGTATATGCCCAGAATTTTAATCTTTATGTCTTCTGTCCTTAACTCTTGGATTTAGAGTTTGTCACAGGCTGAGTGATGCCAGAACAGCTTGATTAGACTTGGTTTAGGTGACATCTGCCATGCCTTTGTCCCTCTTCAAGGTTGACTTGGTATCTTTTGTTTATCATCCTTGTCACTGGAGGTTAGGAGAAAGAAAAGCTGTGTCTTTCTGGTGTTTATGAAGCTTATATTCTCATGAGTTTGAGAAAGATTAAATAAATAGTCATACAAATGTAAACAAAGATAACATTCGTGAAAATGGTACCTAGAGATTTTTGCCCTTGGGATTATGAAGAAAGTATACAATCAGGAATCATTCTTGCTTGTGTGAGCAAATAGGAAATCACCTGTTGTTTTTTTAATAGGTTCAGATCCAACTTAGGATGCTTTGCAATCAAACTTGTGGAGAATTATTGAGTTTTCTACAAGTGGTGTATAGAGGTCATCTAATGTACCTAGGTTCTGACACTGTGCGTAAAGAGATAACATCAGCTCTCATTGGTTCAAAAGTAAATGTGCCAAGACTGTACCCATTTCTGACACTAATCTAAGGTACCTATAAACACAAGGCCAAGAGTACATATGGACACCTCCCTTGTTCTGGTTATTTGCTAGAAAGATAAACTTTGTGTGTACATTTCCTCATAAAGGAATTAACAGCCAGGTAGAGATATTCACAGGGCAGGGTATGGAGGAAAGAGTGTGACAGTCTTCAGTTCTTCCTACTACAGTATGGATTAGGGAGCCTAGAATTCTCTGAAGCTTATCCATTAGGATTTTCCTGAGCCCTTCATTGTAACCACTTGATTAAATGGGTTATTAGCTATTTGGGATCAACCAAAACTTTTGTACTTCCTTCCTCTACAGAGGTCAACAGGGTGGGTCTAAAAATGTCAACACTCCGATCAAGCAATTGATTCTTCTAGTCAACAAACAGCCACTGTGGTGCATCAAAGACAAGGATTCCAGCTGCCATCATTTCACTGGCCTAAAACAAAATAACTCATCACCTAAAAAAGTTCAAAGACAGTAGGAGCTGTGTGTGGAGATACTGGGAAAAGATAAAAATAATTCTTATTGCATCACAATACAAGAGGTGCCAGGGAGGATTTCTGCAAGAAATGGCAGGTAAGAATGGTGAGGAAGCTGAATAAGACAAGAAACAAGGGGGTTGATTTTTAGGAAAAATCCCCAGAAAGGGTTTGGAAGGAAGTGGCATTAACAAAAAGAGTAGGAGGCCTAGCTGGCATGGCAAACAGAGGTAGGCATGCCGGCGTGCCATTGCTATGACAAGGCAGAGCAGAATTTTTTCTTTAGACGACAAGATCATGAAAGACTTCAGTAGAGGTATCATGGGATCCATATCTGAAGAGTCCTCTTCTCCCAAGTTCTATAACAAGCTGAAGAAAACAGGACTTGAAGTTGGTAAAGGAACGTTGAGAAGGAGATTGAAGCTAAAAAGTGAATGATTAGAAAAATGAAGGGGTGGGGAAAGAAAGACTTGAAAAAGGGCATTCCAGGTGACTTTCCAGATGTGTTTACTGTGATATTAGAGGATAAAGATGTTGAGATGGCTATTTGAGTGGCAAGTCCATGGACATGTACCTTTTTAGGCAGAAAATACTAGAAGGATCAGAATTTGAAGAATATAGAGTATTTACATTTAGGCCATTATGTGTATTTTTCAGATATAAGCCGAAATAATCAACCACAGCTGAAGAAGGTATATGAGAAGAATACATGACTTCTCAAAATTTGAGGAAGAAATAATGCACAGGAAAAGTGTGAAGGGTCACAAAGCAAATGAGCTTCTATGATTGGTTGATCTTCTGAAATCTGCCACTAACCAGACAGTTCAGCAACCTACGGTCTTTTTTTCTCTCAAATAAGTACCAAAAATGGAAAAAAGACTCTGATTTGTCTAGGTTGGGGGGGGAAGGGGAGAAAAACCCTACCATTTCTTAATCAACAAAATGCAAGGAAGCCAGACTTTCCAGGATCCCTACAAACACTGTAGCCTTATTCAGATAGCTTGGTGGAACTTCTCAGAGAAGATTGTGGCATGCAAAACTGTGAGATATCGCTAGATGATTGTACAAGATACTTATCCATGAGATTTCTTTTGACTTTTGAAATAGCATCCTGAGATTGATGCTGTTGCAAACATGTTATGGATAAGGACATTAACCCCAAATAAGTTACTCAACCTTCAAGGATACATGGTTAATGGATGATGGAGATATGAGTTAAACATTTGTCTACAATGCCCAGTGAATTTAGTCTATATTTGTAGCTTTTCACAATGTACTTTCTCAAGCCGTGCCCTTATTCTGCAGTGTGCTGAACACCCGAGAGGAGGGATGAAAGATTTGGTTAAACTTAATTATGTTCTAGTAGGTTCTTCAGAATTTTGGAATCTGAGATTTTACCTTTGTACAGATGGTTAGCATAGTGACTAAAGATGCTTCAGCCCAGAGTTGAATGTGAGGTTGGAAAAGGAATGTGATCGTTTCTCTTTTAAACTTGGCCAATAAGGAGACAGTACCATTCTCTTAGAAGACCAAAAGAAAGTAGATGTCTTCTTCAGAAACTGTTCTGCAATGGACCCTTGTTTTTACCTGAGACCTAGAGAGACAGCTGAGGTTTGTCTTGACTAAAGTGAGAAAATGGGAATATCAGCATTGGCATCAGAAGGGAGAGAATGAATGTAGAGTACCAACCATCACATAATACATTCAACTTTCATAAAGAACTAAAAATGTATAGAAGGTGTTGATCAAACTTTTGGTAGAAAGAAAAATAATTCTTAATTTCATATACTTTCAACCATGCAGAGTGGCCTCATATTTAAAATAAAAAAAAAGACACTTCAGTATTTGAAATGTTACCTATGTTAACTTCCAAGATAACAGACAAAATGTAACTCTTGGATCCTGTTTTTAATTCAAAAGTTGTAAAATTTTAACTTTCCAAATTTCTTCACTTTTTCCAGTATCATTTACAGGAATATAGGCTTTATAAGAGCAGAGATTTTGACATTTGCAATGCCATTTCAAGGTCAAGACTGCTACATGGACAAGCTTCATCTCTGTAGAATACATCAGGCAATATGATAGAAAGCCAAAATGTTGCTGGACACAGAACTTAAAACCATAACTTTAAGCAAAGAAATATTATTTTATAAAAATTACATTTTTTTACCTCCATTGTTTACTTTAGCAGGGGTCTGGTGTGAAATGTCTTTCTGTACATTGTGAATTATCATTGGATATTAAAAAAAAAAACTGTTTTGGCCTATGGCAAGGCATCTTAGAAGCAAGCAGGAAATCCAAGCATAAATAAAGAGGAAGGAGGGTGGAGTCAGACAGAGATACTGCAAGCTGCCACTGTGAGAGCAAAATGTAAAAATACAGGTAAACCCTGGGCCACATGGCAAGACATTGATGAATAGAAATTGGTTAAGATGAGAGAGCTAGCTAACAATATGCCTGAGCCATTAGGCCAAGCAAAATGTAATTAATAGTCTTTGTGTGATTATCTGGGACCAAACAGCTGTGGCAGTTTATTTGGGACTGCTGGTCTGGATTTTGGGATTAGTCCCAGCCAGGAACTTCATACTACAGGGGTCACTGCTATAAAGAAGAAGTGAGATTTAAAAAACAAGCAAAGAAAGACACACAAACAAATCTATCTAAAAGATGACATCCTCAAATCTACCTCAATCCTGAACCTCCAACCAATGGCTCCAGGCACCCTGTAGGTGACTATAGTATAAAGCATCTTATGCCACATCCTTTTATCTAATTTTCAGTTGACTGCTTTCCTAAGTTCCCCAGAGAGACCGA
The DNA here is from genome assembly GCA_033318265.1 of Phyllotis vaccarum. Taxonomy (NCBI): domain Eukaryota; kingdom Metazoa; phylum Chordata; class Mammalia; order Rodentia; family Cricetidae; genus Phyllotis; species Phyllotis vaccarum. The sequence continues at coordinate 156,926,289 of JARWLC010000009.1, forward strand.
GGATGGAATTCAAAACAGCATGAACTCTTCCTTCTGACCCACCTCTGATTAGAGGCTTGAGTTTGATCATGAATATGAAGGGTCTTTCCCCGTGGTTCATCTGCTCTCACTCCTCCTGATGCCCACATCAAAAGGACCCACCCACTGTTTTGGCCCCTTATGGCACCTTTGTCATTGATTGCTGTATTCTACTCAATCACCAACCATTTCTCCCCTGGAGCGAAGTTTGAAACACTGATCTGGGCTGGTGAGATGGCTCACTGGGTAAAGCATCTGTCTGGCAAACCTGACAATCTGGTGTCATCATTGGAACCTGTAGGAGCTGATGCCACAAAGTCATCCTTTGACTTCAAAACCTGTGCCATGCTTAACCACATATACATCATACACACATAATAGAAAGGATTATGATGACAATGTAAAGAATAATGATGATACTAAATAATACTGATATTTTAAGAACTGTTTTGAAAACACGGAGTAGATAGGAACATCCTCTTCACTGAATGAACTTCACAGTTTCCCCACCTTCTTGGGTACAGGTAGTCACTACATGAATCACGACATTGAAAGTATTCTATAATCTGACAATCCCTGTAGTCTGGTTTCTCATCTGCTCCCCTTCTGATACTTCTTCCACTGTACATGGAGAAAGTCTAAAAAGCCATGGTATGCTGAGCCGGGAGATTGAAACCAAGTCCCTTTCCTTGCAAATAAGTAAAAACTTGCAGCCTCACTGAAAGCTAGAGAGCAGCTAAAGGCAGTACCAAACGCTAAGGATAAGACAGAGCATCCCAGCATCCCAGGCCTTTTAGAACCAGGGCTGGCAAGCTTGTTGCTCTTGGTTTGGTGGTAACTCTGCTCCTCACTTCTGTAACTGAAGAGCCTCCATACCGACTCACCACACAGGCCTACTTCCCCTCCGACAGCCCAGCAAATCTTTCATTGCTGAGTAGATGTAACTGATGTATCAATCTTCTTCATGATAGACACTGAGGCCTCTAGAGATGAGCAGCCCCTGCTTACAACAGCCTGCCAATAGTTATTAGTTTACATACAGATTTTTTAAAAATTCCCAGAAGGAAGTCTCAACTAAAGCTCTCATTCTAAATAAATAAAGAAATGACCACATTGGGATGGGGAGATGGCTCAATTGATAGAGCTTTCTGCAGAGCATAAGGACCTGAGATGGATTCTTAGAGCTCACATTAAGGTGGATAGAGAAAAACGGACTCCGCATGTGAACCCTGGCACATGTGCCTCACCTGTACCATACATGCACAAGATAAAAATAAAATTTAAAATCATTTCAAGTCTCAAAACATTGTAAATTTAACAAAAGATGCAAAATTTAAATGAGATAAAATACCGACTCCCATTCTATCTTAAATTCACTGAATCAAAATGTCCTTCGGAATTCTCTGATGACTGGCCAACTGAGGAGGAAATGTTAATGTTAGTGGATGATTCTCAATATTTGGAGTCCTAGGACCAGTGTCTAATAAATTAAAAACAATTCATATTCTTGTTCCTTCTAATTACTTTTTTAGAATCAGAGATAGTTTCAGAAGGGGGGCCATTAAGTTATATCTAGTTTGCCTACCAGGAGTAGCCATCATATACTGACTTAAGTTTGAACCACTGCCCACCCCAGTTCCCCCAGAGCAGAAAATTAAATGCTGGCCTAATAAATCAAATGATACCTTGGCTGCCTCAGAGAATAAATGCTGCCTCTGAAGAACGTGCTTTAAAAGGCACAGTGTGGCTAATGCTCAGCTGACCAAACAGAATGTAAGCAAGGCCATACAATCACATGGGCCTAAAATCCAAATTTTCTGCTGAATTATATCTGGAACCATGAAAGCTATAAAGACATTTCCATCCTATGACTGAACGTACACAATCAAATGAAAATGGCAAAAGACAGCCAGATCCACAAAACAGGAGATAATGTATTCTCTCTCTCTCAAATTTATATATGTATAAAATTTATGATATATATATATATATTGTTACCCACATATATGTATGTATACATATATATCTACTACTTCCCTTTTAAGTCTTGTCATCAAAACCACAAATTAAAAAAAATCTTAGAAGGATTGTCATGGAACAGAAAAGTATCATAAGCTAGATTGAACAGCCTAGATTCAACTGAGGTCACCAGATGCCATTTGAAAAGACGGGTATACCTAATAGCTTCTTGATACAAAATTTCCAAGATGAGTAAAGAGAAACAGAGAGACAGGGAGAGAGGAAGGAAGGAAGAAAGGGATAGAGAGAGAAGGGAAAGAAGAAAATATCAAAAATATGGAAACCCTTGAAATAGCTAAGTGCCCAATGGTTTTCTTTTCATCCAGTAATGGCTCAGTGCATTGAACCAAGGCGTTCCTTCTTTTCCCACGGTGACTCCTTGCACTTCTGTAGGTGGTTTACATAGCAGAGCGCAGGGTTGTGCCTCCTCAGCAAATTTCTTCACAGAGGAGGGGGAGGAGAGGGCAAACCCAGGGTTTCACATAACTTCCTGTTTCTCAACAGAGCTAGGAATCTCTCCCACCCCTCTGTTTTTGTTTTTTGTCTTCGTTCTCATGGGGAGGGAGACCTGGAGATGGTTAGAAAAAGGAAAATAGCTTAATTAGAAGCAGGGAATCATCAGAAAGTTACACGGGGCTAAATTGGCCTTTCATTCTCTACTGTCTCCACCACACATTTGAGAAGTTTGAATATATTCTGTCAAACTTGAAAATCCAAAGATAAAAAATTAAACATGGGCACACCAATTTATTCATATATTTTATGCTCATTTTCTCTAAGGCAGATACCCTGGGGTGCTTTAACTTTGGAATGAGTGTGTTGAGAAGGATATTTGGGTTTGAGGTCTTCGGAGGAGACTTAGGCTTTTTGGTTGACCCTTGACATGACTTTTAACGGGAAGTGCCCCCAGAGAAGGAACTCTGCTCATTCATCTTTGTGACCCTGCACCCGTCATCACAGGGCTGGGCACAAAGTGGACACTCAGAAAGTTTATTGAGTCAACATGGGTTGAATGTCACAACCCCAAACTTTCCTTTGCCATCTGTAAGAGATAATGATAATAATCCACAGTGGAGTAGACTGAGTCCTTCATGTTCTCCTCAAGGGTTTTAAAATTAGCTCCAGAAACTGTGGTGATACCTTCAAAAATAGCACCTTGGGGTGGATATTAGTTTTGAATTCAATCTTCATTGATATCAGTGTCTTCCTTCTTCTCAATAAACTTCAACACTGGATTCTAGATGAAGTGGCATTTTTCAAAAAAAAAAAAAGCCCCCCAAAAAACAAACAAACAAGCAAAAAAACCCAACCAGTTATTGCATAAAATAAAAACAGTCCCTTGGCTCTTGGAAACCACCAGGTAGCTGAGTAAGGGACTTAATTTGCAAACTGATAATAAGAAAAGTCTATATAAGGCTAGAAGATGTTCTCACCCTTGGAAAGTATCCCAGAGGTCAAATGTGACCCAGCACAGTCTCTAGATGCATTTGAACAAACACAGTACTTAATGTAAAACTATTCAAATCCTGAAGCAGGGACAGTTTTAAATAACCACTCTGGGCTTTCTGAAGAGCAAACAGGTAGACTCCCATATTCATAGATGTCCATTCTACATCCCTCTGTTACACTCTTGGAGCCCTGGTCAGTGTGTTCTACATGCCCTTAAGAGAGTTTGCCATTAATACACTCAGTGTGTTGCTTTGGAGATGAAGCAGGTTTCTTCAACTAGTGATTAACAAGAGTGCATTGTTTCTTATATGTAACTGAGGGGTAGGGAGAAAGCCCTAGGAGAAATATCTCTCACAAATAAGTAACTTAGTCATCATTAGAGTGCTGTTGGGATTCCCAACAGATTCTCAACATGATTACCACAGCCACTTGAAAACTTACTGGGGAGCTTTCTCAACCTCACACAGTAAAATTGGTGTTCCAGAATTACAATGGAATACAAAGTCTTCCAAACAACTCGCCAAGTGTGCTCTCATCAATCAAGGCAGAAATGCTCTTAGATTACACTGATTGAAAGTAGAATCTACAAGAAACGGGAAGGAAACTACTTAGGGGAGATGTGGTTCAAATTTGGAGTTACACAGTGTTGAAAAAGCCTCTTTTTCATTTCGTGATTGTGGGATATATTCCACCAACTGGACATGGTGTGGCTGGCTGCTTTTAACAGCACACGGCACTCAGCCGTGGCAGCAAGAGCATAGATGAAGGTTCTGTTGGGATATGGAAGAGCAAAAAGGGAAGGCGGGCAGGAGAGAGCCGGTCAGGGAGGCAAAAAAGGAGGACAGCGCTGGGAGAAAGGCTTGAAAAATTAGAACAGGAGCTCGGAGCACTCGAGAGAGCAGGGGAAAAATGACAGTCGAAATTAGAGCAGGAGCTTAGAGAAGTGAGCAGAAGGGGATGGTGGCAGGAACTAGGAAATTTAAGGCAGGCAGAAACTACGGAGACAAGAGGCCGGGGGAAAAAAAAAAGGCCCAGGACTGGCATACAACCAAGAGACATGCCGTGCTATAAATTGCTAAATAAAAGAAGTATTTGTCATTCTGAAATAATTCTGAAAAGGGGAATGAAATGCACCCCAACAATCAATATTAAATTTTATGCCTGCTGCACCCTTCAAAAGCCTCAAGAAGACATTGATTCAAGTAAGTGTTGCATTTCTTGAATGACCTGTGATGATTCCCTTAACAGTTTCGCAGTTAGGAGGTTGGTACTTTGAGATTGAGATGAGTAGAAACCCAAGTATGATTTCCAGCAGGGGCTCACAGCCTCCAGAATGGTCTCTCTGGTCATTGTGGTTTGGGAGGGAATGGGTTGTCAAAAGACAAAGCTGTTTTCTGTACAACATGCATATGGAAGGCCTGGGGATTATGGGTTTGGATTGGAGCTGGAATCCTCAGAAAGCCAAGAGTCATGCTGGCTCATTGAGTGGTTTGGAAGAAATGTATAATTTGTATTTTGTGGCCAGTTCTCCAAATAGACAATATCTTATTCTAATGTAATGCTTTGGAAATTGTGAAGGTGGGTTTCCCACATAAGGAAGCCTTTGCAAAGCTGGCCAATCAGGAGTCTGGTTTTGGTGAGAGTTTGCTGACATCTCCTTATGTCACTCTGACTTGACCAAAAATAAGCTGGGATAAGTCCAAGGTCTGGAATAGGTAAAGCTGGCCTCATGTAGGTACAGATTTGTGTCTGGACCCGAGTACCTGGAACATGTGATGCATTTGTGCTCTGTTTTTCTATAACACAGAGACAGAGCTTAGGTTTCAGGCTGAGAATATACTCTCTGTTAGCTTAAATGTCTGTATGTGGGTGACTCATTCTCTTGTTGCTAAACCACCTTACCCCACACCTGGCTTAAAAGCTAACTTCAGGTGTGATTCTTCCTCAGTTGGATTCTAGTTCTTGGATCTTGGTGATTTGTTTTGCCTTCTAATTTTGGTTGGTTGCCTGAATCCATTTTCTTGATGTTGCCACTGCAGTTGGGAGTATTTCTCACCACGTTGCCAGGGAGTAGTCAGTCTGACTGTTTGATCCTTCCCTGCAAAAGTCCTTTGAGCAATATCATGATGATACAAAGTGCTCTGACACCTTTATTTCCATGACTCTCTCAATGAGCACATATTCACTTGTTACCAAACTGGTATTGAACAGTATCTTTCTCTCACTGGTTCTTGACTTCAGCATATAAGCAGTTAAAGGTCTCATCAATTCTAAGAACTTTCTCAATTATTCAATAGATGCTAACTGAGCTGATGCGATGTCCTACGTAGTATACTAGTAAAGAAGGCAAGCATATGGGTGGCTCAGTCACCTGGAACTCCACTTGGTTAGAGCTGTGTGCACACTTCCTTGCAGTATACTTGGCAGCCTAGAACACTCCTGCCTGTGTCAGCCTGCATGAATACCTGCTCTTTAAACAAGGAAGCTAGGATACCCCTCTTTACAACTTTTGGTAATTGCCTGTTTCTACTTAACATTTGCCAAGATGGATCCAGGATCCAGCCTGGACTGGTTTGGGTGAATCCACAATAAATCAAAGTATGCCCTTCGAGTGAACTTTTAGGGGGAATTCCATTTTACACCTTATGGTTTCACATAATTGGGCATGTTTATTATTAAAATGGTGAACATCGTAAGAAAGGACATGAGCAATAAAGAAAAGGTGATATAACTGGTCTGTCAATCAAAACAGAGAACATCCGCACTACTTAGCAGCCACCTTCTCCTTTCCTTGGACTCCATAATGAGAAGCCCCGAACAGCAACTAAGGTCAGTGAGTACTCTCTCTCACCCAGGTTGCCTATTGCCTCTCTTCGCAGTATATAACAAACTCATAATCTCCCCTCACTCTTAATAAATTTTCTTTGGTGCTTTGATTTTTTTTTGTGTGAATTTTCCCATTTCTTCAAATAATACACCAAGAATGTGAGAAACCCTGCTTCAGGCAGCAACGACTGGCCAGTAGCATTAGGCACTGTTCATCTTCTCTCTGTTTAGTTGAGTTTTATCCACTTGAACACAGGTTGAACATGAGCCATGGGCCAGGGTGCTTATCTAAGTGGTCCACACAGAAGGCATCCATGATGAAAATAAGGGCCGTCTTCTGCAGATTATGTGTTTGATGGGATGAAGGCAAACGTACACAAACAATATCAGAGGCAGATGCTCTTGGCAGACAGGGAGGAAGAATCATGGACATTGGGGACTGTATTTTTTTTTTTTTTCTAAAAATGGCTTCAGATAATGTTTTGCTCAGATAGGTATGTAAGGAAATGAAGGAGCAAATGATATGGACTTGGACAGAAGATTGTAGCGGTAAGGGGGACCAGAATACTCAGGGAGTTTAAAATATTAAGTTTGTCTAGAGAAATGTAAGTGCCCAGAAATTTAACCCAAAGTAAGTGAAGGTTAGTGAAGAAAATGAAGTTAAAATACTGCAGCCACCACAATGTTAGATCAGTTTTCTCAACCGGTGGGTCACAACCCCCAGAGAGCATCAGAGAAACGTGGCTATTTGTATTACAATTCATAACAGCGGAAAAATTATAGTTATGAAGTAGCAACAAAAAATAATTTTATGGTTAAGATTTCCCACAACATGAGGGACTGTGTTAAAGTTCCTCAGCATTAGTAAGGCTGAGAATCATTGCTTTGGATTTTATCTTAGGTCTCTTAATGGAAGACTATGAAAACTATTTTTAATAAGCTAATATTAGCTGCTATGCAAAAGAGATTCTTGGGTGGACAGAATGACCAGGTGGAGGACCAGCATTGTGGTCCAGGAAGTGAAAAGATGATTCAGAACAAGAAGGTGCTGTTGGATACAGCTAGAAGGAACCAGATGCAAACAATTTCAAAGACAGATGGTATTTGCTGATAGATTAGATCATGACATAACACAAAAAATAAATAAAACAGAACATTCACTTTGTCTTTTCCTGGGCAACTGGATAGATTCAGTTGTTACTTATTAAAATAAAAGTTAACTCAAAACAAACAAACAAACAAACAATCCTGGAAGTCGGGCTTGGTGATGGAATCTGTAATTCCAGCATCCAAAACATAGAAGACTGACCACTACAGGTTCCAGGCTATCTCAGTCAACATAATGAGTTCAGAACAACATATTGAGAACCTATCTAAATAAATAAATAAATGAGTGTTTTACAAAATGAGGAAAGAATACAATGAAAGACAAGAACTTAAAGAAAGAAGAGAAAGAAAGATTCAAACTCAAAAATGTATACATTTGGGTTTTCAGAGGGAGTGGTGGCTATGGCTTCTGAATGTAGTTTCCATATGCTGGTTTAGAGTTACTATTTGAATGACTATAGGGATTCATGTCCACATACATTATCTGGAGTTGAAGGTGAAGGTGTAATAAAAAGTTTCTGGCCTGGACTAGCCCCAAGATCTGGACCAGCAGTCCCAAAGTAACACACAGAATCTTGTATTAATTTTATGCTGATTGGCCTATGGCTCAGTCATATAACTTGCTAGCTAGCTCTTTCATTTGAACTCAATCTATTTCCATTAATCTGTTCAGCCATGTAGCTTAGTGACTTTTCTCAGAGCAGCATTTCAACTTCTTTCCTCTGGTGTCTCAACATGCTGTATCTCTGGTTTCTCTGCTCCCCTCTTCCTCTTCCCAGAGTGTTCTTAGTCTATTAGCCCCACCCATACTTCCCGTCTATCTTTGGTCAATCAGAGTTTTTATTAAACCAGCAGGCGGGACAATTATTGACACTGTAACAGAACGTAGTAGTTCCACTACATAGAGGTCTAGACTCAAGAAACTATTTTACAATTATCAACATTTAGATGATAATTAAGGCTAAAGTCAGGAAGTGGATGTCAAGATGAGATATATTCAAAAGATGATACATTCTTTCTGCATGCTGCTACATAGAATGTATTTGTATGAGAAGGTAACAGTAATAAGATATAAATTAAATCCAGGATGTAGGAAAACTAAGAGAAATCTGTATCTGGAAGTTAAAACAAAGGCAAGTTTTGTGATACTAATGACATGTAAAGTAACTGTAAAAATGTGGATTTAACAATGGAAGCATCATGGGTGATGTTAGTATGACCTCTTTCAGGGATGGAGTGAGATGTGGAAAGCTGCACTGGAGGACTCAGTAAGGCTAGAAAAGAGGAGTTGGAAGCTCCAACTATAAGTGGAGATAGGAAGCAGGAACTGGAAAAAGACAGAGTCATGATATGCAAGGAATCTGAGGGGATCAGTACACACGTAAGGAGACACCAGCACTATGAGGGTAGGACATTGTTGGGACCATCCTTGAGTATGCAAAAGAGATGGAACGAATAGTAGACTGACAACGTAGACGGTGACGCAGGAACAAATGTGTGCAAGCCCTTCCCCAATTGCTTCAAGTTTCTCTATTAATTAAGCTGGTAATTTTGTGAGTGGATCCCTGAGGATGGTGTGGAGATATTAATGACTTAGGAGCACTGTTCTGAAGCAAGACTGGAAACAGAGGAACAATGGGCAAATTGGAGAAGTTTCAGCATCCCTTTTTCAGCCCCTTTCTCTCCTCTTAGCTAAAATCTGCCAGTGTGGAGGCAGCCACTGGAGTTCCCTTGGTTTCCTCAGCACCTTTACCCATCAGACTGGCCCATGGCTTTGAGTTTGATTAGGTACATCCACTGATATCTCATTCCTGTGATAGCCCATTCCATCATCAATGTGATCAGTGTGCTCTTGTTGACTTCTTCATGCCTATGATAGCATCTTCCCCAGTGGACCATCCCAAGCATTCTGAGACATCTCCAGTACTTGTTTCCTCCATAAATGTTACCCCTGCCCTCTCTCCACTAAAAGTTTCCTTTATATAAGAGGCAGCCTTCCTCCCTACCCCCATACAATGAGAAAATTTGTTTATTCCCAATCCAGTCTCACTTGCCAACTCAAACTATCAAATGGGCTGTTCTGCTGAAATCTTTTGTGTTGGCCCAGCCCCAAATATTATATGCAGTATTTTTCATATTCTTCCTAAGTCAGATTGCATCACTTCTGTCTACTCTCAATGGGAATACTGTGATGCCTTCAGCTCTCTGGATTTGAAAGAAATGATTTTGACTTCTCTCACACTCCTGTTGAATATTAACTCAAATGGACGGAGCTATCACTTTTACAACACATCTCCCAGGAAGCTTCCCAAAGTGCCTTTAACAGAACTTGCATAGAGGAGGAAATCCTTAGTGAATGTGTAAGGGGAATACGAAGTTCTGAAGGAATGTGTGCTACTATGACAAGGACCCCAATACCTCAGACCCATGGGAATCACTACCGTCTTCTCCAGGTCAGTCTCAGGCAATTGGCAAAGTCTTCCTCTGGTCCAAGAGTGAATGCTAACCGAGTGTACAGAAAACATTGTCTGAGGCTACCTCCTCTACCAAACTAACTCCTCCTTCCTGTGTTATTGGTGATAACTGTATTGAAGTTTGTGTTTTCTGCAGGCTGGGGAAGACACCATCAGAGAGCATACAGCCCACTTTTCTGTACAAATGTCTGTATGTCTGTGCTTTCTTCATTCCCTTATTATCCCTATCAGATTTTCAAGACAACACCATGCTTGGATGAGGCAAGCATGGAATTGGCTAATACACTCAGTGAACCCCATGCAATGCTTAATACTTGAACTTCTGTCTGTGCCACGGTTCCCACTTTCTCCTTGTGCAGTGGAGACAAATGCCTTAGTTCCTACCCAGTTTCCTTTGGATGAACCAGCATTGGTAGATTCACTGACCGAGATAACCACCCTGGTTTGTAATAGGTTAGAGGAGGTACAGCAAGCAGAATGAATAAGTGTAAGGGAGCTTGGTGTGTATTCAAAAAACAGCCTCCATGGCTTTGCGAAGAGGCAAAAATGTCAAGTCAGCTCCACTCTGAAGCCATTTGGAGACATTTGCAACAATGAATGCATGATTAAGTTTACTGTTTAGTAAACAGTTTGCAGACATTGCCCAAGAAAGAGTTATGGAGGCAGTTTACAAATAATTGCATTAGGCAGACTGCAATGCAGAGGGAGAACAAACAACTTGCCAGTTCCACAAAATGTTTGCAAACAGATTCTGGGAGAAAAGAAAATGAGAAAAGTGGGGGCTGTCAGAAGCTGTTCTGAGGGTGCCATCGAATTTGACCAAGAGATGGAAGTGTCAGTAAAAGGTGTTTATTTCTCTTTTGTGTTGGAGATGGAATTTGGTACAGATTTTAGAGTGGGGGGGAGGGGGGAGGGTATGACTCAGGGATTTGGCACTTAACAAATTCAATTGAACAAAAGTGGCAGAATAATTTTTCCTAAACAAAGTATATATGTTCACACTGAAGGGGAACTGAAATGGAAAAACCCAACACCATTCACAGCAACCAGCCTCCATGAACTCATTTGGGTATATATTCAAGCCCAATATGAGAATCTATGTATTTTCAATATGCTGAATTAAAGATGTTTAACTAAACATATATTACATACATGTAATTAAATGATAGATTTAGCATACACAAACGCGTAGCTCTGAATCTATTGTATATGCATACAGTACTGTACATAGTAGTATGACAAGTGTATAAATATACATTTTAGAAATGGATAGTAACTAGTTAATCATATATTTAGTAGGAGGCTTCTGGCCCGGACTTTTGGGCCTATCCTCAAGGTTTAGGCCCGCAGATCCCCAGCTGCGCTGAGACACACAGATGCTTACAATAGTTTTCAGCTGATCGGCCTACCAGGCATATCACTTGCTAGCTCTCTACCCTTCATCTAACCCATGATTCTTCCTGTTCAGCCATGCGGCTCGGTACCTTTCTTTAGAGCAGCATAGTTGTCCTCTGCTTCTTCCGGCTTCTCTCTGGCTTTCTCTCTGGCCTTCTGCTCTGTGCTTCCTGTTCTCAGAGTTTTTTTAGTCTGGTAGCCCTGCCCATACTTCCTGCCTGCCTTTGGCCAGTCAGAGCTTTTTATTAAACCAGTGGGTGGGACAATTATTTACAATGAAGCAACACAATACCCCTATAAATATATGTCATATATGCATCAAGGTTATCTGGATGAATGAAGAGAAAACGTGCTAGGCTACAAGCTATTTTAGTCATTTTTTTCCCCACTCACTGACTGAATGATGATGTGAATGAAATTTTCAACACATTGAAATGAATCTAAGACAAATGAACCAACTATCCAATGCTTCAATTATACAGTTACTCACGGAAATTTCTTGCATAAAAATTATTCAGTAACATTAATTTTTCTTTAATGCTTTTTTAAAAGGTACAGATGGGCAAGGGAGATTGCTCAGTGGGCAAGGTTTCTTGAGTTCAAGTCCCCAGCACACACCTATTCTATGGGCATGGATGCATGTGTCTATGCCTCTAACATTGGGCATCAGAGACATGTAGAACCAGGAGCATGGTGGCCAGCCAGCCTGCCAAAATGACCAGCCTTGGTCCAGTGAAAAGCATTATTCTATGATAGAGGAAGACACCTAATAGGCAACTCTGACCTCTTCATGTATGTATGGGGAACTCACAAAAAGTGGGAAATGATTTAAAAACCATGTTTTTCTGGATAAAGAATATCCACAAAGGACATTAGTAATTAAAGATCAGTCTTATTCATTCTCAAATATGTCCTGAGGATATGGTTTTTCCTTTTGTCATGTGTTACTGATTTTATAACCATCCAACTAGATTTTCAAATTCAAAAATGCATTTAATAAAGGATGTAAAGCAAACCTTTGGGTTCAGTTCCACATGCCAAAAAGTGGGACCATTTGTTTACAGAAAAGAAGAACCTACCTCATTTCTATTTTGACTGATGCTCAAATCAATGAGGAATGGGCGAAAACTGAAGGTCTGATGCATGGATCAAAGATTTCCCTTCAGAAACTTCCCTCCAACCATTGCAAGGCTACAACAGGTGCACAGAAGTTGAGATTAGAAACATGGCCATGTTCACCACAATTCAATGTTTGTTTGCACTGAAACCGGAAACAAAAGTTTACCCTTTGTTTTTTGATGGCATATCATGGTCATTGGGTGTCTCACTGTCTGGCACATTGCTAAGTGTTCACTGTAGACCACAACCCTTTAGGATAAGGCAGATTAGCCCCCCAATGGAGACATATTAACAGCGTAGCTGCTGAGCAGTACTGTATCTCAGCAGTTGGACAATCGTGGGTTGGGAGTTAAATGAAAGAGAACACTAGATGACAGGAAGGCAGAGCACAGGGTTCTTCTTTTCACTTTTTCTTTTTTATCCCTGAAAGAAGACAGCATTTTTTTTTTTTTTGTATGTTATGAGGAAAAGAAAGACTCCTGGTTTCTGTGCATGTTGATTGCAATACTAAATTAGATTGGCAAAAAGTACTTAACTATATCTTAGGAGAATCTGGGTGTAGAAGGGATTGTGGAAACAGACTCTCCTAATGGAAGAAAGATGACCCAAGGCTTTTGGTAGGTGTCAACTAGATTGGAATAGAGCCAATTCTAACTATTTAATTCATGATTCAAGGAAACAAAAATTGCATAATAACTTCTTGATTTTTCTTATTCTACATTTTTTTACTCTGCAGTATAAAAGAAGTTCACATTCTCAACTTGTTAATGTGGTTTGGTATTTTTCAACTAGAGTTTTCTATGGCATAAAAATATTTCCTGGTTTGTGGCATTTGGGAGTTCAAGAAAGAAAATAATAAGCAAAAAAGGAATGAATCAAAAATGTTATAAATAACTTTGCAATGAAGTTTTTTTTTTTAACCTCAGTTACAGCAATCCAATTTTGACTTTGAGAGGTTTTTGATGCATTATGTAAAAGTAAGGTAACTATAAAATGCATACTTTAATTTCAATTTATTCTAAAATGACCAAGATTACATCTTGAATAATCTTTTTATTCGTCTGGGATACTCTGCTGAGTGTTTGAATGTGTATATTTCTGACTGGCAATGCTTTTTTTTAGTTATTGTATTTCTCTCTCTCTCTCTCTCTCTCTCTCTCTCTCTCTCTGTGTGTGTGTGTGTGTGTGTGTGTGTGTGTGTGTGTGTGTGTTCAGGTATTCCACCTGTGTTGCATGCGTGGAGGTTAGTTCTACAGGTATAGGCACATACTGCTCTGGCCAACTTTTTATGATGGTGCCAGAAACCTGAACTCGGGTGCTCAGTCCTTGTACAGCCAGCATTTAGCCCACTGAGCAGTCTCTCAACCCATGATTTTTATTTGTAAAGTTCTTTGTTCCTATTGTATGTTGGTACAAGCAAAGAGGTCAGGGGGAAGGTTTGTGATCCCTGAATTATTTCTTTTTGATGTAGTTTATTGCTTCCTTTGATAAAGGGGGAAGTTCACCCACTTAACTTTACATAGTACGTTTTGTGCTTTTAAGATCCAGCCAAGTCCATTTCAGCCTGATGGAGTTTAAGCTGTTCTTCCAACAAGGGGGATTCTTTGCCATCCCATTGTGAACTGCCTAGAAACCCCTAGACAGTGAAGATGAATTTTCCTCTTCAAGGCCCAAAGGAGCTCTGTCCATTTTTCCTTTGGACAGTTGATGATGGAGTTCAGAAAACCACAGTCATTTCAAAGTGAATGAATACAGTATGGTGAAGGCACAGAACCACTTGAAATCTAACAGAGTAAATCAGACCCTGAGGCCTTAGGTTTCCTGACTTATCATAACTCATGATTCCCTTTTGACCCATCATCTTTGCTGAATGTCTGTTTAGTATTTTGTGGTAGGCATAGTGCTATGTACTGTATCTGCAAAGCCCCTTGCTATCATTTTAGGTAGTCTATTAGGCAGGAAGAATGGATCCCCACCAAAGTATTCTTTTACTGCAATGTGATAACATAAAATGTCAGCAAAGGAAAGCAGGTATGACAAAATGTCTCCCAGTACAGTCTGCATGCTCCCTATCCCAAAGCTACATGGGGAGAAAGCTCTACCAAGCATCGGGAGAGGAAACACCCCCAAATGTATAGGCTAGAAAACACAAGATGAAGACAGTCTCATGGAAATGCTCTGCTCTTAAAAATTTTAAGCAGTCCTTAAAATTTTTCAAGTTTTGCATCTTCCTGTGCCTCCCATATCCTGATCCCATCAATGCCCCCAGACACTACTCCAGTTGCCTGGGACCATAGAGTCTTTTGAGATCAACTGGTAGGAGGGATTTCTCTGTTTTAAGCTGAGCTTCTTCCTCTATCTTCCTCAACTTCTTCCTCTGTCCTGCTGTTTATTGAATAGTACATTTCCTATATTGCCTTCCTTTATTCTTGTCCTCTCCAAGGTAATGAACTGTTAGTGAATGCTTTCACTAACCAAAGGTGATGTCTTAGCAGGATGTATATTCATTCATATATCTCATTCATGTGTATCTCATTCATCTTTACCACAATTGCCTAAAAATATCATTTGCTTACTTTACAGTAATATAAATTGAGGCACAACTATATAAAGCAGCTTTCCCCAAAGTAAGGCTAATAAAAAGTAGAGCCAGAATTTTGATCATCTTAATACGGTCTTTTTCCCTCCTTGGTCATCTCTTTAACTAAATTGTTAACATTTTATGTAGTGAAGACCTGTTATCTGCTTCTCATACAATGACTACTCTCTTGAAAGTTTTGTGGAGAACACATAACAGTGATGGAATGGGTGGGTAAAGAAACAATCCACGAATCAATGAGTTCTGCTTAGGAGTTTGCAGGAAAGAAAGGAAGCCTGTAAAACATTGTACCAGAAAATAAAAATAAGGCTTTAATGCCATTTAAGGATGATGGTGAAAGCAATATATTACAAATTTCACTAAGCTTTTGCAGAAGTCAAAAGACTGACGTGAAGGCCTAAGCAAGCATGAAGGCTAGGAGAGAAAAGATGTGCTTGGATACTTGCAGCATTTGGAAACAAACCTAAGGAAGTACATGAAGAAACACCTGGAACAACAGCACTGCAATGAGAAACACGACCTATTCCTTCTAATGGAAACTGTGTTTGAATGAAGGAAAACTCACTTGCTTCTGATGATAAATAAATGACAACATTTTCCAAGTTATCAATACTGGGTGCTAAATGAAAATCAACTTACCATATAAATCAAGAATACAAAGTCATGCTGATTCCATCTCCAAAATGCCATGCTATGTCTGTAGCCTCTTTGAACTGTCAGGTTCCCGTGCTATTTAACTGTGTGGAAACTGGTGGACAGAGTCAACTCATTTGAATTCACATCCATTATCTTTGGTACAGTGCTGAACTTTTGAGAATATTATCTTGGCTTTCAGAAGAAAGTTCCATTCTACCTAAGGATTCTCCACTTGGAAAGTCGGCCGGACAGTGCCCCTCCAAATTGGCTTTTTCAGGCTGAGCATACAACTGAAGCTTTTTATGAATCCCTTTTGCCTACCTCCTACAAAACCTTTTTCACAGACATGTTAAAGTAGTAAATATCATATGTAGTATATAAATGGTACCTTTGCCTCCATAAGAAAATACTAATTAATTGAAAAGTTGCATTGCAGATGCTAATTAAGAAGAGCATTTGTTTCTCAGCATAGTAATTTCAAACAGAGCCTGCTATAAATTCATACACAAGCATCTAGAATTACAAAGAACTACTTTGAAAAGAGAGGAAGGAGCTATTGTTTTACAAAAACATTTCCTTCAGGAGGTGAGCCTGGCCAGTACCAATGAAATGCATTGATATTAATGCATGAACCTCTATAAGTCTCTCTTCTTGGTCACGCACTGTGCTAGGCAATGACATATAACACTTCTACCAAAAGTGCATCTGTCTACACATATGAACAGTACTTGTATGTGTAGTAGGAGGTTTCTGGCCCAGACTTTCCGGTCTAACCTCAAGGTTTAGGACCCACAGACCCGCAGTCCTACAACTCCACAGTCCCACAGTCCAACAGAGACATACAGATGCTTTCAATAGTTTTAGGTTGATTGACCTAAGGCCCAGGTATGTAACTTGCTAACTCTGAACCCTTAATCTAACCCATTACTCTTATCCTGTTCAGCCATGTGGTGTAGTACCTTTTCTTAGAGCAGCATAGTTGTCCTCTGGTTTTTCCAGCTTCTCTCTGGCATTCTGCTCTGTGTTTCCTGTTCTCAGAGTTTTCTTAGTCTGGTAGCCCCACCCATACTTCCTGCCTGCCTTTGGCCAATCAGCGCTTTTTATTAAACCAGTGGGTGGGACAATCATTTACAATGTAACAACACAATCTCCCACATGTATGTGAAGTTCTTTCATTAGAGTCATTCATGAGATAATTGCTACAGTCTGAGTCAATTCACAGGAAGAGACCATTACCAGGGAAGCATCTGCTTCATGGGTGTTGACCATTGGCATTGGCGTTACATATTTTCCCACTGTTTCTACCAGTAGGTCTGTGCATGCCATTTCTAGAACTGGAATTTTCTCACCTGGGAATGATACAAGGTGATTTATGGAGTAACTTCATTCTATTTGATATCAGGGATCTCCAGTTGAAATATTTTTTTCAACACCTAGATATAAACTGATTGATAATATTTTTAATGCTTCAATTGCTATTTTTAAAGGAAATGTAAAGAGCTGTAAATATGTTGTATAGAGTTGCATCCTAATCTCAGAAAACATACAACCTAATTTCTCACAGATCTGATTCTTCAAATTTAAGATTACATTAACCATGTTAGGGGTGCTCTTAGGAGTGTAGGATAATAAATACAAGATGTCATAAATTCTAAACAGATAAATTATTCCAGTAATGTTAATCTCACAGCTATATACATAATTATACACTATCTTAAAAGTATTATAATCTTAGTGAAAATTGTAATTAATCTTAGGCTCGCATCACTTGTTCAATATTCATAGGCCACATCATGTGTGTGAGAAGGACAGTTTCAAAAATTATTAGAAATGGGTTATATGCTAGAGCCTTGTGATAGTGGTAATTGTCAATGGGTAGCATCTTGAGTCACCTGAAAAATGGGCCTCTGGAACTGCTTATGTGGGATTATCCTGAGAGCATTAGTTGGTGTGGGAAACCCTGCCAGTGGTAGGAGATGCCATTCCCTGTTTGGGATTCTGGACCACACAGTAGGAAGAGGGAACCTAGCAGCAGGCATTCATTGCTGTGTGTTCATAACAGTGGGTACTATATAAGCAGCTTCTTCAAGTTTGCTTCGCCATCATAATGGCCTTCACTTTGGACTATAATAAGGTATCATAATATTTTACCATAGGAACATGATTAAGGAAAACATACCATGCTTAAAGGCAATATTGTTATCTTAATAAACAAATTCAAGGCTGATCAACTATCAAGGAAACAGAATATAATCAGAATTCTGTCTGATTCTGCATTGTCTTGGGTTAAGAGAATGGTTGCTTTTATAGGACTCAAGTAAAGTTTACTGGTCACCTGATGGTAAACCACAGGCCTTTTAGTTTCCAATGGAGAGTTTCTGTTTCTGAGCCAACAACTTGGAAGGATGTATCTAAAGCTAACATTCCTAATTCTCATTGTGGGCAGGTATACCCAGTGCCAAAGGTCACATAGACTGGACTCATCCAGGTACTCCAGAAACACCTGGACTTTCATTGAGTGAAAGACCCTTTTCATCGAAAGTAAAACTCACCCTGAAGCCCCCATGTACAAATTATAGTTTCTATTGAAAGCATCACCACAGTATTTGAGGTTAGTAAGACATATTGCTGAAGCTATAAAACATTCTAAACTAGCATTCCAAATGGCTTGCCTCAAGCAAGCACTTAAATTAAAGTTTCAGACAGCTGGTACTGGCATCATAATGAGGGTTTCCCACAAAGGGATTGGCTAAACATGATTATTGTTTTGGTAATTTATTGTCAACATCCATTATTTTCCATGATTTTGTCCCTCATCCCAGCATTTGGCTTTGTTTCTTTTCTGTTTCTATATTCAACAGGTGACCAGAGCTGGTCCTGATAATGCAAAAGAGCAGTAACTGGCCTGGACTTGAGCAGTGAGTGAAGGGCGAGCTCTCTCTCTCTTTCACACACACATACACACACACACACACACACACACACACACACACACACACACACACACACACACACACAAGGGGAGGAGGAGATGGGGAAAGGAAGCACAGTATAATTAACTTTCATAGTCTAATCAATTTTACTGTCTCCTGTGAATTGTTTTTTGGTTGGTAAAAGTAGAAAATTACCAATAATATGCTTCATAATATTATTACCCCCCAAAAAAAGAAAGAAAGAAAAAGAATTCCTAAATGCAATTTCATTAAGGCCTGAGTTTGGAAAGCTGTTGAGATTCCCTTGGAATAACTGGTGTCTAAGGCTGTGCTCTGTTAGGGTTGGTAGTAGAAGCACGGAGTGCCACAGTAATTCTTTTGTAGCTTCAGTCCTGTTCAGAACACTGGCAGCCTTGTATCTCTTGAGGCATGCGGGTGCTGGCTCACCCAAGACACAGACAACGTGGAAGATCACTGGTTGCCCTTTAGCCAATTCTAAAGCACAATATTTTGCAGGCTTATTAACATATTTTCAGGGATAACAGCATCTCTGTTTATTCCAACTGGGTTGACTTGGAAAGATTTCCTCTCTCACCATAGAGAAATACTCATGGTTGGCACTGAGGCTCCACTTCACTCAGATTGGGTTCATTCACAGATTCTCTAACCAAGTTAGACATATAAAGTTATATTTTTGCCATTGAAATTTAGAATAATAACATACACGCACTTTCCCTTCCCTGAGTTTTGATCATTTGAAAACAGCTTTTGTCATTTTGAGAAGGCAGGAACTACATGTCATTGGGGGGGGGGGGCTCTGAAGAAAGCAGAATGGCTTTCTAGGTTATGTTATTTTGGCCACAAAATGCACTAAAACTACTGAAAGTCGTAAGAGTCAATATGCCTGAATGGGTCAAGGGACACCTGTAAGTACTTTATTTTATTTTATTTTTGAACATGACTTTTCCATTGACTTTAATTAACATTTCATTAAAGCCTGAATTTGAAAAGCTGTTGAGAATTTGCTTACTTGGCATATTCAGAGGGTTGTAAAGAGAATATCTGTAATTAATGACCCTCCCAACTTTATAGTTCAAGGTCAACTTTGTTCTATCTCTGCAGAGATGACTTATAGATCCACTGTTACGGACAGTCCATGCCAGAGTTATGCTTTCTGTCTTGTAAGAACATGGCACAAAGTTGGCCCTTGCAGACTTTATGACTCTATCGCCTGCTGACAAATTAATCCAATTAGCAAAGGGGAAGGTTTAAAATTGGGGTTAACTAGAATTTAACTGGTCATTGTTGATCAAATGTCCCTCGTTTTCTTCTGACTTGTCCCCCAAGGTCTTGAGAGTCCTGACATCATGTCCCCAGGTCAAACCAAGAGTCTGACTTCAGACATCCTGGGTCAAAAAAAAAAAAAAAAAAAAAAACACACACACACACACACACACACACACACACACACACACAGAAGAAACACAGTTGAACATGCTGGTGGTGGTCAGGATGGGACAGGGAGTTGTTCTTGCTGTTTGGGACAGTGAGGCTCCACTCCCACCTGCTTCCCGCCCCTCCCCCCACAAATGAGAGTATTTTTATATAGTTCAAGTCCCTCCTGGCCTGCAGTTTGCAGTGCGGTTTGAAAAGTAATACATCTTTTCTTAGATATACCCCAGTTTCTGCTTTTTAATAGATATGATAATGAGCTTCTGGGTCTTCATTTCCCAGTGAGCAGAGAGCTCGAATAAATCTTTGATTGTTCACAACCCAGGAGAAGATTCCAGAGTACTGGGATGCACTAAGGTCTCTCTAAACAACTATTATTTTAGACATTTTTATTTATTTATTTATTTATTTATTTTTTTTAGTGTTGGACTTCCTGGTTCTGTTGATTTTTTTTTTTTTCTTGGCAGTGTAGTCAGGGGTATTTATATGTATTTATAATGACCTTAGAGTGAAATTTCATTCCCCACAGTTTCAGGGCCAAAGAAAATGCTATGTGTGGTTCTGGACATAGGGAAGATTTCATGTTGGTAAGGGTAAAGGTTTGCTCCAGATTTGTATAAAATCCCATCTGCTAAGAGATCTGAAAATTTTAATTCCTTATTCCCAAATCCCGGAAAATGTTATACTTTGCAGAAGATGAAATAATATCAGTGTAGTCTGACCACTTTGGTGGCAACTCGTCATTATTTGAGAAGAAATCACTCACATTTGGCACGATTCTTTAAATACAAAATGTTTTCAGAGAGATGGATGTGGATTCTATGGCTTAACACATTTATAAAGATATGATTCAATTTTCTTGATATTTTTTAGAGTCAAGACTTCCTTTGAACATTTGGTTTCAGTTTTCTTGACAAATCTGAAAATACAAATCCTG
This sequence comes from Phyllotis vaccarum, assembly GCA_033318265.1. NCBI lineage: Eukaryota > Metazoa > Chordata > Mammalia > Rodentia > Cricetidae > Phyllotis > Phyllotis vaccarum. Next base: position 156,947,253 of record JARWLC010000009.1, read on the forward strand.
ATCCTGCAGAGACAAAATATTGCCATGTTTTCACAAATTTAATGGGAAAAATAGTGCAGGCTCCTTTTCTCTGTTTGGATGAAGGGATGAGGTGCAATGGTATCCGGCAAATATGTTGATATGGTCTCATATTATGCTTAAGAGAATATGTATTGCCTTGACCAGTATTTTTATTATTACAGATAAGGTGATTAACGATGCTTCAATTAATTATAAATTAATTATTGAAATTTATCTTCATAGTATGAAAGACGAAACTCTATCTCTTTTCCTAGCCAGCTAGATTTGGTGGTAGAAACATTTTTATTTAATTTTTTTGAGTCCTTATTAAAAAAAAAGTGGTAGCTTGAACCTGTCCCTGCAGCCTTAGTCAATTGACTATGATTGAATGCTTTTTCTTATTACTGCTCACTGGGATCTTCTTATGAAATGCACATTTCATTTTTATCCAGGACCTGGGGATATGGGGCGACAGAGGAATATTACTTGAAACTCAGCACACCACAATCTGTAGAAAAGACTGCACCAAGATTGGGGAAGAGTTATAATTTTAATTCTTTTTACAGTGACAAGGATATTCCAAAGGTAAATTATTGTCATCTGTTAAACCAAACGGCACAGTCTTAGTGAGACAGGGTGGTTTATTCTAATTGGCAGATTCTGCAGATTTCTGTGCTGAACTTAAGATCTCAGCATTTCTGAATTAATAAAATGACCGAAGAAGGATATATTTGCCATCTGCTTGGCCCCCCAGAATGGATATGTGGTACCTTACCTTATACAGCAACCATTATTATGATATTGCTACTTCACTGGATAGACGGCAGAGGCAGATACCTGTTTTTCCATCTGCTTTTACCACTGAATCTCTGTCAATTAATTTTTGAACTTTCTAATGAGGGAGAAAGATGTGAGCTTTCACCGTGTCAAAGAAAGATTATTGTGTAATACTGAACCTGTCGTTGAAGTGTCTGTGTTTAGCCTAGTCCCAGAGGTTTAAGAATATGGATGTTCAGCGGAAATGAAACCTGATCCAGCTGTGCAATATCCTGCCAGCCAGCAGAACCCACTGGCACCCCTGTTCTCCCATTGAGTGTTCCCTGTGATACTCTGATTATAAAGATGGTGGCATCAGGGAACTTTGATGAGATGACACATACAAAGACTCCTAGATTCTAATGTTACTGGTGACGATTTCCTGGTCTTTCCATAAAAGAGAATGTAAATCAGAAGTAGTTGTTTTAACATCAACAATAAAACAGGGATAATTTTAAGCACCAGCTACAAGTAAGTCAGTGTCACACACACACACACACACACACACACACACACACACACACAATATTTACAACTGCAAAAAAATAAAAAATCAGGACAGTAACAGCGTCAAAGCATGGACCTAGTATCAAAGCATGGACATTTGTTTATGCTCATTACTTTAAGGATTTTATTTGTACTATATAGTTTGTCTTCTTCAAATAGAAAATTAATAAAAAACCACAAAAAGATAGTTTTTCAAGTCTTTCATGGACAAAAACTGGAAAATTTAGTGTGGTTTTCCACATTAGCAACAAAGAGTTTTCATTGTAACTTTGTAGTTAATGCCAGACAAAATCCTTTCACGTATAACTAGGAGTTCGGACTTGACCTGGTGGTAAACCCCGGCTTAGTGGGAGATTTGATCCCATTGTTAACAACAATGATGACAATATGGCAATGATAACAAACACACACTCACATAGGAGAGAGAATGAAAGAGAGACACGTATTAATCAGACTGCACTCAGCTGTTCAACGTCATCCCTCCTTTTAATACACCTATAATAAAACATCTGATATTTAAGTTGATGGTCAATGTTTTACTATCAAGATGATTCAAATAAAAACATGAATCCCAAAGTTCTTCCTGCAAAGTCAGATGTGGTTAACAACAGACTATCTTTCCCATCTCTGAAAGGAAGCTTTGGTTTGTGTGACTTTCCTAGAATCAAGTCTTCTTTTTCCTTCTGTTTGATACAACCTCACCTGGTCCAGTCAACTCATCTAGTTACTAGGGCGACTAGTGTGGCCTTCTGGGTGGCAGCAGATCTCTGATGTGAAATAAAAAGAGTTCTTATCTCCTAACTTCTTCCTCATACCTCTCTTCTCCCTCACACCTCTATTTTGTGTCTGGTACACTGTTGCCACAAACCACTTTTCATCACCGTATCATTGTTGACACCCTTATAGCCTAAAAGCTTCCTCCACTCAGCCCTTCTCATGAAAACACATCTTTCTTCAATCTATGTTTTTTCTCCTCTGACCGAGACTCTAGGCAAGTTCTCTCTTTATCACTCCTTCACTCATCCTCTGCTCTACCTTGACCCCTGTGCCATCCCTCTGGTTCTCCACATTCTCTTAATGATTTCTTAGCAGATGCTAAAAATGCTAGCTTCAATCACAACTCCTCTTGAAGTTAGAATCTGACCAATCCTGCTAGGCATTTAACTGTTGACCCTGTCTTCCTATGAGTGGTCTCATCTCCCTTTATAAAATAAAAGCTGCCAAAATTATAAGCCACTTCTCCATTCTTTTGTAGCCCTTTTAATTTCTTCCAATATTCTTGTTATAATATGTATAACAATGTTTTATATGTATATATATATAAATGATATACTATATTTCCTCAAAGAGTTAAATGCCCTATTCAACTTTGAGCTCTTCTTAAGGATGATTCCTCTCTTATGTGTTTGAGTTAATGAACAATAATCCACCACCAAAGGATACTAAATGACTCAAAGTAACTCAGAATCTAAATTCATAATCAGTATTAAGAAGAAATATTACCAACAATGTCCCCAAGACTCACACACTTGACTTGTCTGGAGTATCCCTGGAGATCCCAGGAGCAAAACAAATACACAATACACACACCTTCTTTATGGATCAATGCACCTGTTTTCTTCAAGACCCTTTTCCCACTCCCATGTCCCTTTATTAATAGTGAGGAGACAGTTTTATGGAGGTACGTAAACATATATGAGCTCCTTCCTACCAGTAGTCTTTGCTTTGATTGAAAGAGCTAAATTCTCTCAATCAAGAAGTCACATAAACTGAAGAGGTATTTATTCAACACACTAGAGCAAGATTTGGTTGAAGAAGGATGCTGCATGGTTTTATATCAACTCAACATAAGCTAGAGTCACTTGAGAAAAAAGAACCTGAACTGAGAAAATATCCTCACCAAACTGGTCTGTAGCTACCCCTGTGGGCAATGCCTCTCTCTATGCAAATATTACTGTGCTGTATAAGAAAACAGGCTGAGTAAGCCATGAGGAGCAAGACAACAGGAAGTATTCCTCCAAAGCCTATGCATTAGGTCCTGCCTTCAGGTTCCTGCCCTGCTAGGATTCCTGCCACATTTTTCTTCAGTGATGGACTATGATGTGGAAGTACAAGCAAAATAAATCCTTTCTGTACCAAGTTGCTTTTGGGAAGTCTTTTAACGAAGCTGTAGGAACCCTACCAAAACATTATGTTATCTAGCCTTGAACTGTGCTTTAAGGAAATATACACAATGTTTCAACTTGTACATAAAGAACGGGAATGAAAAGCAAAATATTTCTCTAATAGAGTCATGTATTAGGGAGAGGCAGGTGTGGAGAGGCAGGTGTGGAGAGGGTGATATCTATATAAAGAGAGACCTATGGATTTAAAAATAAACCTTAAATTCTAATCTACTTCCTCCAGTGTTCTTTGTTTTTAATCATTACATGTTATTAAGAACATGCCCTTGTCTCTCCAGTGCCACCCTGATTCTATGCCTCTTATGCCCAATGCATGTGCATATACATGCTCATGTAATCTGAATCATTTATTCTTTTTATCCCATACAGCCCAAATGCAGGTCAGTGACAGGATTTCACAGCACCATATCTAATATCAAAGTCTTGTGTCTATGACACAGAATGGGTGTTCTCTGAATTTTGAAACCATGTATAGGATCAGCCTTCAAGATTTCATATATTGTATTTAATTTAAATTTTTTAAATCTAAAACAGTCCAGCCTATTTTGAATTTTAGAGCTTTGAAGAAATTTCTTAGATACTATTTCCCCCAATCTTATTGACAAAGAAATAAAAATTTAAAATATGAGGCCACCTTGTGGGTTAAGATTAGTATACATATACACATACACATATACATATACATGGAGAGATCTCCAATAGAAGTGCTGAGTGTATAGGACACTCAAAGAATATCTGTTTCCCCTTTCCTGTATCTCTTTCTTAAACCATTAAATGTGTCCAAAGAGTCCTTTGCAAAAGTGCTTATTCTTCATATCTTCAGATATGTCTTTGAGAGTTTTTAGTTTTGAAACCTTAGCTATGGAATACACTTAGAAAAATGGAGGTGATGTGGGATGTCTTTCTGCATGTTGTGAATAAATTAACTGTTTTGGCCTATGGCAGGCACCTTACAAGTAGGCAAGAAATTGGAGAATAGAGTGGAAGGAGGGCGGAGCCAGAAGAGACTGGATCCAGCCGCCCAAGAAGCAACATGTAAAGAAATAGGTAAACCAGGGGCCATGTGGCAGGACAGATTCATGGAAATGGGTTGAATTAAGATGGAGCTAGCTAGCAATGTGCCTGAACCATAGGCTGAGCAGCATGAAATTAATATAATCATCTGTGTGTTTCTTTGGGACTTTGGGATTGCTGGTCTGGATAAGCAGTGGCAGGTGGGTCCGAACTGTGGCACTAGTCTGGTCCAGAAACCTGCTATTACACAGGGCCTAACTGGGACTGCCACCATCTCTTCCAGGGAACTCTGACACCTCTGGGGAGTCCATCAGCGCAGCAGGACAGAAAGAATCATGCCTGGCATTTAGGGGAGCAAAATTGGGCAAAGATTTGAGAGCTCTATGTTGGGTAGATTTTTGTTCCTAGGGTTAATATTTCTTGGATTCTACCATATGTGTTATTAAGAGATTCTAGAAGAAATGAGAAATCACTTAAGTACTCTTCCCCAAACATATTTTTTTTTCAATGTCTCTGTCAATATTCATGTGGGATATACCACTGATCCTGAGATTGTCAGAGGACATTTCTCCTAGATTAATAGCCTAAATTAATTAATTAGCCTCACTCTCTCATTGCCTTCACTTCCCTTGCTCTGTCTTTCCTCCCCACCTCCCAGCCCCTTTTCCTCAGTGTCTTTCCATTCCCTTCTGGAGGGATAATTTACCTCCTCCTTGAAGATTTGCCATTTCCCCAAGAGTTTGTATATATGAGCTATGAAGCTTTACTAATTTACATTCCTATTTTGAAGTCATATCTGAAGCATACAGCAAGGAAAAAAATAATCGACTTGGGATTTTACAATTATTTTCATTTTAATCTGGGGAAAACTGGGAGCAAATTTATGAGCAGCCGTGGAAGCCACCATGAGAAACCTCAATGTACCCCAAATCAATTAGACCTGGAGAGAATTTAGGAAGTGATGGTGAAGTCAGTCAAGAAGCCTGCAGTAGCTAGCTCAGAGAAGACTCGGGCCCGAGATGGGAAGCAAAAGGCCCACGTGTTTGGCTTCTCTGTGGTCACTAAATCCAATCCTACTGCAGTTGAACAAAGACAAGAAAGAACTCACCAGCTACAGCCATCAACAAATTAATGACTTGAGGATGCTCTGAAGTGCCAGGAGGCTTGTTTATGTCTCAAGTGAGTCTTCCTGTATAGGGAACCGATTATCTCTAGCATGTTGTAAGCTGTAAAGAGCAGTGCCTATCTCCTTGATTCAGTGTTGATGAAAAGAGTAAAATAAGAGTGGGCAGAAAGGTTACTGTAACTAGAACTTGAACAATATGGGAAACTACTTTTTCTTATCCTTACCTCTACCATCTCCTCCTGTCTCTGCCTCTTCCTGAAGAGAAGGGCCTGTGAAGGGGAAGACAACTGACATGAAAGCCTCTAAGCCTGGGGTTTGAGCCAGTTAATCAGTGTCTCTGTGGCAGCCCATTGTTTACAGAAAGAAGGGTGCCCCCTCGCCCCCCCCCCATTCTTGATCCCAAAGAGTAGAAGACTTGCAAGCCAGGGCCTTCAGCTCCCCAACAAGCAGAGCTGCCTCAATTTAATTAACTGCCTAGTCCTGCCCTGGTGTGACTTCATGGCCAGGAAGGTGTTTCCCAAGGAAATCAGAATGAGGGTGGGGGGAAGCAGAAGTGGGATAGAAGGGGGAAAAAAAAGGTTCAGGAGGGCAATAAGGTGGGGGTTAACAGCACTGCTTAAGATCAAGGGCTGGAGTGCTGAGATGCTGGCAGACTTGAAAACTTTAATTTACTGTCACTGTTAGCCCCCTTTGAGGTTTATGGTGGTATTTATATACACGGCATCAATCACACGAAACAAGGAGGGGATTTATAGTTTGTTTTAAAGACTGCAAATGCAATGTAATGCAAATAGCTTGCCTCATGGGCATTTACGTTTAATGGGAAAATTACAGATGCAAAAGATTGGTAGAACAAATTTTAAATTGACTTTATTACATCTAGTGCTTTTCAGAGAATACTATTTAAAAAAACACACACACGCGCACACACATACACTGCTGGGGGGGGGGGGCTGTGGTAATGGTGTTTTACACTGTGATCTTACAACTTCTGTGCCACTTAACTGGTTTTCTTTTTTCCTTCTTCCCATGTCTTCTTTTTGCTGGGTTTTGGTTCTAGCATCTTCTTGCTGACATTGGGTCTACCAGAAGTTTGACTAAATAAAAAACGTCAGATTATTAATTGATAAACTGGAGTTCCCTTTTATCTGATTTCATATTAATGTTTTTGAGTCCACCAAAGAACATTTCCAATAAACTACCTATTGTGGTTGTAGACACATATTCTGTCTGTTTAGTGAATTTAGAGTCACGGATAAAGTGAAATGTATGGAGATGCTGCATGTATTCCCTGCCCACACACATGCAGAACCTCACCCACAGTCAGAATCTCACAGCAGAATGGTAATTTCTTCAAACTGATGACCCTACATTGATCCTTCAAAATCACTCAGAGTCCCAGGTGGACCTGCATAGTGTTCACCCCTGGTGAGATTCCGTCTGTGATTTGTAAAACAGACAGGTCATAGCCCTCCACCACCACCCCCAACTCTGGAGTATTTTTTTTTTCTTGCCCTGAAAATCCTCTTTTCCCCAGCTGATCATCTTAGCAGCTCCTGGTCTTTTTTCTGTGAAAAGTTTTGACTTTGGGAGGAAGTTGTAAGCACTAAGCATGCATCGTCCAGCCTTTGCAGATCATTTTAACTGGTCCTATGTGCCCAGGTTCCCTCCGTTAACTTATTATAACCTGGTAGTTCATTTATTTTGAGATTAAATAATTTTCCACAGTAACATTTTTGCAGTGCTAATTGATTCATTCACCTACTGAATATGACAATGCTTGGTTTGGGAGAAACATTTGATCTGTCTTCCAGTAAAGCTGGGGCATTTTTGATTGGCAGCCCCGGGGAGGAGGACTCCCATAGTAAAATGTTTCTGACCTAGACTTTCCAGCCTAGCCCCATGGTTGGGACCCACTCACAACCCTGCTGCCTCTTAGTTTCAGAGCCCCAAATAATCACACAAAGGCTTATGTTAATTTTATGCTGATTGGCCTATGACTCAGTCATATAACTTTCTAATTCTTAATTCTTAAACTAACCCATGATTTCTATCTTGCTTAGCCATGAGGCTCCATACCTTTTCTCAGAGCAGCATAGTTATCTTCATTCCTCTGCTTCTGCTGGTATCTCTGCTGGTCTCTCTGGCATCTCTGCCTCTGCTCTTCAGGTTCCCAGAGTTTTCTTAGTCTGTAGCCCTGCTCATACTTCCTGTTTACCTTCTGGCTAATCAGCTTTTTATTAAACCAGTAGGAGGGACAATTATACCAGAATATAGTCCCACTACATTTCCCCCTTTTTTTCTTTTTAAAACAAGAACCAAGAATCTAATTTCCTTTGTATATTTTTTTCACCATTATCTATAACAACTTGTAACCAACACTGTAAACAAAGACAAACATCCTTGATCCGTTTTTTATGGGAATGTGGGTGTCATTCTGTCGGCTACTTCCTGCTGAATGGGGACAATGGTAATCTTATGGGGATCCAAAAGAAAAATTAGAATTATAGAAAAGTCTTTAGTGGCAAAGTCTTAAGGCTTGGTAATCTCAGCCAGTCTCCCTGAATTAGTTTTGGATGAAGAGCTCAGAGAAAGCTGCAACAGAGGTGATTTGAAATGCAGGATCATTTGTGCCATAATTTCCATTGGAGACTTTTCAGGGGGTCTTTCTTGATCAAACTTTATTTTCTTCAACTGGGAATAAATCCACAGCTTCTCATTTCCTGTAGAAATAAAAAGAAAACATCTTTTCCAAAGTAGCATATCTTTTGATTTCAATTTTAAAGTCAACTCATTTACAAAATATATAGGTTGAATTAATCCAGCAGCATTTATTATCAAATGGATTTTAGCAGCTTTTACAACTTAATTTTCAGTCAAAAAAAATTAAAGACTAGACAATAACATACAGTATCCAGACTCTTTGTATTTTCCATATTTGCAAGGCTTATTCTTATTTTTTTTTAACTCTGTTTCTTTTATAAGGACTTTCTCTATCCTTTTTTCTTTTTTCTCTCTCAAACATAAGTATATTTTTAAAATACTCTAAACCATTTACAGGTTTTTTTTTGAATCTGTCTCTACTGTATATCTCTTATCTTTTTCTGTTTCTGATCACACCTTTACTTGGCTAGGATGGTTAACTCCACCCAGCTCCCTATATTTCTTTATGTTTCTGACCATACCTTTAATCTGTCAAGGTGTGGCTAAGGATTAAAGGCTTCACTAGGGTGGCTGGCTGGCTCCGCCAAGCTCCTAGTCTAGCTTCAAAGAGATTAGCTTTTTAGCAGAGGTACTGGTAGGACCCGAAATTACTACTCTGGGGCATTTTAGGGTCTATATAACCACCAAGTAAGCCACTGTCATCTGCTGCTAATGAACTCCATTTAAATATTTGGCAGTCCTCATTTAAATATTTGGCAGCAGGGCCTCTTAAAAGACTCACAAGTATTTTGTCAATAACTCTGAGTCAGGAAGCCTCTTTTTAAAAGGCCATGCCTCTGCTTTCCTCCAAAAAATAGAGCTTTCCCAAGAAAATACTGCTACTAAGAAGCAGTCTTTGACTGTGTTCCCTTTATGTCTATATAAGCAGAAAGCTTAAATCCATCATATTCAGCTGGTTGCTTACATTAAGGCTTCTGTGAGACTTCAGGATCTGGCCTTGTAGCAGCCCATGCTGAAAACCTGCCATTTTGTAATTCAAACCTACATAACCACTCCAGGGCATCTCTGAACCATGGCTCATGCGAGAGGCACAACTTGGAAGCTGTATTAGGTTCCAATTATGTGCTCTAGAATACTTTTAAAGCTTTCTCTGGCTTTATGTGAGTATATATAACCCATGTTGGTGTGCCATTTGTAATATGAAGTTTCTGGCCTGAACTTTCATGCCTAGCCCCAAGGTTTCAATCTGCTCTCAGCCCCACTGCCACTTTGCCCCAAATTATCACACAAAGACTTATATTAATTTCATGAGAAATGGTCTATGGTTCAGGCATATTTCTAGCTAAGTCTTTCATTTTATCTCAATCTGTTTCCATTAATCTGTTTAGTCATGTGGCTCAGTACATTTTCTCAAAGCAGCATGGATGTCTTCTTTCCTCTGCTTCTGCTGGCCTCTCTATCTCCGCTGGTGTCTCCCTCTCTTACATCTCTGATCTGTTCTTCCTGTTCTCAGAGTTTTCGTAGTCTGACAGCACCGCTCATACTCCTGTCTGCCTTCTGGCCAATCAGCTTTTTATTAAACCAGTTGGAGGAACAACTCTTTACAATGTACCAGAACATAGTCCCTCTACATTTCCCCTTTTTTCTTTTTAAAAACAAGAACCTCAAATCTAATATCTTTATCTATAACAATTGGTAGAGCATGAGACTCTTAATCTCACAGTCATGGGTTCATGACCCACACTGGGTGCCATTTGTAATAAGAAGTTTCTGACCTAGAGTTTCCAGCCTAGCCCTGAGGTTTGGATCCACTAACAACCCTGCTGCCTCTTAGCCCCAGAGCCCCAAATATCACACAAAGGCTTGTATTAATTTTATGTTGATAAGAGCCTTTAGCTCAGTCATATAACTTGCTAAATCTTAATTCTTAAACTATCCCATGATTCTTGTCTTGTTTAGCCATGTGGCTTGGTACCTTTTCTCAGAGCAGTCTTCTTTCCTTTGCTTCTGCTGGCATCTCTAGTGGTGTACAAGAACATAATCTCACTATAGACTCCTGTAGCTTCACATTCAGATCAGCATTTGCTGCTCAGTGTTATGGGTTTAGCCATTCTGAAAGCTATGTAAGGGTACCTACAGTCCCCCAGGAAGATGTGCCATAGAATGTCATCACATGCACTTATTTGCCCAGTGTACATTTTTGGTAACATGTCTGTTAAGATCATTGATCCATTTAAAAAATATACATTGTTTCTATATAATTAGGTTTCAAGAGTAGGTATACAAATGTCTTCATCAAGATATATGCTAGATATATCAAGATTCAAAGCTTTAGACTAGACTAGTTATGACTTGAAGTGTGTTTGTGGTGTATATGGGCATGTGTATGTGTGCATATGCATGTCTGTGTGCATGCATGTTTATGTGTGTATATGTGTGTGTTACATGCATGCATGGACATATGCTTTGGCCTATTCTTGGTGCTTCCTGCACACTGCTGACTTTATATTGGCACAAACTAAACAATGGAAGTTCAGAACAATACATTCAGGAGATGTCATGGCTTCTATTAAAACTATTAAAACTTCAGATAAAACTCCCTCGACCATGCACAGTAGCTCTGTCCTCTGACAAGTCAACAAAAAATGATTTCTAGGAAAACAAAAACAACAACAACAACAAAAAAAAACAGATGGACAGACAAACTTGCCTTCTTCATGGGAAGCCACGTATAAAATGCATTCTAAAAGTATTTTGGTCATAACCTTTATTACCTCCTCCTTCATAAAAGACTGTGTAGCTTGTAAAACTCACAAGATTATAATTTTTTTAGTGCCAAAATTACATTTTTTGACTTTGTAATTTCCTCTACATACCCATATATATTTTGTATATTGCTTATATATTTCATAATTCATACAAACCTACTGTCCTAAAAGATTAATAAAGCATTTAAAAAATGTAGTAAATTAATTATCTTTTTTTGTAATCTTTCCTTTGTATACTTTTATAGACAAAAATAACAAAACCCACAAATTGGAAGAGAACACATTTCAAAAAACTTGTTAAGGCTCACTTTTATTTATACTTATGTGTGTGTGTTGATGTGTGTATATCCACTTATGTATACACTTATGTATACATGTAACTGCACGTACCCAAGGAGTCCAGAAGTCTTACAGGCTATGGATGGCCTAACATAAGTTCTGGTAAACATATTGAGTCCTCTGATGGAAGAGTACAAGCTTTTAAGTGCTGAGCCCCTTCTCCACATCCACTTGTAATGGATTCAAGGAAATTCCTATAGGGTCATGAACTTATTTAGCTTCCTAACACAACTGCAACATGACTTTGTCTTAGTTAGGGTTTCTATTGCTATGATGACACACCATGATCAAAAAGCAAATCAGGAGGAAGGGATTTATTAGGGCTTACACTTCAGCATTGTTGTTCATCACTGAAGGAATCCAGGACAGGAACTCAAACAGGACAGGAACCTGGACGCAAGAGCTGATGCAGAGGCCATGGAGGGGTAATGTCTACTGGCTTGCTTAGCCTATCTTCTTATAAAACCCAGGACCAGCAGCCCAGAAACGGCACCACTCACCATGGTCTGGGTCCTCCCTCTGTGATCACTAAATGAGAAAGTGCCTTACAGCTGAATCAAAAAGAGACATTTCCTCACTTGAGTCTCCTTTTTCTGATGACTCTAGCTTGTGCCAAGTAGACACACAAAACCACTCAGTACAGACATATTAAGATTGGGCTATACTATGAATAATAATAATTCCAGTTAACAGATAAGATGCAGCTGTACCATTCTAGACAAATCAAGGGACACCAAAATTCAGTCCTCAAAATTCAGAAGAATGAATCCTCTTCTTACTTGTTAGTTTTTAGCACATTTGGTTTTCTTATGTCACAACAAGGTCCACAATAGTTGCTCAATTTTCTGCCATTGTGTGGAAGCCTGGTTATGCAAGGAAGAAACCCTGGCTCTCAGCCAATGATAGGCTAATCCTTTTGGAGATATATAGACCACTGTTGTCTTTATAATTGTTGAAGATTTGCCTCTTGGCCATACTTATTGTTGTGGAATCCAAAAAGCATATTCTTTCATTTTTCTCACATAGCCTGAGGTCTTATTAAACTTTAAAGGTCCCATAAGTCAAAAGGAGAGAATAAATATAAAAGAAAAATTCACAATATATTCCAATGTTGACAAGATTATTTTTACCTGTGCTAGAAACTGATACCAATATTCACAATGAATGAAACCCAAACATGAGAGCCATAATAAACAGTTTAACTCCATGCTTGTCCGGTCAACTGTGTCTTTCCCACTCCATTCATAAAACCAACACTTTAGTGTTTAGTGTTAGTGGGATATTGTGGTCTGATTTTACTGAGAAAAGCATCTTTTCCACAATCACATCTGTAACTACACAGATGACTGTTTAAATATTCAAATAGATAAGAAACCTATCTGCATCTGTCATCCTTCAGCAAATACCTGGATTTGATCTCATCTATTAAAATAAAAATCCCTGAAAAGAGTCTAGTTCTCTCTCCCTTTAAGCAAAATTCATTGTATTTATGAATACCCTGCGTCTGTCAGTTACCAGGATTAAGATACTTGATTTCTTTAGTTCCTGAGAAAGATGGAGCTGATCTCCACCTCTGTGTTTAGATGAGAGATTCTAGGAATCAAATTTAATGATCTATTGCCTACTATCAGGACCAAAATAATTCCAAGACCACACAATCAAATGACAGATACTTCAAAATGTCCATTTAAACAAATATCAAAGGAAAAGGCTATGAAGTTTATATTAATAGAAACAATATAACTACCCTCAAATGATTAATCAGTCTCTAAAATGCAAAGGCAAGTGACCAATTAAGGCCTAATCTTTGATCTGTGAATTATTGAGTTAAAAGCAACAAGACATACATCTCTTCATTAAGCTGATCTCTCCATAGATACTAAATTGATCTATTAGGATAAGTGATAATGCCCTCCAACAGAAAACATTTCCATTTTTGTTTTCATTCATAAATTATAGGAGCATTTTCTTACAACAAAAAAATAAGAGCATAATGTTTAGAGGTAATGAAAACTGCCATTTTCCACTTGAAATTTATTTATGTGGTACCTATAGGGTACATTGTGTTTTACAACTTAGACAAGTAGTGAGAGGCTTTATTGGGAAAATATATAAAAATATCTATGGACTTTTAGAGATAGCAGGATATTCAGACTATGTGATTGCATAGTTCAGGCCTCACTGTGGCCCAGCAGATGCCCTTACAGTTGATGGCTCTGCATCATTTGTTCATGGATGAAAGCATTTCTTATCAAGTACCTGGACCACGGGCTACAGTCAACAAGAATCTCTGCAGCATTAGCACCTTCCCACAGTTCTTTGTAAAGAAAATAAATTGATTCATAAGAATCAGGTTCTGCAGTGGGCATCAAGCAATGCAGAGAATCATAACTGGTGAAACCTATGAGAATAAATGGCTGTGAGTATTCTGGCCTAAAGAAAACATTATTACCTCCCTTTACTCAAGGCTCAGGGAACATCAAAAAAAAAAAAAAAAAAAAAAACAAGTTAGAGGAAAGAATATAAGAGCCGGAAGGTGGGGGTGGAATGCTGTGGAATACTGGACACAACTTGAATGCATGAACTCAACAAGGTGGGTACAAGATTGGCAAAAGAGCATGCCAGTCAAAACTCCAGAATGGATACAGGATGAACTATTGAAAACTCTTTCCTAGCAGTTTAGGGTGGTTGAGGGAAGAAATAGTCACATGGAGGGTAGTCATTAATAGTTTTTCCATGTTCCAGTCTATAGCCCCTTCACCTATGTGCATTCTGGCAGCATAGATTGAATAAAGTGGGATATTATCAAACCTAATAAAGAAATCCAGTTGGAAAGAGTTCAAGAGAAAGTTTGTGGGGGGGGGATATGGGTAGATGTGATTACAGTACTATATATATGTGTGTGTTTTAATTTGGATGGGATATTTTTCTTTTATTGAAAATAGACTTGTTTTCATATGATATATTCTGGTTACGGTTCCTCCCTTTCCTTCCAGTTCCTCCTCCATCCCCTCCTATCTGTGTTCACTCCCTTTCTGTCTCTCATTAGTAAACAGACAAGCACCTAAGTGATATTAATAAATATAATAATAGTCAAAGCCAAACAATTCTCAAAACAAAGAGCCCAAGAAGACACACAAGAAACAGATATAGATGCAGAAACACACACATTTCCACATTCAAGAATTTTAAAAAGAGTTATAAACATACACAAAACACCCTTTGTTTCCTCTTCCACAGGGTTTCTTAAGCCCCGAGGGGAGGGATTTGATGGAGATACATGTTTAGGTCATAGTTGGTGTTCTGAGATCTCTCAGACTCTACATATTGTCAGACTGTACATATTGTCTGGCTGTAGCTTCTCTGGTGATGGCTGAACAAGGCACAATTCTGAGTATAGCAGAATGTCATTGGGAGTCATTTTGTTACTATGTTCCTTTTGTAGATCAGGGGCATTTTTTTGTATCCTAGGTTCCTGGACTGTCCAGTCTTCTTATTACTCAAGTAGCATTGTGTATGGGTTCCATCTCATTAAATGGACCCTAAATCAAATCAGATATAGATTTGTTATTCACACAAACTTTGTAATACCATTGCACTGGTATATCTTGCAGGTAGGTTATCATTGTAGATAGAACAGTTTGTAACTGGGTTGGTGTTTACGTTTCTTTTTTGGTAGCATAAAGAGTACCTTTCAGTTTCAAGAACACTAGCCAGAAGGGGTAAATGCTCTAGGCAAGACACAGCTTAACTTCTCCATGTTCAATGAACTATTAAGGGGTTATTTTCAGCAATAGTGCCTTACCCTCAGTTTGTGGAGAACACCAATAGCCTTTGCAATAGCCTGGCTTGTTGGGAATTCTCATGGAATCAATTTGGCCGACATTTTGATATAACACGTTAATTGGGTCATGAGATATATCCAGTTGGGGCTCTGTCTCCAGCAATATTTAGTGATTTCATTTAGATCACCTTCATGTATGTACATAACTGAGAAAGTTCTACTGCATTAGTTTTCCATACAACCCCCTCAAATGGTCCTTAATTTTAGTTGTCTCTCCTTGTGTTTCCTGCCTTATCTCCCTAAATACTCTCCACCCCATTTGAGCCTAGAATCCCAATCCCACCCTCTCATCTATCCTTTCACCTTAGACCCTTACTCCAGACCTAATCTCCTTATTTCTTAGGCTGTAGCTTACTTATCTTTGACTTAATAGCTAACATCCACACATAAGCAAATACATACCACATTTGTCTCTCCAGGTTATCTTACCCAGGACAATATTTTTTTCTAGTTTTACTGATTTACTTAAAAATTTCATGATTTCATTTTCTAAAGACTGATAATAGTCCATGTAAAAGTGTACCACATTTTCTTTATCTAGTCATCTGTTGACAGACAGCTATGCTGTTTTTGACTTCTGCCCATCATGACTAGATTAACAATGAACATATGAGCAAGCGCATTTATAGGATACAATAACGAAAGGATATAGTACAGAAGGATATTGAAGTAGACCAAATCCAATTTTTCTAAAGACCCACCCATTGATTTTCATAAGTGCTAAAAAAGTTTGAACTGCGACCAGCAATGGATAAAATGTTCCCCTTAATCAACATCCTCACCAGCATGAACTGTCGTTTATGCACCTTGGCCATTCTTACTGGTGTAAGATGAAATCTCAAAGTAATTGTCTAGCTATCTAGGGTTTCGTTTGTCTGTTTTTGTTTTTACATATTTTGAATATTATCTCTCTATCAGACGTGTAGTTCACAAAAATCTTTCTCTGGTTTGTGCGCTGCTGCTTGGTTCTATTGATGGCACCCTTTGCTGTGTAGATGCTTTTCAACTTCATGAGGTTTCTCTTAATTGTTGATTTCAATACCTGTGTAAACCATGTTCTGTTCAGAATGTTTTTTCCTATGCTAATGAGTTCAAGACTATTCCCAGGATTCTTTTCTCTCAGATTCAGTGTCTCTGGGTTTCTGTGGAGGGCTTTGATTCACTTGATTTGATTTTGAGTTTTGTTCGGGGTGATAAGTGTGCGTCTATTTGGATTCTTCTCCGTGCAGTGTGACCAGCACCATTTGTTGATGATTTTTCCCCGTGTGTATTTCTTTCATCTTTCTTTCTTTCCTTCTTTCTTTCTTTCTTTCTTTCTTTCTTTCTTTCTTTCTTTCTTTCTTTCTTCCTTCCTTCCTTCCTTCCTTCCTTCCTTCCTTCCTTTCTTTCTTTCTTCCTTCCTTCCTTTCTTTCTTTCTCTCTCTCTCTCTCTCTCTCTCTCTTTCTTTCTTTCTTTCTTTATTTATTTATTTAAAAAATCAGTTATCTATAGCTGTTTGGATTTATTTCTTGGTCTTCAATTTGATTCCACTTGTCAAAGTGTGTGGGTTTTTTTGTGCTAATACCATGCTATTTTTATTACTGTAGCTCTGTAATACAGTTTAAAGTCAAAAAAATGTTGATGCCTCCAGTAGTTCTTCAGTTCTTCAGGATTGTTTTAGCTATTCTCTTTTGTTGTTATTGTTGTTCTTGTGTGTGTGTGCGCATGTGCATGTGTGTGTATTTGTGAGTATGTGTACTTCCTTGTGAAGCTGGAAATTTTCTGTTAGAGATCTGTGAAGAATTGTGTTGGCATTTAAATGGGAGTTGTATTGACTCTGAAGACTGCTCTTGGTTGGATGGCCATTTTTACTACTATATTAATTATACTTACCTGTGAGCAAGGGAGATTGTTCCATCTTTTAAAATCTTCAATTTGTTTCTTTGGTGCCTTAAAATTTTTAATCATAAGAGTTTCTCAATTGCTTGGTAAGAGTTACACTCAAGATATTTTATATTTACTGGGGCTGTGAAGGGACTGTTTCCCTGATTTCTTTCTCAGTCTATTTCTCATCTGCATACAGAGAGGCTCCTGATTTTGTGAGTAATTTTACATGCAGCTACTTTGCTGAAAAGTGTTTTGGGGATATAGGAGTTGCCTCGCAGATTGTTGTGGCCCAATTATGCATATACAATCGTAACATCTGCAAACACAGACACTATGCCTTCCTTCCTCCCTATTTGTGTTTCTTGATTTCCTTAGTTGTCTTATATCTCCAGCTAAGACATCAACAAATGTACCACATTTTCTTTATCTGACTAGGCATAGAACAAATTGCTGCTTGAGCTGGCTACTCTATGTCAGCTTGATGCACAAACCAGTGTTATCTGCAAGGAGGGAACCACAATTGAGAAAATGTCTCCATAATATTCAACAGCAAGACATTCTTAAGTAGTGACTGATGGGGAGGGCCCAGACCATTGTGGGTAGTGCCATGGGGAGTAAGCCAATAAGAAGCACCCTCCATCCACAGTCTCTGCATCTGCTCCTGCCTCCAGGTTCCTGCCCTGTTTGAATTCCTATCCTGACGTCCTTCGATGAGGAACACCAATATGGAAGTGTGAACCAAATGAACCCCTTTCTTCCCATCTTACCTTTTGGTCAGGGTGTTTCATCACAGTTAGAACCCTAACTAAGATAGTGATCATGACTTGTTCTTCATCTTAGTGGAATTGTTTTAAGTTTCTCTATATAAGCTGTGCTTATATAGATGCTTTGGGCTTAATATAAACTGTTTTATTATGTTGAGATATATCCCCTTAATCACTAATCTCTCCAGGACTTTTATCATGAAGGATGCTGAATTTTGTCAAAGGCCTTTTCTGCATAGAATGGTGTAATCACGTGGGTTTTTTCTATTCAGTCCATTTATATGGTGGATTACTTTTATCAGTTTACATACGTTAGACAATCAGTGCAGGCATCACTGGGCTGAAACCTACTTGACCTCGGTAGATAATCTTTAAGATGTGTGCTTGGATTCAGTTGGAAGAATTTTATTTTTTACATGAGTGAAATTGGTCTGGAATTCTTTTTCTTTGTTGGATCTTTATGTGGTTTATGAATTAGGGATACTCTGGCTTCATAAAACAAATTGGGTGATATTCTCTCTGTTTCTATTTTGTGGACTATTTTGAGGCGTATCAGCATTAAATGTTTAAAAAAAATTTTTTTTGAGAATCTGGTAGAATTCTGCAGTGAAGGCAAGTTATTTTTTGTTTGTTTAGTTAGCTGGTTTTAGTTGTTTGTTTTGTTCTTGATTTTCTTGGTTCGTGGACTTTTAACAACTGCTTCTATTTCAATAGGGGTTATAGATGGGATTAAATTGATTATCTGATTTTGATTTGACTTTGGTAAGTGGTTTATATCAAGACAATTATCCTCTTTTTAGATTAGGTAATATAGTAAGCTTTAGAAATATGTCCTGCTGCTTCTCTGGATTTCCTCCATATCTGTTGTTAGGTCTCCATCTCACCTATAATTTTGTTAGTTTGGATATTGTCTTCTTAAAAGTGGTTGCCTGTTACACACACAGACACACAGACACACACACACACACACACACACACACACACACACACACACACACACACACAAAGGGAGGAGTTATTAGACAAATAAACCAACAACTAAACACATTTCTCCTTCTACAATAGGCTAAGAGGGATTGGAATCCTGGGCTTCTGTTTTTACAACCCTGTTCTCTCTCTCTCTCTCTCTCTCTCTCTCTCTCTCTCTCTCTCTCTCTCTCTCTCTCTCTTTCTCTCTCTCTTTTAAATAATTTATCTAAGGGTTTGTTAATTTTATTAATTTTCTCCAAAAAACAACTTGTTTCATTGATTTTTTTTGTATTGTTATGAGGTTTTTCTCTATTTTATTGATTTTAGACCTGAGTTTGCTTATCTCTAATCATCTCTCTTTTAGGATATGACTTCTTTTTGTTCTAAAGTTTTAGGTGTCCTGTTAAGTTACTAGTATCTCCAATTTCTTTATGTAGGTACTTGCCTCTTAGAATCAACTTCAGTGTGTCCCATACATTTGGATA
This sequence comes from Phyllotis vaccarum, assembly GCA_033318265.1. NCBI lineage: Eukaryota > Metazoa > Chordata > Mammalia > Rodentia > Cricetidae > Phyllotis > Phyllotis vaccarum. The sequence continues at coordinate 156,966,599 of JARWLC010000009.1, forward strand.
TGTTGTGTTTTATTTCAATTCAATTCTAGAAAGTCCAGAAGTTGGTTTGTGTCTTCTTACTGAGGAATTAGGCCCACTGATGTTGGATATTATCAATGTTCAGTGTGTGTTGACTACTGTAATTCTTATCACAGTGTATCCACCCCCCTTTGATTCGCTGGTTTGGGATTACTTAACCATGTGTTTTCTTGAACATGGTTGACCTCTAAAGCTTGAACTTTTTCTACTTTCTGTAAGGCTGGGTTCATAAGTAGATATTACTTAAATATGTTTTTATCTGAGAATATTCTTCTTTCTCCATCTGCTGTGATTGAAAGTTTTTCTGGGTATAGCTGTCTAGACTGGCACCTATGTCCTCTTAGAGTTTACAGAATAGATACCGGTCCAGGCCTTTTGGGTTTTTAGAGACTCCATTGAAAAGTCAGATGTTATTCTTATAGACTTGCTTTTATATGTTATATGGTCTTTTTCATTTTTAACTTTTAGTATTTTTTTTTCTTCTGTACTTTTAGTATTTTGATCATTATGTGCTAAGGTGAATTTCTTTTTTGGGCCAGTCTATTTGGTGTTCGGTATGCTTTTTGTACTTTGACAGCCATCTCTTTTATCAAGCAAGGGAAATTTTCTTTTATGATTTTACTAAAGTGTTTCCTGTAGTTTTGACCTGGTTTTCATTTTCCCCCCTATTCCTTTTATTTATGGATTTTGTATTTTTGTATTATTTCTGATTTGGGGAACTTTTTTGTGTCTGAATATTTTTTTTTTGATTCATTATTTTCTTTGGCTGAGATATTTATTTCTTCTATCTTGTCTTCAGTATCTGAGATTCTCTTTTCCTTATTCTGTGTGGCCAGTGGGTTGGTTCCCATGAAATCAAATATTTATTAATTTAATTTTTTGGGAAAAAAGTATGTAAAGAAAAAGAATGATGTGTATGTTTATGTGCTTCTGTTCTCTAGGTCATTTTAGTTGCTCTGTGTTGATTGATTGTGGTTGTTAGGCTTTGATTTATTGAATGGGATGGGGAGCACACCAGATCCTTGTTCTTGTTATTGGGTGGGTGTTCTCCCACTGACTTACAGCCCAACCAGAGGTTTGGTTTATTTATTTATTTGCTAACTTTTTTTATTTTTCTATTCTGAGCATAATGATGAAAGTAACATTAATTTCTATATGCAAAAAAAAATCATTTGAAGATAGCCCTGGAACAGATACAGTCCTTAAACAGACAGCAGAGGGTGAACCCATGACGAGAGTATCCAAATGATGAGTCCAAGAACAAGTAATGTTTTCTAAACTGTGAGGTTTTCTCATTCACCCCTGCCTACTTTGCCCAGTGAAGAGACTGTATTTTAAAACCCCATCTATCCAGGTGCGATGACTTACACCTGTGACCCAGCACTTGTGAGGCTGCCACCGAACATCAAATTCTAGGCCAGTGTCAGTTACGGAGTGAGTTCCACCACAGCTTGGATATGGAATGAGACCTTGTCTCAAAAAAAAAATACATGCGCAGTAAAATAGAATATTTTCCCAAGGAAACGCCATCAACAAGGTTACACCATCTTAACTACAGACAACAAAAATAAAACTATTCTCAAGCCACATGGAGGTTCTATGCATTAAAAATCATAATTTGAAGTAGGTGGTGGTGACACAGACCTTTAATGCCAGAACTTGGGAGGCAGAAGCAGGCAGATATCTGAGTTCAAAGCCAGCCTGGTCTACATCATGAGTTCTAGGACAACCAGGGCTACTCAGAGAAACTCTATCTCAAGGAAGAAAAAATGTCTCTTGAAAATTAGAAAGAATGTGCCAGTGACTTTCATAAAACATCTTTTATCACCAATCTTATTTTTCATACATAAAGCACAAGTAATTCCAAAGCCATTTATTCCATGAAAATGTAAGCCAAGTAATAGGAGTTCTTTTGGAACACAGTGATGGCCCAGCAGGTCAGGCAGCCCCAGCCTCTGGAGCTTCTACTCCAGAGGAGAAAATGGGTATAAAGCAGCTTAGTAACACATGCTCTTCCAGAAGATGGTCAGCATGAGGAGAATTAAAGCAAAGCAGAGTTTTCAGTGGGCTGAAATGTGTATACCTAAACTTTACAGACAGGAGTCCAAACCCCAGTGTATATGAACAAGCTTATGCCTCTCATGTATGTGGTCTTATATCACAGGCCGACAACATTTTCAATGATTGCTACAAGTTCATCACTCCGTAGTGATGATTTCTCATGCCTCATTCACAAACGTAGCTACGGTAGTAGGTGCTAAAGCCTTGGGCTTCAGCAAAAGTTCTGATAGGTATCTCCTCTCATGCTTGTAAATCTGAAAACTATGTCCACATCTTGAGGGCATTACATTAAGTGAAATAAGCCATACAGAGAAAGAAAATCACACCAGATTCACTCATGTGGAATCTAAAAATAGTGTAGAATGATGATCATCAGACATTGGACAGTTAAGCTGAAAGAGAGTGTGGATTGATATTGTTTAAAATGCAACTACAATTAGAGCAGAGAAACAAGTTTAAGAGTTTTACTACTACACACCATGACATCTGCCTATGGTTCATGAGCAGATGTTGTACCCTGAAAAAGGCAATGAGAGTAGATATTGAGTCACCATCACATAAATGATAACTATGCAAGGCATCATATTAGTTTGTTAGAAGTAACTCCACAGTACTTCAGTGTATAATGTTATATTGCTAAATACATGCAAGTTTACTGTTTTTAAAGCTAAGCCCAGATACGGTAAGCTCTATTTTTATGTGCTACACATAGGACGATGGATACATTTTTGTAATATATCTACTGAGATACAAACATGCTGTATTCATTCAGAGTTTTCATAAGGAAACTATGTGTATGTGTAAGTTAAATACCCCTTTTCTACTTATTTTTGTCATATTAACACATCTTTATCTGTTGTTTGATTCTCTTGCTTACCAATAGTTAATTACCATTCAAATATATTAGATAAAAATTCTGGAGGTTTTCTGCACATTTTCAGTTACATGCTACTCCAAGTCACATGTTGAAGTTCTCCATTTTGCTCAGGAGATAAATCATCTCGGTGTCCATTGCATCTATGCTTCCCTCACATTCGGGATTTCATTGCCATCTTGGTTATCAAGTCAACTGTCATGATATGACATTGCTTAGGTTGAAGTGACCCTTACATAGTAGTTTAACGCTATGTTAAAACACCTACACTATCCACGAGTTCATCAGAACACAAAGTGCCACTCCTTATCATCACAATGAAGAGAAGGATGGGTATGATGTTATATTTGTTGAGAATCAGTATTCGTGTAACTTTTAATGAAATGTATTATCATCGCTAACTGTTCTATTTACTATTAGTTCTTTATCTTTTCTCTTGAACAATTTATGAACTAAACTTTCTACACTTGTGGGAAAAATCAGCATATTAGGGTTCACTCCTATCCATGGTTTTCAGACATCCACTGTGGTTCTTGGAGAGTCTCATCCATATATAAGATTCAGCTACTTTACGTTTATTTTTAATTAAAAAATAAAACTCTATTGTCCTACTGTTTAGGCTTGTCATCTGAAGTCAGTTTATCCTGGTTTCTTTTCAAGGTTTTAATGTATACTAGAACCATATCCTCCAGTGGTACCAGGAGTACTCTAACAGACTGCTATTATGTGATGCTCTTGCACTTTGGCCTCAGAAGTTGTCTGTCTGCATCGCGGCACTATTTTGAAACTAATTCAAAGAGGCATTATTCCGTGCTTCTTCACCACAGGCGAAGGGACTGTTCTCATCTGGGAACTGCCCGGCGAGAGCTGCAGGCCAAATCTGGCATGAATTTATCCAAAGAGTAGCCTCAGTGTTTCCATTTCAAAGCTGAATGGACTATTGAGTTCTGAGTCCCCCTCCCCCACACCTCTTAGGTTAGGCTGTCTTCCATAAAGGAACTTGTCGATTTTTATTAACTTGTTCAGATCTTTGTAAGAGATTGCAATTGCATGCTTTGTCTTACCCATATAACAGAATAGCAGCATTGAATGGGGATAAAGATACCAGGGACTTTTATATGTCAGAAAAGTGAGAAAATAAATAATTTTACATGCTTTGTGGATAGCCAGTCTCTTTCTGAAACACATACTCTAATTCTGTGACATATAGTTCTTTTTTTTTTCTCATCCATAGTTATATTTTAAAATCAAATTTGAGGTAAACCAGAATACTTTCGGCATTGCTCACGCAGCTCAGCACCTACATCTCCTGCAGTTTCTTTGGTACATTTTGACTAATGGAGACTTTCTTCTAACAGCTGAGACATTGGAATCACGGAATGAGCAAGCACTTCCTGTCTGAGTGTTCTCTGGTTTTGTCCTATAGATGTGCTGTGCCTCCCTGGTTACTAAGGTTTAGGAAAGATGAGTCAGACTTCTGCCTCAGCCTATAGGAGAAGGGTTGCAGCCTGATCAATCTTTTTTTTTTTTTTTTTTTTTTTCTGTGACAGCTTTGCAAACATCCATCACTCTTGATTTTTCATGGACCAAATATTGGAGCTCATGAAACTCACTGAATATGTTTAACTTAGAAAATACACACACACACACACACACACACACACACACACACACACACACACACACACACACACACTGTGGGGAAGCTATATGAAACATTGAGAATTATTTCTTATTCCCCAAGCGTCTGTAGGACATGAGACAGTATCAGCAGGTGAATTGCACAAGGTTAAGGGCACTCTTAAAAGGCAGAACATAGTGTCATTAAGATGGAGATGTTTGACTATTTGCTAGCCATTCTGAGATCCAGGGAAAAAAATCAAAAAAGTGAGTAGGAGGCTAAGTCACTTGCTTCTAAAATATATTATTTAATCTGAAATTAAAATGCCAACCTATGTCTTCTGCATATTAATACAGATCTCAGGTTTTTCTTCCTATCAGGAAAAAGTGGTTTTCATAGTGGGCTACAGAGAGTGCTTGGTGGCTAAGAGCACTTTCAGAGAACCTGACTTCAGTACCCAGTACCCCTATAACAGCTCACAAACATCATAACTACAGTTCTAGGGGCCTTTGTTCCCTCTTTCTGAAATCTGCACACACCAAGGACTCCTGGGACATGAGTGAGAACACATACATGCCTACATTCAGGCAAATCACTCATGCATGTGAAATTAAAAAAATAGTTTTTATATACTTCTATTTTCTTGAATTTAAAATATCTTTCTCTAATTTGTGTGTTTTTTCCTATTTGATTTTCATATACATTAAGAGGATAGCTTGTCTTGGTTTTTCTCTGTTCATTCTGGGAAGCTCAATCCATTAGAGTCTAGGCATTCTCAGAATAGCTTCATGTTAACTTCAACTTAAAATTTATAAAATAAACAAAAAGTAGGGGAACACTTCTTTAATTATAGAGAAAGGTAGATTTCAGTGATCAAAGCCAGCCTGGTCTACATAGAGAGTTCTGCTTTTCAGAGGACCCGAGTTTCTCTCTCCTCATCTGTGTCAGCTGCTTACAGCATCATGTAACTCAAGATCCAGGAGGAACTGATGCCCCCACCTATGTGGTGCCTGCATTCCCATGCACATATTCTCATGCAGACATACAGGTGGACCCACAATTTAAAATAATAAAAATAAATTTTTTTTCAAAGAAAAGTAAGGCAGGACAACAAATAAAATATTTGATTTGAGTGTGGGCTAAGATGAAGGCACAGACTTGAGGAGCTGAGCTTGCACTCCCAAAACTACAGGGAATTAACACACACCTGTAACCAACTGCAGGCAAGGTGAGATAGGAAAACTTGTTGGGTAGCCAACCCAGCAGAATCAGCAAGCTCTGGGGTCTACGGAGAGGTCCTCTTTCAAAAGACAGAGAAATGTTGAGGGAGATGCCCAGTGTCTGGCTTCCATAGATACATATGCTCACGTGCACACAAGCACACATACATGCACTTGCACACCATATATGCATGTACACACGGAGAGAAGTGATTTGGGGAGAAAATATACTAACAAATGCTGAATCAGTATAAAAGATGTTTTGGGGTTTTTTGTTTTTTATTGTAGTGCTGAAGTTTAGTTAGGATTGTGGGGGCTTCATGTGTGCTAGGAGAGCAGCCTACCACAGAAATACACATTCAGACTCTCATTCAAAATTTATTCTTATTATAAAGTTATGTATAGTGAGAGGAAGATTGAAAGTTTTGATTGGGAAATTTTCTGAGTATTTTAAATCAACAAAATTAGTTCCTGCTAGTTTTTCTGAACACATGTGAACATGAGCAATAAATGAAGAGATGACCAATTGGTAATGATTGGACTCCAGGTAAGATGCGTGGATGACTTTACAGTTGAACTTACTTTTAATTTCTTGCAGACATTATTTGCTATTTCTGAGTGTGAGAAGAAGAGAAAGTGCCTTAATTTATTTTTAGAGAGATAAACGGAATACCTTGAGACCTAACAAGGCTGTCACTAGCAAGAGAAAATTCAAGATGCATTTAGATTACTAATAGTAATGGAAATATTATCATATAAGCCCCTTAAATTAACCATGTGATAAAATTAAAATACAAAATAATTGAAAATAAGCCTCTGAATATAAAGATCATTAAATATAAATACACCTATCAGTATCTTCACCAGTAGAAGCACGATCAGGCTGACCACTTATTTGAAAAATTTAGTAATTCCAAAGTGGTCTATTTATATTTGTTTTGAAGCTTTATTTCCCATCTGCTTTCTATATCAAATCATAGCCCACATACATTGATTTGAAGTAAAAGTTTAAGTAAAGTCCATGACTATCACAATTAATTCATGTTATTTTGTCCTTAGATAATATGAATAGCTCCCTGGTACTATGCCTCCAAATAAATAAATAAATATGTCATCCCTATAAGAGAATTATCAACAAAATGAGTAAGGCAGACATTACCAGTCTTTATAACACTCCATTCTCTTCCACTTTTGGATAGATGGCTCTGTCTCCTTTGAAGTTTATTGTGGGCATATGACTAGATCTGGACATGAAATGTGAAAGGGTGTTAACAGAACTCTGCTTTCAGGGCCAAGTATTCTCCTTACCAACAATTGACTCTCCAATTGGGTTTTACCTAACCAATGCAAAAGTGAAACCCATCGACTAGCTCATAGAGGATGGGCAAAGTCCCCAGTTTGGAGCTCCCACCTGCTAAGTACTTCGTTTCTGCTTTATATATATATGGATGGATAGATAGATGGATAGATAGATAGATAGATAGATAGATAGATAGATAGATAGATAGATTTTTTTTCTTAAACTTCAATTTGGGTGTTGTTGGAGGAAAATAACTTTATTTGTCCAAAATGATGCAGTAACTATTCAAGACTGACCAACTTTCTAACAATGTAATTAGAATGCAGGAGGAAATCTGTTACGCATTAACAGAAATATCCATGACTATTAAAATCATAAAAACTTTAGTGCGAATTAAAGAATTTAATGTCTGCCATGTAGGCAGAAGGGGAGATAAATCTATAAACCACTGCAGCTTCTTTCAAGGCCACTGACAAGCTCCATCATTTCTTGTCAAAACTCAAATGGAAGTTTTTAAGAACCTTAAGTTCAGAATATATTCAAATAATAAAGTAGTTGAAAAGAAATTATAGATATTTTTAAATGATGATGTGTATTAGTGGATACCTGGAGAAAATATTTCCAATATCTATAGATAGCAAAGAACGCATATCAAAACCTGAATGCATAAAACCTCTTATGATTGAAGAGCGAAGATGAAGGAAGGAACCACAAGATTAGAAAAGAGAGTTCATGAAAATGAATGCAATGCTCAATATCAGAACTCATGTCAAAAGAGCTTATATTCAGAAAACACAAATTAAAACCACAATGGGAGACTCCTATTCAAACACTATAAGAGGTCTTTTTTTAAGACTGATGACAGCAAATGCTTCCAGAGAACTGAGCAGTTGCAGAAAAAGCACTTGGGAAGAAGATGGCAGTACTCATGGAAGTCAAGTGCACACTTACCACGGCACTCTGAGGCCCACTCTTAGATATTTAAGGAAGAGAAAAGGAACCATGACCCCATACAGACTTTATGGAATGTTCATGGGAACCATTTACAATAGCAAGAAAAAGCCAAGATATCCATCAACAGGCTAAACGATACAGAGAACCCTCTATCATTCAATGAAATAGCACTCGACAAGAAAAGGGAATGAGGACTGATAAATGAATGAATCTCAGACCACATGCTGAGGAAAAAGCATCAGAGCTAAGACAGCATTAGGAATCTTGAATCACTACTGCCTAGTCTATGAAGATGTAAGAGAAATTGACAGGGAACACAACTGAAATATTATAACTTTTGATGATATATAAGGCTCGCAGTGTATCAAAACGTACACTTCAGTCAGTAGTTTATATGCAAACTGTACACATACAAAGTTGAATTTTTAATGTGATTCTCACCTTTGTGCCTTCACATGTTATAAAATATGGCCAACAAATTATGATAAATAAACGAAGTTTAGGGTTTGTTTTTCCTTTTCCAAGATGCTCCCCAGCACCCCCAGTATTAGAAGGGCCAGAGAAGACTAGAAAAGCAGAATGGTCTCTTCTGATTTATAGTCAATCCACCACCACAGGGGATGTACTCACTGTTCCTGAGCAGGAGGGCCAAGTTTGGCTCTTCACTTTCTCTTGTGACTCTTGATCAGACCCCACTGACCTCATGGAGACATGATCTGTGTCTTGCTTTGCTGCTTGGAGATTTAAAATATCTGTATGTTAATGACATGGTGGTATATGCCATTAAGCCGAGCTCTCAGAGAGCTAAGATTGAAGGTTAGCCGTGGGGACAGAGCAAGACCATGCCTCAAAGGGAAATAGAAAAACAAACGTATGTGGCAAAGAAGAATCAACTGAAGCCAGAAGAGAAAGAGACACAGAGGATGAGGAAGGAAGGCAAGGAAGGGTAAAGTATGTGTGTGCTGTGTGATGGGGGCTTTTACTAGTATCTTGTGACAAGTAAGAAAAAGATAAGATGCACGCAAATATGTGATAAATAGATGAAACATAAATAGGTAGACAAATAGATATCAATAGATGATAGACAGACTTACAGATTTCTAAGAGTCACCCTTCCCGTGTATCTAGAAACTATGATGGTATCAGACAAAGGTGAGCGGGCAAGGCCAATTCTTCACAGATGCAGAACTGCCAAATGTGTTCTTTGAAGTTTAATATTTAAAGAGACAAGTAGCAAAACAGAAGTGTGGATTTTCTTAACTCTTCCCCATTTGTACATTTTTGAGACAGAGTTTCATGTTATTAAGTTGGCCTTGAACTTACTACACAGCCAAGGATGACCATCAACTTCTTTTACTTAAATTTGGATGTTTAATTTTATGAATATAGGTGTTTTGCCTGCACGTATGTCTGTACACCATGCGAATGTATGATACCCACAGCAGTTAGGGCAGAGGTCTTGGTCTCCTGGAATTGGAGTTACAGATGTTTGTAAGCTATCAAATGGGTTCTGGGAACTGAATTTATGTTTCATGTTCTATGGAAGAGCAGCCCATGTTCTTAACTCCTGAGCCATATCTCAAGACCTACCCCAAACTTCTTATCTTCCTGTTTCCTCTTTCCCAGTGTAGAGGTTACAAGTGCACCATCACACCCAATTGATGTGACACTAAGAATCCAAGCCAGAGTTTTGTACGTGTAGGACAAATGTTCTACCAAGTGAGGCACATTCAGTGCTCCAGTCATATTTGTGTATCTTGGCAAGATTTGTTTGCATACCATTTATAGAAAGTCTCTTTTAATTAAAATAACCTAGTCTTTTAGGTGTTGTTTATCAGCTATCATCAAGTTGAATTACCTACTATTTACTGCACACTCGCTCCTAGAAGAAGATTCTTCTCTTATGCTTGGAGAAAATGACAAGGACAGTAGAAAGACTAGTCTAAGGAGGCCATAAGGAACAAGTTAAGGGTGGGAGGGGGGAGGATTTCAAGTGCATGCTCTGGATAGACAGGTCAGAATTAAGTTGCTTGTAATAGCCAAATACCTATTTCTGATGGCAAAGCTGGCTTCCGGTGTACATCACACCACAGCCCAGGCAAGACCTGCTGCCTCATAAAGCAAGTCGTGGATGTCTTGAGGCAATTAGAAGATCAAACACAGAGGAGAAGTGAGGGGCTCTGGCTGGGTCTGCAACTGCAGAATAAGCCATAAAGTTCTGGAAATGAAGGTTCTCGGCTATCAAGCCAATGATTGCCACATGCCAAAACATAAACCAGATTGTATAATGAGTTGGGTTTTCATAATTTCCTCAAATTAGGCTTTTATTAATGCCTGTCAACAGCAAATGATAGGCATGTGCACCATTAACAGCTGCCGTTTGGTCATGCCAGCTCTGATAGCACAGCTAATGGAAAGCTTGCGGTGAGCTGAGGTAGATTCTGCCCCACTGGAATGAAAGTTCAAACACTTTGAAATAAGGAAAGAAACAGTCTAGTTAGGACCGGACGCGTACCAGCAAAAATTTGTTTGGGACATGGTTTGTTGTACATAAAAACGGATTTTTGCCCCTAAGTGAATGAGTTGACTCTCGTTGCAGACAGGCTGATTTAGAGCAGGGGATCTTTAGATATTTCAGGGGTTCTGGTCTATTTATGTTCTACCTTCCTTTGGCTCCTCACACATAATCATGAACAACTTCCCTCAAAAGTGGGTTTGTGATGTTGTGGTCAATTTCAAAGATATCGTATCATGGCAGGCTCGTGTAGAGAAGTCGGAATGCAAACAACCTTTTTAAAAAATAAAATATTCATTGGATGAACAATTTTTCAGTCGGTGTCTTTCATTTAATGAAAAATATTAAGAAAGGCAAAGATACCATTTTACTGAACACTAAAATAGTAATGGCGTAAATGTAAGGTTTTTCACTGATAGGAAACATTTTCCTTGGGGAAAATCTTTCATTCAAGGGATTTAACTTTGTAAATCTAGATATCTCATAGGCATAGAGGAATGTCAGGAGGCCCCAAGCCAAAAAAAAAAAAAAGCACCCAACTCCCAGTCATGTGAGAGACGGGAGGAAAACGTATAAGTCAGAGTTTGGTAGGTGAATTCAAAGAAGCCCAAGGGTAAATTCCTAAGTGACCCACGTCTTTGGAAGAGAATTTTAGCAGATAATTTGAAATACTGACTTAAATAGAGACAGTAGAAGCGAGATAAGGGAGCTGAAAATAAGTCCAATAATGTAGCGAAGTGAGTAAAAACACATGGATTAGGATAATGATAGACAGGAAAGAAAAAGATGAACCTATGTTTTAAAGGATGTGGCAATATCATGAATGATGACAAGGTTTCTAGACCAAAGAGGCGGAGAGACACTGTGACTCTGAACCTGAGAATCAAAGGAATTGTGGTATTTTCTGACTAATATAGAAAAAGGCTCTTTTGTTTTCGGTTTTATAGAAATAGGAGGCTGGAGACACAAGGATGGCGAGTTCTGCTCTTGGTGATTATTTCCTCTCTAGACCTCCTCCCCCTTTGTTGGTGGCCTTGCCTTTAATCCCAGCACTCAGGAGGTAAAAACAGGCAGAACTGTATGAGTTTGGAGCCAGCCTGGTCTACTTGGCAAGTTGCGAGACAGGCAGCTACCTAGAAAATAAAAAATAAAACTATCTCAAAAAAAAACCAAAAACAAACCAAAAGACCCATGTACCCACCATGGTTAACAAACTCAAGTCCTTTATAAAAGAGCATCTCCTTTGGATGTAACTTATATGCATCTGCAAGCATACTGAAAACAGTCATGTAATACTCATGCTAATTAGTAAAACAAAAATATTATGCAAATAATTATACTTTACTGTTAAGAAAAATTACCAAAAAAAAAAAAAAAAAAAAAAAAAAGTCTTTCCATTCAGTACTATTTTCAGTGGATGATTGGTTAAGTTCATGAGTGCGGATCAGGTAGACAAACCAGCCTTGCTGGATTGTAGACCTAAAAGATGAGAAGAGATTAACTTCAGGGTATTTGAGAAGTTCTCTGGGATGAATGCTCAGATCCTATGGACAGCCTCTTCAGATAGATTTGTATTTCCATTTTACAGGCCACAGTGGATTGGGTCCTATAAAGGTCCAGATTTCGCATCCAGCAATGCATGTTAACCTCTGTATCTAGCCCTACCTAGGAGTAACTAAGAACTCATAGAAACAGAAAGGTCATCGTCAAAGTCAAGCATATCCAGAGATAGGAAACCTCACATCTTTGGAGTGGGCAATGGACTGAACTGAGGAGCAAGAGAAACTCAAAAGGAGACATCTTAGCTACTACACTTTCTCTCAGCTCTGCAGTAAGCAACAGTCTCCATCCCCACTGTCTTCCTTTTTCCTCTTCCTTCCCTCTTTTGGTTCAGATGGCCTCATCTGGGTTCTGTTTCTGGTGAGAAGAGAATCTTTAGAGTGACCAGAAGTCAATTTACCATAGTCTGGATGTCCTCAGCTTAGGGCTGGTAGTGAGGAGAGAAACCACTCCAGTACACAACAAGAATAACTAAATGTCCCAAGTCAGTAAGGAGCACCAAGAGAACAAGGAAGACAGGATGATGTACAAATCGTGTTGGTGACAGCAGAAGATGAATAAGACTCCAATGGGGAAAGTGTGGAAGGATGGGAATGCCGCTCTTTCCTTCTGTTCTGAGGCTGATGAAGGACATGCATGGTAAATGAAGCATGGAGGTATTTCTTGGGTAATGCAGGACTGCAGACCCTACCAGAGCCCCTCCTTCTCAGCCAGAGTAGATTCCTCAGCCAGCCGCCACCTCATCAGTCAGAGTCCGTTCTCTCAACCACTATCAGTGATTTCGTTATTATTCAGGAAGTAGTTGACCAGTAGGTCCTTATTTCCTTCCATCCCTCATTGGACCTTCCAGTTATTCACCACGATCACAGATGTATTAGCAACACAGAAATCAGAAATCCATTAGAACCTCAAAAGACTTGGCAGGAAGAATGTTGAAATGATTGCATAACCAAGTTACTTAATCCCCTTTTCCTTGTATTTCAGTAATACAGAGATGCATGAGTTAGGCATAATGTGCTTGACAACTTCATTTTTAATGTATAGAAAACCATATTTGTATTCACTCAATAGCTGGACTTTAGTGCCAAATTTAATTTTTCCACCCTGAATGAGGCTGGCATGTCTTCAACTGCCGATTATTCATAGATGCACATTCATGCCTCACTTTAAAATGTAAAGTGAAAAATTCTCTAAAGCAGGATTGGGTCATTTTATTCAAACCACTGTATTGATTATTTAAGTGCTTGATAAGCAGTTATTAAATAGAAAGAGAAACACTTTCATCACCTCCCAAATCACTGTTGCGTGATGACATTGAGATCTTCTTCTTTTTTTTTTAAACAACTTTAAAACACTCAAAGTCCCAGAGGAGGATGGCTTAAAATTAGATTTTGAACCCTATAAAGCAAATCTAAAAAGAATATTATTTGAAATAATTCCTCCTCATTTTCAGTAACTTTTTTTCTGAAAGCCTTTTGATTTGAAGTGAGTACTTACACAAAGTATCTTTGTACCCTGACAACAGCTCTTTTAACTGATGAAAGTAATCCAATTAACTGACAAATAAGCAAACTTCCTGGGTGGGGTAGAAGGCAGGTAATAAGTTCTGAAGTGCCAGGAAAACAGTTATTTTTTAAATAGAGCATCTAAGAGAGCAGAGTGTGTGCAGCTTTTGGCCGTAATAACAAATTAGAATTGGAATGCAGGTAATTTCAAATGTTTGAAAGAATAAGCAAGCTTACAAAACACAGGACCTCTTTATATATTAGAAGCTATCAAGTTGAAAAGCCTTTAAAAGTGCTGAAATAATCACCCCGGGCTTCATGCAGCAGCAGAGAAGGAAGCTCCTCAGAATCTTGAAACCTTTCAAAATCCCCTTGTGTTGTTTCCAAAGGAAAGTTCAAAGTGAGACCTTGATCTCGGCTTTACCATTCCCCAATACTCCGTCACTTTACAGAATCGTGTCTTATGGCAAAATGAGCCATAGTACATCTAATCAGAAGACAGAATGATTTTCAATCTTTTGTACAATGTATTGGGTAATTTTGAGTGATCATAACTAAAATGGCAAGGTTTTCAGTTGTCCCATACACAGCCATATATACACACACACGCATTCACGTATGCATACATACATATACATATGCACATGTGTCACACATGCCTAGACACCCAAAACCACACACCATTGAAAAGGGTTCTATCTGTAGCACTACCATTCTGTTCTGATCTCATAGGAACATTGTTCTCATATGGGAGGGTGTATTGTGGTACTTCAACCAGCTGTACTTTTCCTAAGGCCCTGTGAGAAGAAATTTGCCCAGTGTAGGCTTGGCAGGGAACCTGACAGTTTTCAATAGAGAACTTTGGCTATAATGGGTCTCAGACACTTCTGAAGAAAAGGCAACTAGCCTTAAACCACACTCACTGTTATGCACAAGCCTTTATAAAGTAGACTTTATCACAGACCCTGGCATCGAGCATAATATGTAGTTTACACTAATACTAGATAATATGGATGGCTATCTCATCATGATCAACCTTGGCTAAGGCTTTTTAAAAAAAGAATTGAGCTCTTCATTAACTCTGGGACCAAGCTAAAACACATAGCTCTTCTGTGCTACTCATTTGAAACATGAAAAGAATGACATTGTTTGAGTTTATAGCCAGAAACTGACTGAGATTAGAATAAATTATCTAGATTCCCATTACTCTACTAGTAAAAACAGCCGTGGTAGGAACAGTCCTCATCTGTGAGGAAGGCTGACAGCAATGCCTCACCAGATGTTCCCTTCCAAACATTACTGAGATACACTCCCCAGCAATAAAACTTAGAGAATGAGAATGTCAGAAGGGACAGAGTCAAGACCTTTGTTGCATCTCCTCAATTAAACAGATTATCTTCCACCTCTTAAATTCCAAACCGAATAGATGATCTCTTCCAACTCCCATCCTTTTCCCTTCTCCTGGCCTGTGTATGTCAACATGTCACCATTCACTGGGTCTTTTTAGCCAGAAAGCAAGGATATCTATTTTCATATTTGAAAATCCACTTGTCACCAAGGGCTGCCCGTGGTGACCCTTAGCCTATTAATTCTGACCCATCCTCATCACCAGCTCTGCTTTCATGATTGTAGGGAAATGTGGATGATTCATTAAATAGGCCTATTACAAAAGATGCTCTCAAACTGATGAGTTTCTAAAGCTCATCTTTTCTGCCACATTCCTTACCAAAGTATTGCCAGCTCTGGTTTGGCCTCATCCCCAACTATACACCTCCCATGCCACCTTCCCTCAAATCAATCTTGTCCTTTCCCCCTGTATGGACCTCCTGCCCTGTGTTCATCCTTGCTGCCTCTCTCGCCCATTTCCTGAGCTCTTCCAATACATTAATTGGTCATATTTCAGGTGAAGACAGAGGCCACCTCTTCAAACTCACAAATGAATACTCAGAAGCTTTCATGATTGATGCTGTATAGAAGATATTGTCCAATAAATATCTACTGAATAAATTATCTTTGTTTCATAGATAAGAAATTAGGATTCTTTGATAACAAATAAAATTCCCAAGTCACCCATTGGTTTGTAGCAGAATTGCCATTCAAACCTACACCTCCTTATTGCAGAACTGTTCCTTCCCCTTAGTAACTCACCAACTCTGGCCACTAAACACACTCTGCTGAACCCTGCTCATTCTCCAATGCCTGTTCACCCACTGAAGCACATGTACTTGATACATTTAGAAAGCGCAATGCAGACAACACTTTCCATAGCAAAGGTGGTACACACTGAAGGACTCCACTCTCAAAGTCACAGGAGTAGTAAACATCTCCATCTTCAGAAATGAATCCTCAGTGAGCCTCTTGGTGAAGGCCTTCATTCATCTTACTGGGGAGAGGGATCTCTACAACAGGATAGTTCTAGCCAATCAATGACTAGTTTCAGTAGGAAGGAGAGATGCTAAGTGTGTCCTTGTAACACACAATGGAAATTGAAATTAATCTAATTAGTCTGAAGAAACACTTCAGTGCCAGAGTGACCAGTAATACATGCCAAAATGAAAGGTGGAAGTAAAGATAAAAATTGATGGTTATTTTCTATCTAGTTTTATGTTGGAAATTTTTAAAGATATGTTTGATCATTAAAATTCTATATACTGCGAAACCAACTGCTTAACTCTTTAAACACTTTCAGAGAAAGTGATTTGTATAAACACAAACATCCAAGGGTGCAAGTGCTCAAATATACACAAACATGCATGTGTGCGCACACACACACACACACTCACACAAGCCACACCATGGAAGACAAATTATGGGTTGTAAAAAGAGCCAGTAGCCCTAGCTTCTTCATTTCTACATCAGTTTTCATGGCATTGCAAGCTACGGTGGTTGATTGTTTTAGATTTTCAGGGATAAACCCTTTAATAGGAATAACTAAAATGGAATTTAGGACAGCTAGAATTGAGGACTTGAAGTTGCAGAGATTCTGTTTCTGTCTGAAGGTGAACCTTGTTAAAGACATCCCATTGTGGAGACCAGGCTTCTGCATCTCCTTTCCTTATATTAACAATACCATAAACATTTGGCCTCTATGTCTCATGAGTGATGCATTTCCAAACATTCTAGAAAGAAAGCTCTTGGGATTTTAGTAAGAATTGACTGGCACAAAAGGGATGTTCTGAAGAGAATGCAACAGCAGCTTCTTCATAATAACAATTTTATAATAAAATATTCATATTAGCATATTCATATTATCATATATGACTATCCATCATAAAGGACGGCTCTTAATGCCATTCTAGTACTTTTTTTTTCTACTAAGATAAAATTTTAATTAAGGCAAAAAACATTGCCTGGGGTAAGCTAAACTGTTTGAAATTATTAACTTCTTGAGCACTTGCTAAACTACAAGACCTGTAAAAGAAGAGAAATTAAGGACTCTGGGGATTAACACAGTTTTGAAAGCAGCATCCCTGCTCCTGCCTCTGCCTTTTAGATACGCCTAACGAAGCTATAACTATTTTTCTCCACTCAGCCAGAATCCATCTTGGAGGATTTTTTTTTTTTTTAATAACTGCCTTTTCAAGGCCTTGCTCCTGAGAGCCTTCCCATTTGCACTACCTACAAGCAAATGTCCTCCAGTTGCTCTACAGTACACCCCCCTTTTCTTCACTGCTGAAGCATTTCATGGTCGTTTCATAGGGCGGCATTCTGTCACAGTGGCCAAAGAGCTCTGTGCTTCCTAGCACACCGATTAGCTTGTCAGTCAGGGCCTGGGGGAGGCAGTGTAAATCCCAGAATACCAGGGGCCAGGAGTTTGAACAGCAAGGAATGCGTATAGGCCCTGTGGTTGCCTACCACCTGTTGCTCAGCAACATGTGCAAAGTGAATTAACTTTTCTGCTACAACATGCCTTAAAGGTCGCTTGAGATGGCAGCCTTAAGCTTTCGGAATATTTTAACTCATTACTCCAAATCCACCCCTCCTGATCTGTTGCTGCTTCTGGGACTCTTTGAGAGACTAAGTTTGACAAACAGGTTGGCTATGGTGAGGGGGAGGGTGTGCTAACAGGGAAAGGCTATGGGGAAAAGCAACTGGTTTCTTATTTTATTTTTTCAAAGTCAACAGTGCCTGCTTCTTGATTACACATTAATGGAAAACAGTTTCCACAGTTAATGTGAGCATGCTGTGTGGGTTTCTGTATGGGGTGCATTTGTGTGTGTTTCTTTCTTGAACTCCAAGTAGCGCCTTTGGGGTTATCTGGGGAGTCATAAGGTGGGATTTCCTCATCCGAAGGTTGAGAACCCACAAAATAATTTAAAAATAAAGAAAAGGCAAAGCTTACACAAAGGATATTGTACACATCTTGTTGGCTCAAATACTCTGCAGGGCTTCCTATATTACATAAAACAGGATCAGATGCTTTTTGTCTATTAGCAGATAATTATAGAATGTTATCACTACACAAACACACACACACACACACACACACACACACACACACACACACAGTTCAAATATTCTAGCTCTACTAAGAAGAAATGCTGTGAAATCAGCCACTTCCAGAGTGTCAACAATGTCTTCCAGTCCACCTCAAGAAATCTTCTTACATTTATTTATTATCCAAAGCCATGCTATGCAGACCACAAAAGGAAACCACACTTAGTGCACTTAGGCACCACAGGCTGCAAAAAAGTTTGCTTTTTAACACTTGGAGTTTTCTCACAAAACCTCCACAAACTCACCACAAACCACAGTGTCAACTGGCAGGTTTTGGATAGGAACTGTTAAACTAATTCAGCCATTTTAAAGGGATTTCTAGAGATACAAACAAAATTTTTGTATCTCTAGAAATCCCCACATTCAAAGGTGGGCACAGAAAAAACACACACACACACACACACACACACACACACACACACACACACACACATATACACATACACACTGTTATCCTCAGGCTATGGGTTTGATTTAGTAGTAGACCAGTTGCCTAGCATGTATGAGGCTCTTTTGGGATCAGCCTTAAGTACTAGAAGAAAAAGAGAGAGGAGGGGAGGGGAGGGGAGGGGAGGGGAGGGGAGGGGAGGGGAGGGGAGGGGAAGGGAGGGGAGGGGAGAGGAGGGGAGGGGAGGGGAGGGGAGGGGAGGGGAGGGGAAGGGAGGGGAGGGGAAGGGAGGGGAGGGGAGAGGAGGGGAGGGGAGGGGAGGGGAGGGGAGGGGAGGGGAGGGGAGGGGAGGGGAGGGGAGGGGAGGGGAGGGGAGGGGAGGATGTTCTACCTCACCTTCTCTACATACGTATTTTCCTAACTTGACAAATGTTTTTGAAAGTAGACTTGGTAGTGTAAATTCAAGTTTCCTACTTGGACATAACGTACTAATACTAGAAAAGTGTTTTTTTTTTTTTTTTCCTGCAAGTTTTCAGCCATTGGAAAATTTACTTTTTGTATAAAGTCCCACAGATAACATTTGCACACGAGTTTAGAAACTGACACTCAAACTCCCTAAATTTTATACTGGGGGGGGGGGGGGAGTCAAAGAGAAACAAAGGAATTTTCCCTTGGTTCACTGTAATTTCATCTCAGAGACTTTGCCCTTACATGCCCTGTGTCAATAAATACCACTCCTGGGTTACAAAGTAAAAATTAACGCACTTTATAAGTAGACCAACATACAGATATCAGAGATAAAGAGTTATTTAGAGCAATATCTTAAAATGCCTTATCTATACGCTCTTGGAAGTTGAATTTTCAATTAAAAATTATCTTGCTGTACACACTATAGTCTAGAAGCCTTTCATGGGTACTGTTTTTCTGAGTGTAATTTGACTTTACAAGCATGTGTGAATAGCCATTTCCTCCATCCATTCCTACCTGCAGCTGGTTCCCATGGCAGAGGAGCCCACTCTCTCAGAAGTCAGAGCATGCTCAGCCATCAGTGAGGGACTACTGGCATTTCACTCCCTGGTTCAGCTTCACCCTCTCCCCCAGCATGCACTTCTTTATGTACCATAGCCAAAGTTCCTTAGATTCTGTGCTCATCCCGAGTGGGCCCTTTCCTCAGCAGCCTATCCAGAAACCAGAATGCTCATTTGGAGACTGACAGGCTTCTCCGTCAAAGTGCAGATGGTCTTTGCAAGATCAAAAAGACTCACAATGTGCTCTGAACGATTGGCTCTAATGAAGTTCCTATCAACTAACCTTCTGACATGGTAAGGAGTCTCCAGACGGCTAAACAGAGGACTTGCCTGAGGAGTACAACCAAACTGTTAGATTTACTTAGTTCCAAAAACATCAAACTTCGAATTTATGTTATAATATATATTTACATAGCAAAATATTTGTAGTAATTTCAACTATTTCTCTGAACTTACTGATTGGGTTATTGTTCTTCTGTTTGGTGCTGGAGAACAAACCTAGGACATTGCTCTACCACTGAGCCACATCTGTATCTCCCAACCAACTATTTTAAATAAAAGCTTTTACAAATAAATATATATAAAATACACACACACACACACACACACACACACACACACACATTCCACGACTAGCTCATTTGCATGACTCTACTAATGCCTAAGAAATTCCATCACTGAGCTAACTGAGTCCAACAGTCCCTTCTGGGTGGCACAAACATCTTATCCAGCTCATTAACTACCACAGGCAACCTGGCCACATCAGGGACATTCCGTGCTCAAGATAACCCTAGGGAACACAAATTCTGTCACAGCATCTATTACATTTCATGTTCATTTTATTCTTCTTTATTCTCAAAGGCATCAGCATGAGTCATCAGTGCCTACAGTTAGCACAGCACCAAGGACAAACAAGTGCCATGATGGGTGAGAAGGCCTAGGCAAGGCGGATCTGTTCCTGCACCCTGTAGCCAGACAGGGCTTGGATTTCAGGTTAATGTAATGACAACAGAGTTCTCTCATCTGCCAATCACAGAGCTCTCCGAGTAGATTCGCCAGTAAAGAACAAAAGTAATAAACAAATAATCGTTTCTGAGGTTATAGCAAATAACCCAAGGGAAAATGTATTTCTCTAGTCCATGCTCACATGATAAAAAAAATGTGTACCAAATATATTTTCCTTCTTTAGAAATTGATATATGAAAACAGGCTAATGAAATATGATTAATATAAATTATGTTTAGCCAATTATCTGAATGACTTAAGGCTAAATTAATTTTAACTTCAACATTGTGATTACAGACAGCTAAGAAATGAGAATCTCTAATTCTGTACAACGTTCTTCACATTATTGACAAATTTCAATACTCTTGCTAGCTATTCTACTTTTTAGACACCATATACACCACCAGGTATAAGTTTTTTAATTCTTGGAGAATCGTCTGCAGATTTTTACAGTAGGCTCAATTTCTCCTCTGTGACCACAGGAAGCATGTGGAAAGAAGAAGGCAGTCAGTCTAGGTAGTACAGATCTGTCAATAGTATTCACTTGTCCTGGGCTCTAGAGTTTCCTGATTTGATCTCAGACTCTCTATACCTCAGATATGGCATCCCTATGACACTTCCGTGGGGCTGGGGAAGGAACAGAAAAGAATGATGTGGTGTGGAGTTTATCTTACTTAGGGTTATGTGTAAAAGGTGTTTCAGTTACCAACTGTGGCAGGATTTCAATTGTTCCTTGGCTATAAAATAAAGGTAATAGAATCAATTTTCAGAGTCATAATTAAAATATGGAATAATATGCATAATCACCTCATACTAAGTTCCTGACTGTCACTTACCCAATAAGAAATAGATAATAAAAAATTTTTAAATAAAAAATTATCAAAAACTATATAATTATCTTTTTAAAAAAACAAACATAATGAGTAGATCATAGTGCTCAATTTCCCATTCAGAAGACACACACACCAGAAAGACATACTCACATATATAAACACATACATAAAAGGAATACAGGCACATGTACACACTTATATGCATAACAAATACATGCACATATTGACATACATATACATATACACTATCTATACCTATCTATACATGTATACACATGCACACAAATACACATAAATACACAAACATACATATATACATACATAAACACATATAAAACATATGTAGATGTATATATACACACTTAAACACATACTCATATATACACATACACATTTATTCAATCGTATACACACATCCTAGAAATGAATATAATTATAAAAATTATAAATTATTTTGCTAATGAATGTTCCTGTCAGAATGTACTGAGTCTCTGTACAGCCAGCCCTAACAATAACACCTTAAGGAAAGGAATATTATTCTGAACTTATCAGCAGACCGAAGTTGAATCCTCAGGTTGCCAATCTAAAAATACTGCCATTCAAAGAAAAAAGTGAATTATTTTTAAAGTACATTCCAGGGAATCCTTAGACACACTTAGACATGTCTATGTGTTATCTCATGCAATACAACAATCTCATTAGACCATAACTGACATGGGCACTCTAGAGTTGAAAAACCAAAAATACAAGGAACTAGTAGTTTTCAAGGCCATATAACAGCTAAACAAAGCTACAGAGTTTCTTCAGCCACAGACCACGGGTAAAGCCATGCTGTTTCTGTCTGTGACTGATGAACATTGAGCAAAGCTGTGATCAAGTGGGAGAAGGGAGACCAGTGCTGACCCCACATAGTCCTAAAGAGCGTCTGCGCACATCTCAACACCAAAAGTCAAGGGATACAGCGGGGGCCCAGGTACAGCCAGAGTTACCTCCCAAGTGGGAGAGATAACTCCATGGACATGGGCATCTGGAAGTTTGTGCTGCTTGTTTCGGGGCTAAGTGTGGCCTCTCAAATAACCAGACAGGGCTAAAAAGACTATCACACTTTATATGCAATGTGCACTGTGGAAACACACACACACACACACACACACACACACACACACACACACACGCACACACGTACACACCCACACTCACTCATACACACACACATACACACACACACAACCACACACATACACACACACACACACACACACACACAGCTTTTTGGAAAATTTCTTAAGCAGATAATATAAACAGCCAACAAGCCTCTAAAAGAATGGCCACCTCATTAACCATTAGACATATGCAAACAATGGCCATTATGAGAAATTGCTTCACATATACAAAGATGACTACCAAAAGAAACGGGGTAATGATCATTGAAAGGGTGGGTAAACTTGAGCCTCAGTGCATTGCTGGCAGAGATATGAAACAATGCACTTTTGCGATATTTGAATGTGTCCATGGAGAATTTACCATATGATTCAGAAACTCCTCTCCACTTAAATTGTACTGCTGAAAATAAAAAGAAAGAAAATAAGCATTTAAACTAAAAACATGTATACAAACACCAAAAACATGCATCACCTAGTGAAAACACTTTTTACTTATGACATATCCATACAATGAAATATTACTCAACTATTTAAAGGGGTGGCATTCTGATAAATGCAGCACTATGTATAAACTTCCATTTTAAGCATTACTGTAAGTGGGGGGTAAACCAGGCAGAGTCACATATAATTGCAATTATATAACATATAAAATCCCAAGTTGGCAGATTTGTGAAGGCAGAGCGCCAAGAGCTGAAATAGGAGAGGATAGTAAGTTCCTCATGGGTATGGGTTCTCTTTGGGGATAAGAGAGACAGGCATGTTTCCTGAAAGGATATCCTCGTTTATTGATTTCAAAGCCCTTCAGGCATCTTCTACCTCTCTAGCTAATGAGTCTGTACACCAGGTGGATGATTCCAGGTGTTGACATCTAGCCTCGGCTTATGAACAGATTGGGTATTGGTGCTAGGAGTCAAGACACAGATTTCAACCTTCTGCTGTCTTCTAGACTCAACCACATCTTCCCCTTCACCCTTGGAACAGTTGCCTGGAGGACCATAGGCTTGTACTTTAACCTAGTGGTGGAGGAGCTGGTGAGCTTCATTCGAAGCTCAACTTCCTTGTGCTGCTTGTATACTGGGCAGGAAAAGCATTGTCCACATGTTACATGGAGCTTCCGACACCTTTCTCCATACCCAGGGTTCTTTGAGGTAGAAGGTCAAAGGTCCTCCTCTCACCAGCTGGCTCTACTCACGCACATCTACAAAAGAGCTCTTTGAAGCCATATCGAAAGATTTTATATAGACAACTTACAAAAAACATGGTCAAGAAAATGGAAGAATATTCAGGACTCCATGGAACAGTCTGCATATTAAAATTCTAATGTAACAACAGCTAAAGAAGTTTTTTTTTTTAAAAAAAAGTAACAAAGAAACCATGAATTACTTGCCATCCAATAGAATGCATATATACAATATATACACATATATATGTTTTATATATCGAAAAACATAGATGTGTATACTGTCATTGAAATGCCGGGCTCTGTAATTCCATTCACAAACACATAAATGCTGTGTCTACTGGAAAGTCATGGCTGCCGTCGACTCCCAGTGATGCATCTCGATTTTCTGTTTAACTTGGAAAATTAAACCCCCCACTTCCCACAAAGATTGGTCTTTTTCTTACTTTTTTGTTTTATTTTTCTTCACTTCTCTATGGGTATCACTCAAATCACACACAATGCCACGAGATTTCTGTCACCCCTAAAAGACAGCTGTCCAACAGGAGCCTCCAGCATAAGGAGGTGAGTCAGTGTGTTTCTGTGTCAAAGACTGGAGGGATGATTGCAGTTGCGAAATGTCCTCAAGCACTGGAGAAAGAGCTTGATCAGTAAAGGGTTTGCCATGCAAACAAAATGACTTGAATATAGATCCCCAATACCCGCATAAAAGCCAGTCATGAAGGTATCATTGTAATCTCGGGGCTGGAGAGTCAGAGACATAAGGATATCTGGAACTTGTGGCTTAGCCAGTCTGGGAGAACTGGTGAGCTCCAGGTTCCATGTGTGACCCCAACTAGAAAAGAAAATCGAAAGAGATAGGCAAAGACACTCAAAGTTGACCTCTTAGTACACACACACACACACACACACACACACACACACACACATACACACACACACACACACATACTCATACATGAACATACACATGGGCACACACAGCAACAGTGTAAACCAACTCCTGTGTTATTATGAGAAACTTCACCCACAGTAATGCTTGGGGCTCCTGAGTTCTTTTAGGATACTGTGGGTAGACTTTGTTACTTGGGATTTCTGTCCCTCCCCCATCTTTAACACATTATTACTTTTTTTGCACACAGTAAAATGCATCCTGTGTAAAGGGAAAGTACTTTGGCACAGAATTGGTTGACTCTAGAACAAGTATCCACACCATCTTTGTTATCTCCAAAATATACAAAAATAAATAAATAAATAAATAAATAAATAAATAAATACATAAATAAATACATAAATAAATACATAAATAAATAAAAACCCTTTTCTACGGCCCACCCTAGGAACCTTTACAGGGAACATTAGCCATCTGGACCACACTGTAGATTTCACGGTGCAGGCTTGGAATATTATGCTGTCATAGTGGAGCCCATGAACCACACATTTGGTTCACATATGTTCATGGTGAACTTCCCATGGCCTCAGTGGCCTCACAGGCAAGCAGAGCATTGACAATCAGCCTAGAAGAAACTATAAAGAGCAAAGAGCAAGAGGTTACAATGAAAAATGGAAATTAATTTAACTTTACACAAAATTTTAAGTTATAATCCCTGAACAATCAAATTTTATAATAGAACAATTTACAAAATAGCAGCTTCATGGACAATCTGCTACATGAAGCCCATGCATTGGCCATCACCAGGACTCAGAAAGGCAAAGGCAGATTGGAGCTGGGATGGTCTTTTGCTTCCTTGAAAACTCGACTACTTTAATTGCTTTTTAAAAGGTGAACTAGCTAGCCAAACTTGCTTGTGCCAGAGAAAGAGCAAGAAAGCAGCTCTCAAAACCTGAGAAGCAGCTTGCTCTGTCCACTTCTCATACAATCCTTTGGGAGGATAGGTATCGCAATGTATGTGGCTCTGTGTCTGTCAGTACAAGCATATTTTCTATAAACGCTAAGGAAACCTAGGCAATAATGATAATGACATTTATTCACCTTCGCTTATGAAGTCAGTGTGCAGCCCACAATTTGCCTGGTACTAGGCCACAGACAGACAGACAGATACCTCTGAGTTTACAATCTGCTGGGGAAAGGCAAGAACGAGCAAATAAATATCATTTGGCAGGTCAGATGGTCATACAAAAGGCTACGAGAAAGTAAGTTAGATACTCTTTAGAATGTTGGTAATTTCACTCAAAGTGGAAAAGGAAGGCTTTGCCAAATATGTAAGACTTGGGTATATGTGGAGAGGCATTCATGCCAAGGTCTAGGGTAGAAAAAAAAAAAAGTAGATACAAAGATTGCACCCTCTAACTATGTGACTATCCATCCAATCCAGTTAGTCTAAGTGTGTTGATAGGCTCAGAGGGTATAGATCTGAGCAGGGCAAGCAAGGGGGGGCTCAGAAAAGTGAAAGAAAAAAAAAACATGAAGCTAGTAAAAAAAAAAAAGAGTTTTAAGGACTACTTTCTCTAACTTAGGTGTAAAACCATTGTACTCTTTAGTAGGTGAGCGGTAGGACTCCAGCGCTAGCAGAAAAGAATGCAGGCATCCAAGAGTGAAATGGTTTTGATGCTTGGTGATGGCAGCTTGGACCATAAATATAGAGTTCCTCCAGACATGCCTGCAGCCTCTTCCTTTTCCATGAAAAGCCCTTTAAGAGACCAGAAGGGGTTTCAAACTGCTAACCAGAAACTCGGAGGTATTTAGAACTCAGCATAAATCTCTAACCAAAGGGGCCCCATGCCTCAGCCCAGATCGATGACCCCACTCATAACTGAGGGTGGACAACTGGCTTGGCTCGGGTTTCCCTGTGTGGGAAGATGAATATCACATGAGTCCGCGGATCTTCGCATCTCAGCTTCACCACAAATGAAAGAACTTCCTCTGCCCCCTCACAACATCTGGAAGCTGCCTGCCTGGGCCTCAGATCCAAGTGGAAACATCTGTGCCTCTTTGAGCAGGCAGAACTGGGTGGCATCTAAATATGATTGGGAAAAGTTGCTCAAATAAGAAGATACTTTTTAAAAGATACTTGGCCACAAATTGAGGGTGAAGACACACAGCTATGTAAGCAGGCCAGTCTTTCCCAGCTCATTCGACCACCAACACCTGAACATGAAGTATCAGCTGCTTATATTCTTTCCACTTAGTGTAGCTCGTTTCTCCTTTGTGGTTTTGACAAGCTGGAATCCGTGGGCCGTTTGGGCTCTGGCCATTCAGAACTCCCAGCTGCGTGTTTTCTGCATGACTACCTTTGACTCGGGAGGTTCAAAAAATAGCAGCAGTGTGTTGGAGTGGGAGAGTGTGTGCATTAGTCATTTCGTTCGGTGAATAGTAAGCTGTCACCACTGTCAAACATAATAAAAGTGCAAGGGAAACACTTCCCCACATATTGATCTGTTCCACACCTCCTGTGGTGAGCACCGAGTGAGTGAGCTACCTGTCTCTCACTCCTGAACTGGAGGCACATGGTTCCCAGCTTCCTGCAAGTGTTTATTTTGGAAACAGTTGAAAGCATCAACCTCAAACTTCCCCATCATTCCACTTTTGCCATATAATCCCTCATAGGAACTGAAATATAATAAATACTCAGATGAACTTGTGTGGCTTTGGCCACAGCTCATTTATTACCAATGGGATTATTGTTGTTGTTGTTGTTATTATTATTATTATATTAATGCATTTTAGCTTTTGGTCATAAGTGGCTTTTCCTCTTAGATTGTACAGTTGTGGCCTTATTAGGAATAACTCTAATGAGAGCCACTCTATATTAAATGCTTGGTACCATAGGAAAGCACCTTGCTAGAGGTTTTCATACATTCTTCCTTCAGTCTTTGCTGCATGCCTCTAAGGTATATATTCCTCCCAGGGTTTTGCACATAAGGAACTGAAGCCCAGATAAGAAGGGGAAGAGAAGAGGGTTCCCTTTACTCACTCAGAGAACAACAGGAACCCACGTTGGACTCCTTATGTAATGTAGTCCATGTTAAGAAACCACTTCCCTATGTGGTGGGTCCATGTCCAGACAGAGAAAAGTATGTTCCTGCTGTATGAGTAAAGAGTAAAGATGGGAAATATACACTGGGACCCATAGCTGCCATGGAGGGAAAAGGATTCAAATTCTCAGCCTCTCTTATGTATCCCATGATGTTGCCTGTGGTGGGATGTTTGGACACTGTGTGGCATTGGATTGCTGTGATTGGTGTAATAAAAAGCTGAACCGCCAATATCTAGGCAGGAAGTCTGGGCAGGATTTCTGAGGAGAGATAGGAAAAGGAGGAGGAAGAACCTAGGCCTGCAAGAGGAGAAAACAGGACATGCAATATGGAAGAGAAGTCATGCCACGTGATAGAGCAGAGTCTAAGACAAATGGGCTAATGTAAGTTAAAAGACCTAGTTAGAAACAAGCCTAAGCTATAGGCTAAGCTTGAATAATTAATAACAAGTCTCCATGTCATTTGTTGTGAGCTAGTTGACCAAAGAAATATTGGTCTTCAGCTTCATGTATGAAGCACTTCCACATTGGCTCTGAGCCCAGTGGCGGTTCCATGTGTGGGTCTGTGTGGCAACACAAACCTCCAGATTTAGCATGAAGATGGAGTTTCCCACACTAGCCTTGCATCCATCTGTGAAGGCAGCACCAGAGACTACAGAAAAATCCCCTTTGATCACTGGAGCAGCATGGTGAAGGCAACTTTGTCCCACACCTTTCTGGAAGCTGCAAACTTATTTCTCCAGCTCCCTAACGGTCCTGTGAACTACCATTTACCATTTCACATCCTTCATTTTTTTTTTCTTTCTTAAACCAGTCAGAGTGGAGTCTGTTGTTTGCAACTTATAACCCTAAACGACATAGTCAGGAAAGGCGGAAGGACGGAACACTGCGTGTATTTTGCTTGAAGTTATTCTCTTGTTTGCTGTGTAGGTCAACTATGTGTCTTTGACAAACTTATTGAGATAATTAGCTGAATGAGGTAAAAACAGCTTATTTTATTTATTAAAAAATTTAACTATATTTATGCATTTATGCATATGTATATGTGCTTGTTTGTCTATATGTGCACTGCGTGTGCAATGTGTGCAGGTATCCATGGAAGCCTAAGATGGGTGATGTAACTAGAGTTTATAGAGATTGGGGGGCTAGGTGAGCCACCCATCCTGGGTGCTTAGAACTGACCCAGGTCCTTTGAGAAAGCACCAAGGGCTTTGGCTGCAGAGCCACCTCCTCAGCCACAAGTCGGCTTTTTTTGGTTAACAATCACATAAATTTCTCTGAGGTCATGGTCAGTTGTCTCCATTTCCTTAGGGCCTGTAAAGGGAAAAAAGTATGACAATGAGTACATGATTGAAGGAAGCTGCTCCCTTTTGGGGGAAAGGAGTTAGAATGTCAACATGCCATTAATAAGCACACCTGCAAATGACCTCTACTCCTAAAGGCTCTACCATCTCTCCCATAGACCCACAGGGTGGGGCACAATTTTCACCACCTCAGACTTTGCGGGACATTTCAAATCCAACTACAACAGGCGTTGATTTTATTCTAGTACCCCCCCACACACACACACATACACACACACACACATACACACACACATACACACATACACACACACACATACACACACACACATACACACATACACATACATACACACACACACATACACACACACATACACACACACATACACACACACATACACACACACACATACACACACACATACACACACACACATACACACACACACATACACACACACACATACACATACACACACACACACACACACACACACACACATACACACACACACACACACACAGTAAAAACATGAGTCCACATTGGAGGAGAAGAAGTAATTCTGGGCAAACTGTCACCTGTATATATACCAATATGTTGCGGAAGCATAAGACAGCATCTTGGGGCATGGAGGAGCTTTAATATTTGAGCAAAAAGAACCTGAACTTTATCAATGATGACGTGGTTCAGAACGAATCCAGATCTGTCCTGTAGCAGGCTGGACAACATCATTCTTTACACTAACAGCCTGTAGTCCCAGGAAGGAACAAAGCTGAGTTGTCTATAATGGTTTTCAATCTCTGAAAAAGTTGTGTGTACTTCTCCCCACTGATTTCACACATTTCCAGAGAAAATCAGACTATGTTCTATATCACTAAAGCAAAATCTATCCAAGTATATTGTCATCAAGGAGAAGTTCCCACTCTGATGTTACTTTTACCCAAGAACACGGGTAGTAGACCCAGAGCTGAAGAGGTGAAGCAGGCACCTTGAAGATGTCGGATTAGAGGGTCAAGAGAACACAACACAATGTAACTCATGTACTGATGCTGAGGCAGCCAGTTTAGCAGAAAAGCCAAGAGCCTGGTTTGAGGGAATGGGTATGCCAGAGAAAAGACCTCAGTTCAATAACGTAATTAGTAGACTGCTTCAGAACCTTGAAAACCACACGGACAGTCCCTCTGTTCTCCTGGTGGAGGAAGCTCCTTGTACACTGTTAAGCATAAAATCAAATGCCCATGCAAATACCTTCGAAAATGCATTCAGGAAGAAGACAAGCAAAAGGATGAGGGCCTCAGAAAATGGCTGGATTCTTTTTGGCCCAGTGGTGTGTGTTACCTTCATTACAGTAGGGTTTATCAATTCTTGTGAAGGTGTGCACTTCCTGACCTGAAAGCTAGAAACCTGGGCCTGAATACCTGACAAACAGGAACTCCCTTCGGGCAACTCCTTAGCTTCTTGAGTTTGTGAGGCCCCAGCAGCTGTCTCTGTTGAAGCTTTATGGTCTTCCTGAATCCAATTAGCAAAAAATCTGAAGATTTTAGAAACAAGACTGTTCAGCATATTCTTTAGCTTTTACAAACATATTTTATAAATATACAAATTTATATCAATGTAGAGTCATGACAAAATTTCAGTATTTGGACTCCCCAGTCTCACTCTCTCCTCTTAACTCATTCATGCTATAGGTGTGTAGTAGAAAAAAACTAAAAATATAGAATCAAAAATATTTGCAGTGACAATATTTTCAGTGACTTATTTTCTTCAAAAATCGTTATTATATAACTTATTTTGTAATATACTCTTATTTTATAATACAATGTATTAAGTTATTGTATTACAAAATGTGTTCTAGTAGTATGCAGTATGTTTGGGAATGTTATATAAGGTATCAACATAGAATCTAAAAAGTTATTAAATATAACTTATAGACACAGGGAAAAAACTTTAAACAACAAGAACAGCACTGACTAGACAAAATTTTCCTACTTTGGATCAGATTCACAGAATTGGTTTAATTTTCTAATCATTAGAAGTCACGTTTTCTGGAGAGTCACATGATCATATGTGCAGTCCCAGGAAAAGGAGTTAGTTGAGAATTTACAGTAGAAAAGAATCTAAGAAAAAAAAATCATGTGGGATAATTTGCCTGATCTTCTGAGAGTCACTACCAGAAGGTGAGAGCAATCGCTTGGCTCTCAGGAAAGCCTACTCTGGAATGAGCTAGAAAGAGCTCTCTGGTACTCACGTCAAGCTCAGCTTACAGGTTTTCCCATGGTAATCTCATTTCAGCCCCTGTCTGTATGGATGTCTGTTCAGCTATGGATCTATCTCATTTGCTGTTTATTTTCTAGCATAGCCACAAACAAAAATTGTAGAAATTAAGTTTTGCAGTAGAAGAGAATATTTGCAATTGTTACTGCCCTAGAAATTCTGATACTCTAAGGACTTTGTTCCAGTAAGTGTATTTGGTATAAACAGAATGTGGAAGGGGCTGCTGAGGATGGAGATAAATGGATCAGAGCTGCTTACCTATATAATGAGGAAATACTTTCTCTCAGGGGAGAAGACAGTGGGGTGGTAGTAGTTAATAATGTCTGGCAATGAATAATGTTTTAAAGTTCATGCTTCATTGAGATAGTTAGTATCTTTGATTTGACGCTGACAGAGAAGAAAGTAACATGAGGCAATTCCAGGACAATGGCCACTGAATTCTGGAGGGTCAGCATAGCAGCATATACTTGAGTCACACTGCTTGAGTTCAAATTCTTTCTTTGTGAGATCTCATCCAAGTTATTGAATTCCACCTTGCCTCAGTTTCCTGCATGTCAAGTAGCACTGATAAAGAGATCTTACTTAAAACAGCTGTTACAATGCTTAAACACCAGGCATTCAGGACAAGGCTGAGCAACAGTAATCACTATGTAAGCCAAGGTAAAGTTTCTGTCCTGACTCGCTCTACGTAACACAGATGAAATCCTGGCAAGCCTATCTGGATGCCTAAGGAGTCAGCCGTCTGAAGTCCCTTTTCCTACAGTAGATGCCTTAGTGAGGATTTCTATTGCTCTGAAGAAACGCGATGAACATGGCAACTCTTATAAGGAAAACATTCAATTGGGGTGGTTCCCTTACAGTTTCAGAGGTTCAGTGCATTATCATCATGGCGGGAGCATGGCAGCATGCAGGCAGGCATGGTGCTGGAAGAGTAGCTGAGAGTCCTACATTTTGTAGGCAACAGGAAGAAGATTGAGACACTGGGCAGTGTCCTGAGCATAGGAGATAAGTGGCCTGCCCCACACTGACACACTTTTTCGAACAAGGCCACACCTCCTAAGTAGTGCCACTCTCTATGGTATTATAAGGGCCAATTACATTCAAACTACCACAGTGGGTCATGACTGATAGTCATTCCTTGGGTCTTAAGTAGTTTTTGCATTGTTGTGTCCTGTTTATCTTCAATTTCCACAAAACTGAGGGCTCTGGATGTCCAACACACTTCATATCTTTAGACTGCTATACTTGCCACACACCTGGACAGTGGAGCTTACGGGGTGGGGGTGGGGGCACAAGATATACCCCTTAGGGAAATTTAGGGAGGAAGAAAACATTTTACCCCAAGCACTGAGATATTTTAACTAACCTTTTAAATGGATATAAAATGATTAGGAGTCTAGAGATGACTATGGGCCAGTGAGAGGGCTCAATTAGTGTGGGAGCTTGCCACGAAGTCCCATAAACCTAACAAGGGCCACTGGACTCACATAGTAAATTGAAAGAACAGACTCCAACGAGTTGTCTTCTGGCCTCCACACATGTTTGCCATGGCACACTCAAGGACACACACATAGGCACACAAAAAATAAATTCATTTTTTTTTAAAGGACTCTTTCCCTTACTAGAATTATTTACTTTGCTTGTTTGTAAAGACATTCCCATTGCAATGTAAGCTGTTAAGAATGACACATTCCTTGTACCTCCTCCTGCTGTGTTTTGTTCTTGGGTTTTCTTTTGTTTTTAGAAAGCTGCAGTCTCTTTGTATTCAGACAGATCGCTAACTCTGTGTGTAATAAAAGTCTCTAAGTCCTGATTCTCCTGCCTCTGTCTCTGGGCTCCAGAGTACTAGAATCAAGCATGCTGCTAAACGATTGGCCTGCAGACTTCCACAGAGAAAGGGCAAGGCCAGCATGATACGGTTTCACTCAAGGGCCTGGAGACCAGCCCTGTAAGGAGGTCATGTCCCTCTGCACGTCCTATTTCCATGTTTGCTTAGCAGTAGGGCTGACAGCTATTTCAGAATACTCCATGCTGCATGGTACAGCAGAGACCCTGGGACAGGCTTGCCCTATTGTGGTATTGGTAAATAAATAAAAAAAGGCAGGGCAGGGGAACTTCACGCTGCTAATTAAATGAGTAACTGAAGTGTGTTTTGCTGGAAGTTGCTAGATGGAGTTTCTAGAGATTTCTACAGGCAAGCGGGCCATCTAAATTTTCCTAGACAACTCCAAGCTATTCTTAAAATGTTTTCAGAATGGACTTTGGCAGGCAGAGCCCCCTCGGCTCAGCATGCCATCCCACCGCCTTCTGTATCAAAGGGGACTTCCTGCTGCGTTTGTTTACACCATTAAATTTCTTCCAAGTAAAGCCAGGAGAATTTTTCCAGGTGTTCACATTCCTAGAGGGTGGGGAAGGGGCTGAGCCCTCTACTAGATCAGTATTACAGCCACTGCACAACACAAAGATCTCTTTTACCGTGCGACCTCCTCTGGAGATCTCTATTTGGGGGGCTGCAGCGTAGCTCTGCAGGACGGTCCTCCAAGGCTCTGCAGGAACCTTGTCTCAGGTCACAGTCTCGATCTGGGGCATGCACCACGGAAGGATGCTGGGTGCTCCTCGGGTACTTCCAATCGGTTCTTGTCCCACCAGGCCCGGGACCTAGGGCTAGTGGTCCACCAGTTCCCTCCAGGAGCTCTGTTTATCAGGGACGCAGAGGCTGTCCCAAGGAGAACTCCAGGTTGACAGGAGAGCTAGAACAGGGTCTAGGACAGGGCAGGTAAAGCTAGCTGGCAAGGTCACCCATTCAGTCACCAGGTGGTGCATTTAATTTAAAAGGAGTGTTAACCTTGTTTATACAAAATAACACCAATATGGAGGGAAGCCGTAAATCCGTTGTCGTTAAACAGTGGGGAGCCTCTGGTTCTGGCAGCCTGCCCACCAGCGACTTGAACTCGGCTGGCACCTAGCATGCAGGAGCACGGCCTGGGCGGGCCTGCCAGCTTAGCCAGAGAAGGCCGGAGCTGCGCCCTCTCTGCCCACCAGATGACTCTTTGCATTCTTGTCAAATATATTTAGAACAAGAGGTGTCTGCTTAAAGAGAAGCATTTGTTAATCACTTAAATGCAGGCGTTTGGCCGCGAGCCAAGTTCACCTTTATAAATATGTAGGATCGGTTTCCAGCTAGGCAGACAACTCCTGGGCCAGATCCCCTTCCCTCCTCTCTGGGGCAAGTGTCTCCTCCAATCGACCTGAGGTGCATGTCCCTAACACCTTATTAATTTTGTAACCCGGCAGGGGTTTTCCTGAGCCCATGCCAGTCTTCTATCTGCCTTAAGAGAGATAAATACATGACGGCCCGGCACGGCGAGGAGAGCTGTGTTTCTTTAAGTAAGGAGCAGATTAAAGTTAAATTCCTGTTGACTGGGGCACTGGTGTCCACATCTTTCTGTTTACCGGCAGTTGTCCCTGTTACTGACACTCTGATAACTCTAGAGCTGCCCTGGTCGGCGGTGGGTGAAGCAGATAAAGAAAGCACTGTTAAGCAGTCCAGGCCTCTGTCATTCCTTGGCTTAAGAGTCAGTGAAAAGTGCAGAAGAGGCAAACCCTGGGTGCCCAGGCATTTGCTCCCCGAATTAGGAGTTCATATTCTAAAAGCCCTGGCTGTTTGAGGCAGCCCACAGCAAAGCTGATGAAAATTCCAGCAGTGGATACTGGAACGGGAGGGTGGGGGCGGGGCGGGGAGAAAGCAGCTGCTGGACCAGGTCAAAAGGTCAACTGTAGGCATCTTGGAAAAAATCTCCTCCTCCTGGTTTAGAAGCAGCCATGCTTCCCTACCCCCCAATCAGACTTACAGGGATAGGCAACTTGTAAGAGGCTCAGCCAGCTCAGAACCAAGGTTGTCCTAGGGTCGTTAACCAAGAGGAAATCAGTTTTACTGTTTGGAACAACCTCCTTCCAAAGATTTTATTGTTGAGGGGACTTTGCCGGACATCCAGGTGAATACTCTTGAGTCTGTAGCCAAGAAAGCAGCCAACCAGAAGATTAAAGAAGGTACCTAATGTGACTTGGAAAGGCTAGTGACAATATATAAGCTAGAAGCCAGTTCCTTGTCTGTCATTCTTTCCAGACAGACAAACAGATATTTAAATTTCCCACTTGAGGCAGGCAGACAGCAGCTCTCTAGCCTCTTCTACACTGGGGACCATGCCAAGCCTTCACCTGGCTCAGGTCCCAGCCTGCATGATCCCTGAGCTTCCTAAGACCTACCTCCAGCCTGCTTAATTCCTGAATACAATCCATCTAACCATCAACAAAGGCAGAATCCCATAATCTCGTTCATGCTCTAACGGGTGAGGCAGACATACCCCTGATACAGCCAGGCCTGGGACAAATTTATTTCTGCTTTTAGAAAGTGTAAACATTTTTCCTTCTTTTGGCCTCATTTTTGTCACCTGAAGTATGCCCCTGATTTACTTCATGAAATACTGAGAAGGTCAGAGAGGTGAAAGCTTAGCAAAGTAGGGTGATCTGTTCAGAAGAGAGTTGACCCTCTTTGGAGTCCAGGTGATTTCCTTAAGAACATCTCTGGTATGTGTCTGAGACAAGCTATTTGGATACACATTCTAGGACACCATAAGACTCCTGATTCCTAATTCCAAACTATAGAATCCCCACAAACATCTTTTCACAAAGCATTGTAAAATGATTCCTTCTTCACAATTTAACTAGATTATTGTCTTTTTGTCTGTGTGCTTATGTACTCGGGTGTTCCAAAATGTGTGGGTGCATATTTGTGGAGGCCACAGGTCAACCTCCAGTTTTGAGAAAAATTTTTCTCAATAGCCTGGAGTTCACCAAATGAGGAAGGCCCAGCAAGCCTCAGGCCTCCAATCATCTCCACCTCCAAAGGACTAGGGGATGATTCCATTCTGAGGATGGAATTAGGTCATCATGCTTGTATCACAAATATTTTACTGACAGAGCCATCTCTTGAACCCTAGATTTTTAGCACTTTATGGAAGATTTTAAATTAGCAATTGTTAATGAGTTGACTCTTGTCTTCACAAAAATCCATAGCTAAAAGTGTAAAACCCTCAGTTCCTCCTAATAATGAATGCTTAGATAGGTTCTGTTTCAAGATAATCAACTTAAAGTGAATTTATTATGGTGATCTCTAATTCAAAATGACTGATATCCTTGTAAAAGGGGAAAATTGCAGAGAGGCCTGGAAGAAGAGATTTAGTTGCAAGCCAAAAGTACAAATTGCCTCTCCCCACACCACTCAGAAGGAATATATGCTACAGAAACCATGAATTTAGGAGGGCCACTGAGATGGCTCAGTGGGTCAAGGTGCCTATTGCCAAGCCTGACAACTTAATTTCCCTTCCCAGTACCTATATACTTGAAGGGGAGAGCTGAATCTCATGATGGTCATCTGATCACATGTAGACTGTTGTTACTTGCATGCCTCTGTGTATCCAAATACACAGACAGACACAATGAATAAATAAAAGGAAAGAGAAGGAAGGAAGGAAAGAAGGGAAGAATGAAAGAATGAAAGAAGGAAAGAAGGAAAGAAGGAAAAAGAAAGAATCTTTGAATTAATACATCCAGACTCTGTAACTATGCTAAGTTAATTTGGCTTGGTTTGGTTTGGGTTGGTTTGGTATGGGTTGGCTTGGTTTGGGTTGGGTTGGTTCAGTTTGGATTGAGTTCATTTGGGTTGGGTTGGTTTGGGTTGGTTTGAATTGGTTTGGTTTGGCTTGAGTTGGGTTGGTTTGGCTTGGATTTGATTGGGTTGGTTTGGGTTGGGTTGGGTTGGGTTGGGTTGGTTTGCTTTGGGTTGGGTTGGGTTGGATTGGGTTGGATTAGGCTGGCTTTATTTGGTTTGGTTTGGTTTTGCAGCACTAGGGGCTAAGCTTAGCTGAACAAACTAGACAAATACTCTCCCACTTATCTCCATTTCAAAAAGGGTCTAAGTTGTGAGGGCAGGCCTTGTCATCTTTCTGCTTCCATCTTGGAGTTGCTTAGATACTGGCCTGTGCCACCACACAGAAGATTCCTATTGTTTTTTTTTTGTGTGTGTCACATCCAGTCTTTGGTGACTGGCTAAAAGAACCCAAACAAACTAATATATCAATTTTCACCATCTTGGTTACTTTGACCACCCCCTAGAATAGCGGTTCTCAACCTTCCAAGTGCTTCAACCCTTTAATACAGTTCCTCATGTTGTGGTGACCCCCAACTATAAAATTATTCTCATTGATACTTCATAACTATAATTTTGCTACTGTTATGTATCATAGTGTAAATATCTGATATGCAAGATATCTTATATGTGACCTCTGGGAAGGGGTCTTTTGACTCCCAAAGGGTCGTGACCCACAGGTTTAGGATCACTGTTCTAGAGCTAAAAGTTTAGGATTTCTTTGTTTATGCTTATGAGTGTTTCATCTACAAGTATGTCCACACACCAGAAGAGAGCATTGGATCCCAGAAAACTACAGTTATGGTCAGTTTTGAGCTGCCATGAGGGTGCTGGGAACTGACCTCAGAACCACCAGAAGAGCAGCCAGTGCTTTTAACTGTTGAGCCATGTCTCTGTTCATCCACCCCCCAATCAAAATTTTAAAACTTAAGTTATGTAAGTAATGTAGAATTACTTTAAATGTTTCATTCAAGAGGATCTAACATTTATTATTGGTGTGACATGAGCCAGTTATGAAAGTTTATGTATTTTTTCTCATCTCACATGCATAAACCAGTCTTTCAACATTAAAATGTTCTCTAATCAAGAGAAGTACGTCTCATACAGTAAAGCATATTTACAGTAAACACCGGCCATTTAAATAAGTACCAATTAAGGGGATTGTACCTTGCTTAGTGTTTTTCATCAAATTACATAGACTAGAATCTTTTCTGTCTAGTGAGATGTGGTATGTGCTGATCCTTCTCCATCATTTCAACCACATTTTTTGATGCATAATTTAATTGATGGTTGATAAGTGTATAGTAAGTTTTTGTCAGAGACCTGGGGTTGAACTAAGATTATAAATAATCATAGTCAGTCAGGAAGGGGCTGTGGATAAAGTTCCAGGAGGAGGAAGGAAGAGCATAGGATCCACATGTTCACCTTTAGGTTATTAAAAATACAACTGATGGGAAAGGAAAGAGGATGAATTAGAATTACACTTATTGGTAATATATCAAAAGTCCAAAAGAAAAAAACCTCAAGATAGTGATTATGGATCCCTCTGTGTTAATGACAGTTCCCATTTATAGCTACGGTCTCAGATGGTTGACTATGCCCATGCTCACTTTATGGTCTTTCTTGTTCTACGAAGTTCAAGACTGAAAACTGCAGGTCACCTTAGCTCAGTCTTTTTTTTACCTTGACAATAGTTTGGGCTGGATGATTCTTTGTTATGCAGGCTGTCCTCCATGTTGTAAAGTACATGGCAGTATTCATCATGTCCCACGGAGCTGTGATAACCAAAAACGTCTTCAGACACTTGAAAGCCACTGGTCAAGAGTTATGAGAGTCTTGCAAGACTTGAAAATTCTAAAATTAAGCATCTGCACAAAAGTAACCTAAACCTACTGAAAGAGAAGGAGGAGCTTGTGTATATGTACAAGATAAAAATGGGGCTAGAGAGATGGCTCCATTACTCTAGTGCTTGTTGATTAAGCTCTAAATTCCAACCCAGGACCACAATTGTGAAAAGTGCTTGTAATGCCAGTGTTGTTGAGACAGAGATAGGCAGATACCTCAGGCTTGCTGACCAGCCAACTTAGCCTGCTAGGCTAGATCCAGGTTCCATGGGGAGACACTGAACAGAAAATCTCCAGATGAATGAATGACACCCAAGGTGTACACACCCACACCCACCCACACACACATACACACCCACACCCACCCCCCCACACCCACACCCACACCCACCATACACACACACCTTTGGAAATTGGGCGGGGGAGGGGGAAGAGAAGATTGAAAGACTAATGTCAGAATTCTTTGAAAAGTCTGTAATCAGAAGCTATACGCTTTCACCTGAGAGAAACTGAGAACCTGTCACTGAAATCTGACACGGGAGGTCTGCTGTCCTCTTTATGTTGCTTAGCTTCTTTATTATAAATGGAGAGAAGTGCAAGACAGCCCTCAGTCTTTGCCTGAGAGTAAATTAATTAATTTATTAATCACACTGTTTTCTGTTTATTTGACTTCTCCTGTGTCCCAGGCCTCTTACATATAGTATCTCAATTCTTCCTCAATATTAAGTTCTCTGGGTTACAGTTTCCCTGCTGTAACATGAATGGAAGTGGAAGATTTCCTGCATGAATGGAATGTCAGGATCACCCCAACAAGGCAAAGTTAACTGTCCTTCTTCTGAGAAGGGGTGTCATTTAAAAGACAGCATGGTGTGACTGTGTAGTGCATCCCAGGCACCCCCCAAGCCTTTGGGACCTCTTTGTATCCTACTGTACTGCTTGTCACAGGACGAGAAGAGATAATTCTGCAATAGCATAATTATTCTGTATATAGAGACTGAGTGTTGTCTAATACTAATTGCCACCTAGACAAAATCTAGAATCACTTAAGGGACAAATCTTGCTGCAGTCTACAGGGAAGTTTCTAGACTGGGTTACTTTAATAGAGAAGACCCAACCAAAATGGGGGCAGCCCTATGTCATAAGCTTGGACACTAAAATGGATTTTATTTTTTTTTTTTAGTGAAAGCAGAAGTGAGATGATGACCATCCTTCATTGCTCCCTGTCCCCTGACTGTGGTTTCAGAGTAGCAAGCTGTATCATGTTCATTCTTTCCCTGCCACAAAAGACTGTCCCCTAGTGCTGTGAGCCAAATCAGCCCTTTCTTTTTTAATTCACTCTTGTCAGAATGTTGTCGTACTGACCAGGAAAGTAGCTAAGACGGAAGGTGTGATGATAGATTTGTTCTTCTTCCTTTGCATGTAACCAATTGTTGCAGGACTCCTTCATCCAAATGAAGGGTCTTGGGTTCCCTGCATGCATTCACCTTCTAGGCAATCATTTGGAATCGGGATTCTTCTAGATTGATTGGAGTTTAATAGAAGAACAAAATCGTCCGGGACATTAGCTGTGGCAACTTTCCTCCAAACATAGACTTAAATTCTTAACGATGTTTATGACTCCCCAATGTGAGGCTGTTCCCAGACAGAGTCTCTTCTCATCTTGTACCATGCTGAGGTCTTTTCCATAGTGAGCTGGCTCACACATGGGTGAAGGATGTTACTCAGGTGCATGAA
Source organism: Phyllotis vaccarum (assembly GCA_033318265.1). Taxonomy (NCBI): domain Eukaryota; kingdom Metazoa; phylum Chordata; class Mammalia; order Rodentia; family Cricetidae; genus Phyllotis; species Phyllotis vaccarum. The sequence continues at coordinate 157,007,183 of JARWLC010000009.1, forward strand.
GGATTCAGTGGAAATATGAATGAGATGAGCCCTTGCTGCTTTTCCCTCCCTCCGTTCCATTCAGCATCATAGGCAAAGACAAAGCATTACAGTTCTAGGCTATTGTGCATGTGGAGGGGGGTCAATTATGCTGAGCTAAGAGATGGAGCTCTCTGGCCAGCCAGCCAATCTAACTAATCTGTGAGCACCAGCTTCAGTGAGAGACCCTATCCCAAAATAAATAAATATATATACATAAACACATATATAAATAGATGCATACATAAATAACATATATTGATCCTGTTAAGGTGATTCACTAGTTGAAGGCACTTGTGGTCAAGCTTGAAGACCTGAGTGCAATTGTAGAAGATAATCAGTTTTTGGAAGCTGCTCTTTGACCTCCACAGATACACACAGACACACACAGACACACACAGACACACACACACACACACACACACACACACACACACACAAAGTAATCATCAGTTGAACACATAGATGTAGTTGGCACTATGGAGAATTCGAGATCAATAGCTTCACACAGACAGGTAGGATTTCAGGGAGACTAAAAGAATGCTTTTGACTCTGCCTTGGAGTAGCGTGGTATTTTCCATCTCCTACTTCACAGAGTCAGCCCAACCAAAGTCATACAACAGATACTAACACCTGAGACTTAGATGAAGAAAGGGGTGATCAAGAGCAATTAAACTATTTTTAGTATCTCCTGGCTGGGAGACACATGGTCTGAGTTGAGATACAGGTCTAGGTAAACCCATGCTCCGTCTCTTATTTTTTCCTTTTGCATGGTTAATTCAGGCAAAACAACAGATCTTTAAATTAAGGAAATGGGGACTTCAAAATTTCCACCTTCCCAGGAGAAGCCAGGGTGAACCCTAGGTCAGAGAAGAGTTACTGAAGGCTCTGAGCCCCTCCACTCTCTACACCAGCACCCTGCAGTGAGCTAAATGCCACCCCCTCCTAGAAAAACAGCAATTGAACATTGCCTTGTTGTCTGAAGAACTTAATGACCCTCCTTTTCCAACCCTCGGGATGTATACATTGTGATAGACTGTGGCTTTCAATGATTGTCTCCAGCATAGATGACAGTGCAGAAAGTTCACAGAGGCAGGCAAGTTCATGAGGATGAGAGTAGCTTTTCCACTTGCTCATCTATGAGACCATCCGATGCCCCCCCCCCCATCTCTCCAGCTAAACACACTCTTAGGCCTGGATAGACCCCTTAGCCATGCCCACAGCAACCTCATGAATGCTCTCCATGAAGCACACTGTTAGGGTGAGAAGAGGCTGGAGAATTCACAGGCTACATTCACATTGCTCATTTAGTGCTGGGTGAAGAAAGAGGGGCCACTGGCTCTTGTTTCTACAGGAACATGTGAAGAAGAAGTATCAGAATTTCATTTGGGGAGGCTCATAAACTTCCCCCTGTGCTCAGGTGACTAATTATGGGTTACTCTAACAAAATAGACCACACACACACACACACACAGAGAGAGAGAGAGATAGAGAGAGAGAGAGAGAGAGAGAGAGAGAGAGAGAGAGAGAGAGAGAGAGAGAGAGAGAGAGAGTATCACATGAGTACCGAATGCTCTTCTGGGAGATCAGAATACAGTTGTGAGCAAAAAAATATTCTGCCCCACCCAGCTTATCTCCTTTTAAGAGAGACAATACCAGACACAAATGCAGAAGCTCTTGGGATGGTTAGGATTAGGGCACACAATGTTCTATTGCGTTTTCACACTAGGTCTTTTGATACAAAAGCAGAAGTAAAAATAAGGCTTAACAAAGTGATCCTCTGAAGGAGGCCTTGAGAAGCAAAACAGAGGACCAATGCATCACTGTAAAAATCTACATGCCTAATTTTAACTTCCCCACAGTAACCCTGGTAAGAATATACCACCCTCATTCATTTCTCTACCGACGTATGTTTATGTTGCTTCCAGTTACTCAACATAGCCAGCACGTGGTGACATTTTCTCTTGTGTTCATATAAGGAAGTGAAATGACCCAGGCAATTGTGTGAGCATGTCCATTCTTGATACACATTCTTTTGTTGTTCTCCAGAATGATGGTCCTAATTCATCTATAACAAGTTGCAGTGCTTCTCATAGTGTATGAAAACTCCTCTTTTCCAACATTTGCTGTCATCAGATGTTTTGAATAACCTAGTGTGTTGAAAATTAGCTGTCATTATTTTAATCTGTACAGTTACAAAGAGCAAAGTACTGTATGTTTTGCTCCAGCATTTGTTATTATTTGGAGGCTCTTCCACAAACAGTCTTTCAAGACTTCTTTGTTTTTATACTGGCCAAGCTATCTTTGAGTACTATGGAATTTTAATGTATGCTTGATAAGATCTTTAAGTATCATCACCATGTCTGTGATGCAGACACTTAACACACTGAGCCCTCGCCCCAGCTCCTATACTTTTGTATATGTACAAAGATACCCATATCTTCTTTTAAATGGAAAGTTAATTTTCTCCCGCTTGTTTACATGACTATGTTTTCCATAGGTTCAGGATCTGTCTGCATGGGTCCACTTTTGAGGTCCTTATCCCACCACCATGTACAACAGTCTTTGCATAGAATTGCTCTGTCATATGGCCATCTCTAGCTGGCAACGGGACTCTCCTTACTTTTTTACAAATTCCTTTCAGCTGTTTTGGACCCTGACTCTTCCAGACAAATTAACTAGTTTTGAAGAGGGTCAAAACACCAACTGTGTCAAGGTTTTAATTAAGATTTTAGATAATTGATCTCTTTAGGAAGTGCAGCTTTCTCGTTTGTGAAATAAATCCGTCTCCATAAGTCTTTACTGTGTCCTTTTAAACAGTGACATGCTAGTCTCCAATAGGTCATATACTCCTCAGGTTTATTATCACATACATTTGTACTATCTCAGAGACTTTTAAAGATTATATTTCCTCCTGGGTAACTTCTTGTATTCAGGGATATAATTACGGGAAATACAGATATATAGACTTGTATATATAAAACTTTTAAAAATCATCTGACATTTTTAACCAAAATTTTGTTATCTATAATTAGCAAAATGTTGTCTGTAATTGTGGAATTATTCTTCTAAGAGTGGCTCACATTACTTTCTCTTGTACATCACACTGTGTAGATCCCAGGCACGGGGATGAAGAGTGTGGCCAGGCTCTTTGCTTTTCGAGACTATTTTTTTGCCTTTCAATATTAAATATAATTTTCAAGGTGTTTGCAAATAGTTTCTCAAATGAAGGAAGTTCCTTTTTGTTTCCAGGTAGACTAACAGACTCTAAAATAGTCAGAGTTCGTACAACATTCTGATTAATGGTTCTCCTAGATGTAAAAATTTGAGGTGTAGCATTTTCAATAAAAATAGCCTCACTTGATTTAGAATGATCTCTCTTGAGCAGTGTTGCCAACATTTAGCCTTACTTTTCTTTAATGATGGGATTTCATCTCTTAGCCCACAAAAGAAAAGTTATGATTCACAAAATCTTACAATATAAAACATTATGTTTCAAAGTTCTTACAAAAATATCAAACTATCAGACTTAAATTCAGATTTTGAATCTCATATTCGAACAGAATTTCAGAAATCATGTGCTGGTTAAAATGACCTGTCAGAATGACATTCACATTTCTAGAAAATTTACTTAAAATGACTATATTTTCCAGTAAGTTTGTTGGTAGGTACAAAAATATTTTCTAGGCTTTATTTTATTTGGGTTTTACTCTAATCACACTGATTTTTCTACGTCTAAAGAATGTAATTTTCCAAAATTAAATGTAACTGCTTTAGAAAACATGTTATGTAACAGCAGTTAAAGGCTTTTCATAAATGTGATATAAAGCACCAGAGGAAGGTATGAAGACAGAGAGGTAGTTAGAAGGACTACAAAGAGCCCTGGGTGATTCACTTTCTCAGCAGTCTCTCAGGGAAGGGAAGTGCTTGCAGTCAGAGGTGATGCCCTTCTCTCTGAACTGCTCCTCTCACCTCTCATACATCTCTCCCGTCTCTCATCTCTGCTTCTCTCATCTAGCCTTCCACAGAATTAAAGAAACAGATTCCTTATATTTCACACTGGTTGTCCCCAGGCCCATGAAGGTTCACTAAGGCACTAAAGCAACTTACAGAGCTTGAACAACACTAATTGTGCATCTCACAATGAAAGAAGTCAGTGAAAGAATGTATTACAAGGACCCAGAGTCCAGGAGAGACTAGGCAAGAGGCCAAGCTATCCATTCTTAATGGAATAAAATGAGTCTAGCAAGCTCCAAGCCCCTAGTAAATAGAATCTGCTTGTAGATCCACAGGACCATAGGAAAGCTCCCGTGCCTGTCTTCTCCTACAATAGGATGTTGAGCAGATCAGTCTTGTGCAGGTCTTCTACCAGAAGCCATAATTTCTTGGAAATCAAAAATATAACAGCAGTGCTCAAAGACAGCATTCTAGCTCAGCCTACTCTTTCTGCCTCCTCTATTCTGAGGTTTCCTGAGTCTTATTCCCATATGGCTAGCCACTCAATAGTCCACTATTCTCTTTGGTCAGTTGTAAGTCACTGCAGTTAGCACCGGCTACACATGGACAAGCTTCTTTGACCACAGCTGGCAACAGCATTCAGCTATGGGTGTTAGGAAGGCAATTAGAGGAGCACATTATGTCCACTTATTAAATAACATCGGTAACCTCCCCCACACGGGCCTAGGACCTCCCCAACTATAGGCTTTGACCAGGTTTACAGTATCGGATATGAATTCTCTTCTATGAAGCGAGAACCAAATCTGATTTCTCAATACATTTCTTCATCCAGTCATCAGACAAATAGATATTTAGGCCGCTTCCACTTTTGGGTTATTGTCAATGGTGCTGTGACATACATGGGAAATCAATTTATGTTTTTGATGTCTTTGGACTTTTACTATAACCCAAGATAAATCTTTTTTTTTTAATTTAAAGATGCTCATCAGACACATTTATTTGTAAAACTAATTCGTTATTGTTACTGATACAGAATGTGCCATATAGCTTAGTCTGACCTCAAACTTGTAGCCTTCTTGCTTCTGACTCCTAAGGGCTGAGATTATAGGCATGTGCCGTCATGACTAGCTCAGAGGCATATTTTAGATTCAACATCATAAACAAGATGGACACAGAAGACAGATTTGCCTTAAAAACAGTGATGAAAAGAATGTAATGTATCTCCAGCTACACCAATAGCAAAGAAATACAGTTTAAAGGCTACTCTAAAAGGCTGGGGAGCTGGCTCAGAGGATAAAGCACTTGCTGGGCAAGTGTGCAGGCACAAGTTCAGATCCCAAACACCAAATGCTATGTGGACAAGAAAGTTTTCAATCCCATCATGCATAAAACAGAGACAAGGGATTCTGGAAGCAACCTGGATAACTATACTGGCCAAATTGGCACTTGGATTTCAAAAGTGCTCTTCTCCAAGTTCATATATCTGCACATACATGTGCCCACTCATATCTCAAGCACTCTCACATGCATAAACACCATACACAGATTTATTTTTTATATTAAAGATTCTTCAATGAAGGAAGCAATTTATTGTATAATCTCAGGAATAATAAAAATTACGAGTATGTACCCAAAACAGATTCAAAAATACATGAATCAATTGGCATAATTTAAGAAAAAAGTAGACAGGTCAAATAATAATGGAGATTTCTATGTCCTACTTTTAATTACAGACTAATTAGACAGAACATTAATAAGAAATAAAGACTTGAGCAATATTGTATGTTATTCTAGACTTAAGACGTTGACAAGACATTCTATTCAGCTGAGGAGTGGCATACCTCAAGTGCACAACAACATTCTCTGCATTCTCTAGGTATGTTAAGGCACAAAGGAAGCCACGATGTTTTGAAACTTATTTTTTTTAGCTGATGATTTTTCTTGAGAAATGATTGTTCATAGCAAAAATTGATACTTCAGTTTTAGTATCATAACTCAGAAGTACTATGAGTTTTAAGACAAGGAGAAATTATTAGGAACTGAGATTTTGTAAAAGAGAAAAATAACTGAAAAATTACTGTTTTCTAAATAGTCATTTAAACTATCACACTGTGGTTGCCTTTGTATTTCAAATGCTTATATAAGGAATAAATATGAATATGAAAAAACTGGGTACTGGAAATTTGGATTAAATTTAGATGAAATATCTTTAAAACATACTCTTAAATCCATGTTCTGTAGAAAACCATGATTTCAGGTATTCTTTGAAATGATTAAAATTCCATATTAAGGCTCATTGAATTTAGTGGTTTGTTTGTTCTTGTTTGTTTTTATTTATGACTCAGAAAATTATGAGACACAAGTTCAAGGCACCTGTGATTTTTAGCAGAGATTTACTGGGAAACTACATGCTACATAAATATAAGTACATGAAGGAAAGTCCCATCATGGTAATGGTCTTGACACTATAGATGAAAGGGTGATAGTAGTTAGAGGTCCATCATTATGCCTCACTCAGATCTAACTGCGGAAGGTAAAAGATGTGTGTCAAAACACAGTAGCATGTGATTGTAGAGGAAATTGACTTTAAGTCTATCATAGTAAGCTTTAACTGTTAGCACAACCTAGGGTAGTCTGAGAAGGGATTCTTAGTTGAGGGATTGAACAGATCAGATTGGCCTATGGACATGTCAGTGAAGTTTTGTCTTGACTATTGATTGAGGTAGAAAGACCCAGACCACTGTGGGTGCAATGATTCTTCAGGAAGGTAATACAGATTTCAAAAGAATTCTAGGTAAGCAAAAGCCTGTGGTCTAACTAAATATGAAACTATGAGCCAATCCACAAACAATATTCTTCCATGGTTTCAGCTTCAAGTTCCTGTTCGAATTTCCACATTGACGTTTCTCAATGATGGACTGTGAGTTGAAAGCTGAAATAAGCCCTTTCTGTCTATAAGTTGCTTTTGATAAGAATGCTTCTTCATAGGAACAGGAATGAAGCAGAAAAAAGTCCCATGCCAGAACGTTATCATTACTCAGTGACATATCAGATACTCTAAAGAAGCCAATATCAACCCCCCAAACCAGAACTCATCTGAAGTACCCCCTTGATTCCAATTCAGCACTACTCAACCTCATGAATGCCTTCACAAGTCATATAAGTTTTCTCCTTGTTTCCTGGTCTTCCATGATTCTCTATGATTTCCTACATTTGGGCCTCTAAGCTTCTAGAGAGTAGTGCCATGAAGAAGATATTCAAGAGGAAAGAATCCTCTGGAAGAGGCAGCATTTTCCTATCTAGGATGGTTCATCTTGGCTGTCAATTTGGCAAAACTGAAAGATATCCTGAGAATTAGCAAAGCACTCTCCTGTTGTTTGAGGACGGGTCTTCCAGAGATGATTGGCATGTAGTCAGCAAATTCATTTGGAATCTAACTGGCATCTTCCCACAGGTTGGCTGATGAGGAGGGAAGCCTGCACACAGTGCACAGCTCTACTTCATGGCCATGCCTTTTCCTGCTTCTTAATTTCTGGAGAGCATCAAGGCCTAAGTTGTATCTCCAGTCCTTCATGTTTTGAAGCTTCGATCTACGTAGGCTGACAAGCTATTATTTTCTCTGGCTCTTTAGCCTCTAAACACAGACCTTATGGGACAACTTAGAATCATATTTTGTAAGCCAACACAAGAAATCCTTTTTTAAAATTATATATACATTAATTTGGTCACGTCCCTCTGAGGAACCCTTACTGGTTTCCTGTCTCATCATCCCTTAAGGGTATTTCAAATCTTACCTTTTTACTACATCCTTATCTTCCTAGAGGATATGCTCTTGGCTTCTTGACAAACTTCTCCCAAGTTTTAGATAGCGAAAAGTTAGGGTGTCTCCATCCACTGGGCCCAAGAGCCTGGAATGCTGAACCTCACGTACCACAGACTATACAGTATGACCACAGTCAGAAATAAATATGATATGTGACCACTGTCTAACTTAGAACTTATTAATAATAAAGACATTTCTGGAAACATTAAAAAAATTACCCAGTTATTTCTTCATAAAGTTTTATGTTTGTTTTTCTTGGTCCCTTAAATTCAATTGTTCTTATTTATCTTGAAGTAAGACTAAATATTTTAAAATTGAGAATGACAGAGCCGATATGGCCCAAATTTTTTGGCCTCTCCAAGTTCCAGTTTTTATAATGATATATTTTTGCAAATTTATTTTGGAAAGGCCTGCTGCCTAAGGAAATAATTCTCAAGCAAAGTGAGCTTGTAAAGCCTGTGTTATTTTTAGGATATCTTATTCTTTTTCCAGTTCCCTGACAGTTGTATGTATTTTAAAACCCAGAAAAATAAACAGGTCTAAAATATGTCAAAAATCAGCTCCAAAGATTTTGGTCCTAGGAACTGTCTGTCTTCTCAGTGATCAGTGATGTTTGAAAACTCTAATTTAAGAAAAAAAATATAATTTTATCACCAGTGATTGCTGAAGTCGTAAGCAACTTTGCTTAAAAACTGCTCAAGTACTTTTTCCACTTAGCTTTAAGACAGCAGTTAAATTAATAATCATCTTAATATTAATATTAATAATAACAAGAATAAATAATATTCTTCAAACATTTATAAGGAATCAAACATTTTAGATATAGCATCTCATTTAATCCTCACTGGATTATTTTAATAAACTAATTAAAATATTTAGAGACAAGGAATATGTCATTAAAATTACATAGTGATGATCATAGTGGGATAGCCTGTTGTGTACCTTGAAGCTAAGTCTCTGCGCTTTGCTGATTATATTGTAATAGTTCTGGCAGACGGATGCTTAAAGATGTAGCCTGCAGACACAGCCTCAGACTCCCCTTCCACATGACCTTGCACCTTCAAAGACTAAAGTTCACCAGAAGGCAACTGACTGAGGGATGATGAGAAGGAGCTGCTGTGGTCTTCAGGAGTCTTTGGATACTGGATATACATGAAGGATCATGATGGCTGACCTCATTATTTCTCTCCTACATGTTAGAATTAGGGCTTCTCTTTTCTAGACATGAACATAAAACACTGTGTCTTGAGGCTGAAACTGACTCACTCTTAGCAAATATGACAAGGCTCAGCCACAGAATATTGAACATTCTCTTAATTTGCTCTCCACAGAATCACAGAGTCTGGAGTTTCAAAAAATAGCTGTGAAACCCATAGCGTATGTTCCAGCTGGTTAACGTTTACTATTCTCTGTAGAAGGCATTTCACCCCAGATTTACATTGAGTTATATTTACCATGGTCTATATATATCCAGTGTTATTCTGTGGCTAGGATTTATACATGTTCATGTGTTTTAAGACTATATCAACATGTGCACAGGGACATACAGAGGCCAGAGACTATCCTCAACAATCCAAATTTCATTCATCAATGATTTTTGAAAAAAAGGTTTCTCATTGGCCTGTAATTCACCAAGAATTTTAGTCTAGTTGGCCAGTAAGTTCAGGGGATTTGCCCATCCTTTACAAGGGTACACTCATGCCTGGCTGCTTGTTGCTGTTTTCACATAGGCCCTGTAGGATTAAACTCAGGTCCTCATGTAGGTCCACATCCTAAGTCATCACTCCAGGCCCTACATTTATTGATCATCATCAGTTTTTCTCGTGTACCCACCACACCCAACAATGATGTATATCTATCCCAAAGAAAAGTGCCATCTCTTAGGCAGGCCATAACTTAAGAATCTATGTCATGAACTCTCCCAGGCTCATGTGAGTCTCTGGCTTGTGGCAGAAGACATGTTTGGGAGAAATCTTTTCCCTCAGTTCAGGCTTGTAAACAAGTGAGGGAATTATCAGCTTCACCACTAAACACCATTTTGCAGTTTGAGCTCCCAGACACCACCTGCTCTCTAAATACACGTTTGTTGAAAGGATAGAAAGCCACCAGTGAATATCAAAATCTGTTGTTTCCAAAACATCTTTGGAATGTAGTATGGTTTTAGTTCACTAGTAATCAAGTAGAGTCCTAGACTCAATACCCTGTTTTAAGAAATATTCAAGCCATGATAACAGGTATCCAAGACCCACAGCAGAGTCTCATGTCCTGATATGTTTGCTTTGATGTACCTATGTAAAGAGTCATTTATTTACCAGGAAATTGGCTCTGTTAAATGGGAGTGGCTGTCCATAAGCTGTCTCCCGGCCTGTCCAAGTTGGCAAAGCCTTGTAGTCTACTCAGTTCAAGAGAAAGTGAACTTTTTGCTAAGAAGTTCTTAGATGCATTTAGTCAGATGTGGTAGTAACTCCCAGTAATGCCAGTGCTTGAGAGATAAAGGTCAAAGGACCAGAGTACAAAGCTAAGCTAGATTCAGCACAGCATAGGATAAAATAGGACCTGGAGTCAACGAAAAAAAAAAAAAGAAAGGAAGGAAGGAAGGAAGGAAGGAAGGAAGGAAGGAAGGAAGGAAGGAAGGAAGGAAGGAAGACCAAAAAATAGTGTATTTACTGTAGCCAAGGCTACAAGATGAGCATTCACTTCTACATTCTCCAGAGCAAAGACCAAAAGACACAAAACGGAAAGCAGGAAGCCTTGAGCTTCAATAGCTTCTTCTCTACTTGACCAGAAATAAAAATTCTGACAGCAGCTCCCCTTCTATGACTCAAGGACCCTAGAATTCTTTTTCAGACTACAGTCCTTCATCACAGGAGCCAGAAAAACTGCGTCAGCACAGCCCTTCAGAACACCCACCTTGAGCAAAGGAAATACAAAGGTTAATTCTCACACTCTAAAAAGATCAAGAAACCTGGCATTCTTCCTCAATTAAGCCATCCAGTGAACCTAATAAATGCAGTGGATATTTTACAACAAAAGGATCACAGAGTCTTAGAGGCCGTAACTTAAGGTGCCTTTGATTTCAGAAGCAATTCAGGAACACGCTCTAGCATAAGGAGGGATCTGAGAAGTTACGGCAGAGCAGGCAATTGCAGGTATGTGTCTGACACAGCTACGCTGGCAGGTGCTCTTGTGTAGATGCCAAGGTACCAGAGTCAACAACAATTCAACCTGTAAGTCTGTGTGGCTAGAGCCACTCCCCTCAAAGGAATGTGGAATGTGTGTGCTTGACTGAGGTAGAGGGCTCCAGGCTCTCCAGCAACAGAAATAAAAAGTAAAAGAGAGAGGTGGAAAAAAAGAGAGAGACCCAGAGTAGGGGACGCATGGGGTGTAATATTCATTCAGGTGCGTGTTGCTTTGTCTTTAGCTTCATGACACCAATTCTCTCCTGATCTAAATGAAGGACGTTTAGCATGGGGCTGAAAGAAAGAATAAATTCCTGTCTGGCAAAGCAGGATGAATAGATAAATAATCATGAGATGGAGGTATAAAATTGAGTATTATTCAACCATAAAGAAGAGAAAAGTTACAGCATTTCAGGAAAATGGATAGAACTGAAGATCATCATAACCTTAAAATAAGGCAGATTAAGACAGACAAATTCTGTATACGTCTTAGGTAAAATCTAAAGATTTTTCAAAGACATAAAAATAAAAGACTACTTGAGGGACATTAGCAAGATGGTAAAGACAGACAAGAGAGGGTAAGGGGTGAATGTGATAGATACACATTGTCTGACATACATACAAATGCTCTAATTGGCCCATTATTTCATACACTTCATACACAGTGATGTAGAAAAAAGAAGGCAGTTTCCCTCTAACCAAATAGGATATAATCAAACATTATGTTTCCCTAGTCAAACAGATAGCTATAGAGATTTGCAATCTCCAGAAAGGAACTCAATGGAGGGATGGGATCTATGATCTAGATGTTTTTGAATTACTTCTTACCTATACTATTAACAAATGTGGCCACTTAAAAGCAGCCACTTTTCTTGGAGATCCCATTGCTGATTCCCAGCACCCTGGGTCAGCAGTGAGCCCTGTCCTGTTGTGCTGGCACTCCCAGAGAATGGGCATGTAACCATTCTGTCAGGAAAAAGTAGACTCACCACAGTAGCTTTTTAGCAATGGTTAGTATGGCATCCCAGAATTCCTGCTAAGAAAGGTAGATCATATATGATTTTTAGCCAGAACACACACACACATATGATTTTTAGCCTGAACACACACACACACACACACACACACACACACACACACACACACACACGCATGCACAGAGGCATACATGCACACTTACTGCATGGAATTTAAAAAAAATAAAACTTGAGTGTTTGAATTTAATTTTTCCAGTTACTTTTTTATTTAATTAAAATAGCCCATATTTATGATTTATTTTTATTTTTGAGTGTGTGTATGTGTGAGTGTCTTAGGGGTGAAGTGGGTGGGTTTGTGTATACATGAGGTCAGGAGAGGGGATTAGGTCCTCTGGAACTAGAGTTACTGACCATGGTGAGCTGCATGATGTGAGTGCTAGTTATCAAACTCAGGTCCTCTGCAAGATCAAGACGTGTTCTTGACTGCTCAGCCATATCTTCAGAAACCTAAAACCCTCAAAAAAAAAAATGGAGCATTAGTGTAAGACAAACAACTAGAAAGCCTTGTTGAGTCAATCATGTTGTGTAAAGATGTCTACCTACCATTTCTGCCACTTGATTCAAAGGCTCAGGAGGACATCTACAAATATCCAGAAGATCCTAAGCTCTGACAAGTCGAGAATCTCCTCCCAAAGCTTATTCCTATTCCTAGCAAACACTGACGTAATGGAATAAAGACATAGATGGGAAGCTTCTCTGTCTAGATAAACAAATGAAGCTAGGTTGAGTCCTGGAGAAGAAGAAAAAGAGTAAAATCAGGTGACTCCGGTTTCCCAGATGTGGGGTACAGCTCACTTTTGGGGTTGAAGTCTGTGGGTGGATCTCAGTGATAAAGCACACCTACAGTGTGCACCTGAGTCTCTTGTGAGTATTTTAGTGAACTTGAGGGATGCACAGTGGAAGCTTAGAGAATTGTTGGGCAGATATGAACTATTTGTCTTAACCTAGAATTTCAAGGGGCAATAACATGAACAGCTAATGTCCTGTCTGGTACCTGGCCAAACTCTTGGCTCTTCTCCACTTTCTGACTAGAAAATAGAATTCCGAGAGTGTTCACAGAGCCCCAGGGCTTCAAAAAGCTCAGGAATATCTTGATATGATAGGAATGTACATATAGAAATCAGTATGTATCATGGAAATGAATTTATACATACAACTCATATTCTTAAGATCCAATTTTCATATTTAAAAATAACATACACTCTATCAGTTGAAGACAACTTTTCTACATCCAACTGTAGACCAGACCACGGGCAACTTCAATATGTACAAAAAGTTTGCCTAGCTGAACCAATTATGGTAATCGCCTTTGTGATGGTTAAACAAAAGTAATTTAAAAATATTCCTGGAAGGTGAGAATATGGCTCTGAGGATAAACAACCACTTTCCACTGAGTCTGAGTTCAAGCCCCTGGACTCACGTGATGGAAAGAAAGAACCAACTTGAATAAGTTGTCCTCTGACCTCTATATGTGTACTGCTACATAAGATCCCCCCCAAATAAATGTAAAAAATTATAAATGACAATATTTATATAGTAGGTCTATCACTGACAGTCGCTAGTATCAATTATTGATTTTTATAGCCAACATCAGCCTAAGAGTCTCTTGAGATTTTGAAGTTCCCACATTCTCAGGGCTATATATGTTCTACATTTATATGGCAGAACATTTAATGTCACAAGTTGAACTGAGCTTCAGGAAGTAAAATGTGTGCCCCTGTGAGAGACCAAGGCAGGGACTCTGGTCATCTGCCGGATCTTTCAGTCACTCAGCCCAAGCCTAGGTAGACTGGACTTGCTAAATAATAAACTCAGCCAGGACTTGGTACCTACTGAAGAGACCAGCTACAAAGAAATTGCAATGGACTAGAAAGGACCAGTACAGTCAACTACCAGACTGAATGATGTTGAAGCCAAATTCAACTTACTTAGTAAGCTGCTCTGTGCTAAAGATATTATGGAGTCTTGAAAGATGGCTTAGTGGGTAAGAGTGCCACACACACATGAAGATATGAATTAGAATCTTTATCATCCATGTTGAAAAGGAAAATACCAGGCATGACCACATGTGCCTGAAACTCCAGCAGTATAGAAGCTGAAGCCAAGAAAATTCTCAGGGCTTCCTAGCTACCAGTCCAAGTTTAAGTTCAGTGAGATATCTCTCTCAAAGGAATAAGATAAAGAGTGATATATCAGGCACATGGTTCTGTTCTCTGGTCTCTACAAATCTATGGGCTTTCATACATACAGACACAGATACACACATACACATTCATATACACCACACATGTACACACATGTTCATATACACAACACACACACACACACACACACAAAGTTAAATAAAAAGAGTAGTATTCTCGTTGCTATGAAAGACACATAGTAAAACCCTGAATGCAACAGAATGTCACCCAACCTGTATGCCTGCAGCATAATCTTTAGACGTAAACAAGGAGGAGACAAAAAGATAAATCTGAACATATAACTATTAAAGGTGTGTCCACACATCACTGCTTTCTAAAGTCCCTATCTCAGGCAGAAGCTTACAAATTAAGCGCAGATCAATATACTCAGACACTGATATTGTCTATGTACACATAAATATTTACAATATTAAATACAGAAGTCTTGAACAGTCAAAACATGAAACTAGACAGAGTGATTTCCTGTGGATCGTCACTGTTCCTGAGAAATTGAGGTGGCTTAGTGGAGCTGCCTGATTAAAGATCAAATATGAGTGGTGAATTGTCTTAGTATTTTTTTCAATCAGTGCAAATTCCCTTAAAGAAGTCACAGGAAAGCCGGAGGGGTTAGAAAGGGTCAGACCTAGCTGCAGGGAAGGAGTGGTGTGGTGGCGTTGACAGAAACCGGTGACAAAGGAGAGAAGAGGCTTAGGATCCTGTGATGTAAAATTCAAATTGGGTTCAACTTTGTCTCTCTTTCCCATTTCCCCTCTAATCCAGGTAGGAAGTCTTCTGACCCTTTCTCACATACCAACGGCCAGAACCTTCCATCACCCAGGGGCTTTGCTCTGCTGCTACTGATTTTCTTCCTGCCCTAAAAAAGAACCACATGGACTGACCAGGGCCTCATAGGTGTTCAAGAGAAGCAGTCCACAGGTTCTCAGTTGAAAGTCGGTTCATTTTCATGAGGTCCACAAGAGAAGGGGCTACATTAGGAAATCTACCCACCATTCTGTCTGAGCTGTCCTAACTCTTCTGCCTTTAAGAGCGGTGTGATGAGGTGTGATGACTGTAACCTCGTTATAAGAATTTAGTAATAAGTCTCGGTTGGGTTTGTCAGGTTGGTCAGTAAATAAATCTGTAAGATATGTCTTGATTGTTTTGACTGATGAAGAAGGGCTAGTCAAGCACGAGAGAGTAGATGAGCCAGAGAAGAAGCCCACATGCATCATTACCCTGTGGTTTCTGCTTCAAGGTCACCATGCCTTAGGTCCCTTCCTTGATTTACCCTAAACTGCTGGCTTGTAACCTGGAAGTTCTATGATGAAATTAGCCTTTTCCCTAAGTTGCTTTTGTCTTAATGCTTATCACAAAAAACAAAATTAGACTACAATAGGAAAAATAAATGAGGACAAAGGTCACTACATGCAAAGGTCTGGAAGGAAGTTCCAATGCTGGGAAAGGGTCACTCCTCAATGTGTATAAGTGCTTTCTACATCCTTCACCCTTCTGTCATTATGTGACACCCTTGCCCACCCATCTAAGTATTATCATGACACCCTTGTCCACCTGAGTGTCGTCATCACTCAACACAGCACTATCTGTATTGGTGATCTTAAGAGTAGGTAAATGATCCTGGGGGAAACCAAATAGAATTGCTATCAATATTGGATTTTATGTCTTCTGCATGATTGACTCTCTTGACTATGACTTATACTTATAATATTTGGCCACAGTAGACTGTATGTAACACATATGAGTATTTTCATAAATACAGAATTACAGGCAACTAGAGGGCTTTGGGTTTTTTTTTTTTTTATTGACAGGATTTGGGGTCAAAGTTCTAGAAATGACTGGCAATAATAGCATGTAGCACCATCTTCCACCCATATTTAGATCACTTTCGTACTTGTAGGGCTTGACTAAGTTCCTGTACCTGGCTATGAACTCATTCAGGGTGGATCTCATGTTCACACATGCTTTTGGCATCAGACCACTGCTGTTTACCGAGTTCCCGTTGACAGGAAACAGTCCATCCTGAAGACAGGAAAAGCTAGATATGAAAACCTCTGTCACCTTCTCCCAAAAAGGGAAAACAGGTATCATTACTGCTGTGCTACTTTATGCATATGTGTTTGTGTGAGGGTTCATGCATGCAGGTTGTCAATATATGTGTTCTCTTCCATCTATATCTATATGTACATGTATGTGTTTTACTGTGTGTTTTGCGGACAGAAAGAGAGAAATAATCTACATTATATATGTTCATGTACAAAAAGCAAATGACTGAAACTCAGGCTATATTTCTGCAAAGACAATACACACATTTCAAAATGAGCAGGAAAGACCTGGGTGATATCACCAGAGCTCTATCACAAAAGACATGTATAAAAGTACTTTGATCTGCCTGCATCTGCACTTCAGGTATTGATTACTTAACATGATGAAAATATAAATTAAACAATATATTTAATAATGACCATTTTATAATTGTGGAAATAGTATCTTTGAGGGGGTTGTACCCCATGGTTATTTAATGTTTTATGTATAGAGGTTTTTAATAACATATAAAAATGCTAATAATGTTAAATCTCTATATTAAGGTAATAAACATATACATCACTCCAGAAAATATTAAAATATGAATTATGCCTGCCAATGAATGGCTCCAGTGTCATTTTTAACATTAAAACATTGTGGCTTACAATTTTATTCTGATTGAGGAAACAAATTATAGAATCCAAAAGATTTTGCGTCTTCTTTCTTTTTTTGGTTCATTTATCTCTGTAAGGATTTTCCTTTTCGAGTCATTCTTGTGGTTACAGTGTGTACCTAATGTTAGGAAACAGCAGACTTGGTTCTCCATGCTGATATCTGTGGGGAAGACAATCCAAATGTCTTCCTTGTATCGTTACCAGCAAATAAATCACAATTACCTACGGACAATGGCCAGTCATATCTTCTGGTGCCTTAACTCCAATGGCAGCAAGCAGGTGTGTTCACCCATATTTATAAAATCAAGATGAATGGAGATCTACTGCTAACTAATGTGGTAATTTTTGGATACTGCTCTGAGATAAAACTTGTGTCAAATTTTCCATAAAAGCTCAACAAAGGAAAACTTTGTCTCTTGTACATAACTAAAATTGGGAATGTAGTAGCCTTGGATGAGGTGATCAGCTGGATTAGGCACATTTGCTACATTCTGGCTGTATCAGAGATCCCAGACTTATCATTTCTTTTTTCATCTGAAAAAAATTTTAAGGTAACATGGACTTAGACAAAACCATTTACCTTCTCTCTGAGCATAGAAACTAACACTGAAAGCCTGACTAAAATCACAGCTATTCTCTATTGCGTTTGAAAGTTTGAAGTGAAGATAGAGGAAATAGAAAACTTAAGGGTGGTCAATGGGATTAGTGTTTCAAAACTAAGAGAGGGAGGGAGGGAACAAGAGAAGGGGGGGGAGAAAGAGAGAGAGAGAGTTCAATTAGAAGTATCCTGGGGTTATTAGTGATAACAGTGCTCATATCCAATTAAGATAAAAACCATTTACCAGCTTAATGTGCCACCTCTGGCAGTGTGGGTTTATTAGTTTTATCAAACTTGAGGAGGGAAAGCTGATGCGAATTCTGGGTACCAAAGAGAAACTGCAGTGACTGAGACGTGACTGGTATAAAGTGAGATGCCTTGAAAGTTGTTGATTAACAAGCATTGCAGAGTTTGGAACGGTAAAGAAACTGCTCGTTCCAGACAATATTTGTAAAGAATCGTCAAGTTGCGCGGTGACATTCTGAAGATAAACTGTCACCAAACCTTCAGTTGATATATAAAATGTTGTTGTATGATGCATCCACATAGAACAAGATAACCTTTAAAGGCTCTGATGCAGTGTTTCTACAAAACTCAAGCAGAAACAGATTTTGTTTATGATGGGCATTGGGCTTTTTTGTTTATCCTTCCAGAATAAAGAAATACTATGAGCAATGAATGGTATTAGTAATTAACAGAAAATTTTCTGTTTTCTCTAAAGTTTACAAAATAAGCTTCTTGACCAATGAATTGATTTTCACTAAAAAATATTTTAAATCTTAATTTGTTAACTTTTAAAAATAAATGTATCGTTACTTTTAATAGGGCCCATGGATAATTTTTTTAAGTGCATATGTAAGCTTCCCAGTTGGGCAGCAGTAAAGTTACTCTTGCCCTTTTCTGAAGATATTTTCTAGAAAATTCTATTGCTAACCTCTGAAATGGCCAAGGAAAGCCTTCACTCTACAAGAATGGTCTTCTGGAAGTTTGTCCATGGTGACTCAGTACATGAAGAGGAATGCGTCCATATCCTGATAAAAAAAATTTGTTTTGTTTTTTAAGGAGGCTCAAAGAACTCTTTCTTGCAGAAGAATCTGAGCTCTCATATGTAGTCCCTGTCTCACAGAATTAAGGAAACGGTCAAGTGGCTGAGACATGAGAGATTTGTACTGGGGGTGGGAGCACAGCATGGTCCAGCCAAGAAACACAGGACAGTTTGGCTACATCATGGAATAAATGGTACATTCTCTGTCTCAAGGAGCTGCCTCAAAGTGAGCCTTGGGTGGGCAGATGTTTTATGGTTTCATTTCTGATTGTGTCTGTTTCATGGGAGTCTTCACACACTGTTATTGTGCTGGCAAACAGACAAACAAATCATTCTCAGGATAAAATTGAGGTTGGCATGGGTCACATCAAACTCTTCTGAAAATAAAAAGATAAAGATTGGCAAAAAGACAAGGAGCTGTATGAGAGAAGATGTGTATTTCTTGGATTTTTTGAACAATGGATTGTCAAGTTCAAAGCAACGCCTTGCCACTGGTAGTTTCCAAAGAATACACATATATGGTTTGTCACAGAGTACATGATGCTGTCATTTTTAAAGGTACAGCATCCAGCTTCTGGAATCTTTAGTCTACATACGTAGTTTAATTTACTTCAAAGAAAAACATGCCTTTAGATTTATCTATAAGCACACTTAAATTTTTATTTTCAGAAAAATTCTATGAGTTAGCTGTAGGTTCAATTCTAGTTGAGTTCTAGAAGATATGTTTAGTTTTTCCAGAATTCCACATGACCAAGGACAAAATTATGACAGTGCTTATTTATTGATGCCACCAGGCCACTTAATCTAGAGTAACTTTTGCCTTCTGAAAATGGGGAGCAGATGAGGTCATGTGAGACCCTAGACAAGAGGCTTTGATGAGGGCCAGTACTCCAGTCTGCTGTCCCACTCCCTGATACGCAAACAGGAAACTGATCACTGTCAAAGGATTAAAAAGAAGCATTGGCACACTGCAGAAACAAGTCACACAATGACCCTTGAAGGTAGACAGATGGACCTGGAGATGGTATTACTCTACACCTTAAATCTTAGAAACAGCCCTCTTTGCTCTTAGCTATGAAGGCAATAGGAGTGTTTCAAAAGTCTTGAAAAACCTTCCCAGGTTAACCTGTTTCATGCAGTGAATTCCAGGCCTGCCAACAAACAAATAAACAAAAGCCTTGAAATTTTCATCCAGATATGTTATCATTGCCAAAAACACATAGATCAGACATAGTCCTTTACACCTATCTGATTTTGTTCCATCTTAAGAAGCAAATACCATCTTAATGAGCATCCTTATATAAAAAATTTCATATTGAAAAACAATAAGGATAATTTCATAACTAATTATTTTAAGCATCTTTCTCAGATTCAGTAATATATAAAATACATAATGATGCCTGATGACTTGTTCTCTTGAATAACTTCTGTGTGTCCACACTGGACAGAAATACCAACACTGTTACTCAGTTATTCTTCACACCATTGCATGGATAAACAACAGCTGCTGAAAAGAAAAATTCTCACATCTTAGAGTACTTGCTCAGGATGAATTCTGATCTCATTGGCTTGATCTTGTGTAGATAACCAACACTACTCTATGTTTATATGCGCACTGGCTGTCGTATCCAGAAAGCAGCATTTCAGAGTGTTCTTCCGAGCCCCCCAGGTCTTACGTTTTTGCCTTGCCTTCTTTCTCAGTGTTTCTCAGGCCTCAAGAAAGGCGTAAATGTGGACACTTAGTCGTCACCTATTCTCAGTACTTTGACCAGTGATGAGTCTATGTATTAACTTCTGGACACTGCAGAGAAACTTCTCTGGCTAAAGCTATGGGCTGAGTTCATCTATGCATATACATAAATACTTGGAAGACAGCTAGACAAGATATCTAATTAACAAGAAGGCAGTAATACATCCCTACTTCCAGGCAAGGATCTGCGATCTTTAGGCCATACCTGTGACCTGTGGAATGGGCTTCAAATCCAATCTGAAAGTGGTTGGTTACCCTCATAACCTTTATGCCACTATTACTCCAGTTACCTATCTTGCCTGGCATATTGGCACTGTAACATGCAGGCTTCAGTTCTGGGTAATGAATAACATTGATGACTTTTCTCCTCCGGTTCACTGGATAATATTACGAAACCTAGCAAAGAAGTTTCAAGTCCGTTTCAACTTGACCTCTCTATGTCCTGAAAGCAACGCCTGTTGTGTAACCAAGAACAATGGCAATGGCCTGCATTGTTTGAGTTAAGGGCAGGGAGGGCTCTGGGACCTGTAGTGATAGGTTGTATATTTAAGTCTGAAATATCAGAAGACAAACCATCCACAGAGCCAAGCCATGAAGGTCAGGGAGTGGTGACCCACACTTTCGGTCCCATCGCTAAGGAGACAGAGAGCCTCTGCATCTCTGTGAGTTCAAAGCCACCAAAGCCAGGCAGCGGTGGCACCCACCTTTAATCCTAGCATTTAGAAAGTGGAACCAGGAATTGAAATAGCTGGGTGGGCCAGGAAAGAAATATAAGGCTGGAGAAGGTAGAAGTTCTTCCCTCTGTGCTCATGCACTCAGTCTGAGAACTGGAGAGAGGACCCATCCCATCTGACCAAGGAATTCCGTCAAGCTCTGGTCTGGGTTCATTTACCCCCAACCCCCTTTCTCATTTGCTGGATTGACTCCTGCTCTTGATGGTCCTGTCCTGCAGTCCCTCCTCACAAAATGGTTTTTTCTTCTGTAGGTTTAATAAAGAAACTTCACTGAGTCAAAGAAACAGCAATAACATGGCAACAGTTGTCCTGCAGTTCTAATTTTGAATGGCAATAGAGATGTAGTGATCGTACTTATGACTTG
This sequence comes from Phyllotis vaccarum, assembly GCA_033318265.1. Lineage (NCBI taxonomy): Eukaryota > Metazoa > Chordata > Mammalia > Rodentia > Cricetidae > Phyllotis > Phyllotis vaccarum. The sequence continues at coordinate 157,028,585 of JARWLC010000009.1, forward strand.
TAAATGTGAAATTACTGATAATAAATGGTACTTGGGGGAAATAGCCCTAATACCCATTTGTTTCAAGGGCATATTTCAATGTATGTACAAATTATGCCCGTAAGGGCAAAGACGGATGAGAGCACCAAAGCAAGGGACATCATCTTAATGTCCATCAATATCAGCAACTGCTTTCACTACCTGTGCAGCGGTTTTCCTGTTTGGTCCATGACAACAGTTCTCACTGCTATAAGCCCATCTTTCCTGGCCTCTTTACTGTAAATGGTTCTGGGACAATCATCAGTAGACTGGATGATTGGTCCAACTCAAGGGAAAGTGTTCTATCTTCTAACCAGCAACAGCTTCTTTACACTTTATTTAAGATGATGAGGATAATGCAAAATGAATGAATGAATGACTTCCAGGTCTTACCCAGGAACCACCAGGGTGGGAATAAAATGGAATGTGGGGATAAAGGAAAGATAGCTCTGCTCCATTCTGATCAAGAGCAAAATATTTATGTGCTCCCCCCAAAAAGTTGAAAAATAATGACACAGCCAGGAGTATGGACTGGGAGGGGCTAATAATGAATCTGTAAATCGTTATTGATTAAGCTATGAATTGAAAACTGCTTCTTAACCCAAGAAAATCTTGTGACCCACTGCTTGCTGTTGTTTTTTAATTTTGTCAAAAGTGCTGAATTCAATCAGTAGCTATGGGACACGTATCCAGTGCAGGTCATCTATGACAGTGAAAGAAAGGAAAAAAAAAAAAAAAGAAAAAAGAAAAAAAAAAAGCCTCTCAGCTTCATTCTTTGACCTGTGTGTCACAAAACAGTTTCCCTAAACCAAGGTATTCTTTTGATGCATCACACTCTTCTGAAGGCAGAAACCAAGACCACACACTAGGACACTTGGACATTGCATTCTATCACACACACACACACACACACACACACACACACACACACACACACACGCACGCACGCACGCACGCACGCACGCACGCACGCACGGACGCACGCACGCACGCACGTACGCGTACGCACGCACGCACGCACGCACGTACGCACGCACGCACGTACGCACGCACGCACTCACACACACATGCAGCCCATGCGGTATGTGAGGATCCTTTGCTTGCTTTCTCTGCCTCAGATGCTCTATCAACCAGGAAAAGTAGCTTGACTGCAAAACCAGAGAGGCAGAACAATGAGAGAAGCCAGGAAGCTCCATTCATAAAGTAGCCAGAAGAGCCTAGAGATCCCCACTCATGAGCAATTCCTGGACCCATCTGGTTCTGGAAGAATCTAGGGCAGAAACACCTCATGCTGCCTTGGGACAAATGAAGAGACCATCCAGAGCAAGAGCCTGGAGGTTCAAATACTGGCCTTTCCTGTCTCTCCACCAGCTAGCTCTACATCCTTGAGCATATTTTTAAATCTCTCTTTATCTATTAGGATAAAGCTAGTAATAATACTTTACACAAATTCTGGGAGGATTAAGGGAGGCAACAATAAACAGAAAGCAAATTGTGTATCAACCCTGCTTTGTGTTCATGATAAATGTGGCTCAGTAAACACAATAATGAATGAATGGAATCCAAAGTAGAAGCAAGTTTATCCCCGAGTTAGCAAATGGCCTCTCTTTGAAGTTCCTTCAGTTTTCTCAGAGTGAAAATAAAGAGTCTGGATTCTTCCTAAACCCAGAGGAATGAGGGAGAGAGTAAACTATCAAGCATCTTCCTTTTTAAAAGTTGTGCTGGGGAGTGAATCCAGTCTCCCAGATGCTAGGCAGGTGTTCTCCAGCTGGGCCACTCTCCAAACTCCTCACAGTCTTCAGAACCCAAAGGGCTCAAGAACAAGGACTTGCATTAATTCCCAGTGACTCACTTTCACCAACAACATAGAAGGGAAGCAGTGAAGTGAGGCCGTAGATCTATGAAAATAATCTACTGTTGTTATTATTACTAAAACTTACATATAGAAATATGAGGTAAGGAAAACTGCCTTCTGACAGAGGTCAAATCTTTTGTAACCATCTCATAACACTAGTCATCACTTCCTTTTACAATAACGGAAGAAGGACCGGAGGGATGCCTCAGTGGGAATGCCAAAAATGAGGACCAAAGTTCAGATGTCCCAAACACAGGTGAGTCCCCAGTTGGTGGGAGGATTCACCTGTAACTCCAGTTTTGGAAAGTGGAGCCTGGGGATCCCAAGAGCACCCTGACTTGTGAGAGTAACCATATTGGCAGGCAGGCTTTTGATTCCAATGGCTTTACCTCAGTGACCCTGACACACGTCCCAAGAACCCCTACCATCACTCAAGTCTACCCATAGCTACAACTATTGGAAAGCTAAAGTCAGAACTCAGAATTTTGAATCCAGCTACAGAGAACTTTGTAGGTTAAGGATAGAGAGCATGTAAGACAAACACTGTGCCTTGAAAGCTGAGCTAATTTCTTCCAAAATATACTCCTCAAAGAAAATTTCCCTGCCTTGATTCAATGTTGATGAAGATAAAGTTGCTTTAAAACAATAAATAAAATATGTGTGTGTGTGTGTGTGTGTGTGTGTGTGTGTGTGTGTGTGTGTGTGTGTGTGTGTGTGTGTGTGTGTGTGAAGACACTGGTCAAGACAGATATATAGAGAGCAGAGCTCTAAGGATAATTTTGTGGAATGGTTTTTCTCCTTCCATCTGTACGTGAGTTCCTGGGATCAAATTTAGGCCTAAGTTCATCCGGCCTGTACAAAAAGCCTCTTTATCTCCTGAGGTTTCTTGTAGGCCCAGAATGAAGTCTCTTTAAAGTAAGAATGCCTTAAAGAAAAAAAAAATATCTTTTTTTATTTAAGAATATATTCCTGACTGGATATGAAGACATAGTCTTTAATCCTAGCACTAACAAGGCAGAAGCCAGAAAGCTTTGTAATTTGAAGGCCATCTTGATCTACATAATGACTTCCAAGCTAGGATACTACATAGTGAAGCTCTGTTTCAAAAAATAAATCAGAGAAAACAATAGATAAAATATTTCTAACATCTGCCATCCCATTTACCTAAAATATTCATTTACATTCAAAATGTTTACACATTTAAAAAACTAAACCTTTTAAAAATATTTTTCAATAGTCAAGTCTTTCAACTGGTAAATTATATGATTAATACTACTTATTATTCAAGAACAAGATTTTTTTAAAAAAATATTTGAAAATCTGATGTTTTAGACTAATTTCACCTTAAACAAAACAGTTGTCTGGTCACTCATGAGAAATGTTTAAAGGTCTTTGAGAAACAAAGTCTGACCATAAAAATAAAATTACCCAGCATTGGTAAAAGTTGGTGGTGAGTTCCATGTTCATTGAATTTATGATGAGGAAAATAATTCAGTACTTCTTAACCAAAAGTTCCCATTTCTGGGAAATCAAAGTGATTGCACATTTGTAACTACTGAGTCAGAAAATCATTTGTAATCAAAACTATTAGCAGCCCCGCCCCCAAAATAACATATGAGGAATTTTAATATGGAAGATTTTCTTGCTCCCTTCCTTCCGAGTATGTGACTGACTCAGAGCAAAGACCTCTTTTTCAGCTGGAGTCACAGCAGTTTCTGTTTCTAACCTGGGAAGAATGTGGTGGGGACCAAAAAGCCCCTGTCCCATTGTCCCACTCCCCGGCACTGATCCTTGCTTTTAACATCATAATGAAGGATGCTCTTTAGTGGATTATCTTGAGAAGGGATTAACTCCTTCAAGTCTTCTTAGGGGGAAAGGTGTTTTGAGCCTTAAATACACACCAATTGCCTGCTTAACTTTTCATCTTATTTTGAAAACTGCCCAGCTGGAATTCAAATTCTTTTCCATAGAGCTGAATTTTATTAGTAGCAAAGTTGGAGTCGGGCGCAGCAGATGCTAAATATAAGCACTGTTCTTTTAATCTCATGGGGCCAAATGTTTCAGATATTTCACTGAGACGGGCCCGTCAGGATAAAACTCAATCTAAACTCTGCAAGCGCTTAAATCCTCACTCTTCTCACAGGCACAGAATTTAAGCCTGCTGGAAGACCACGTTTTTTACCCCAATGCTGCCTTGAAACTCCACTTGTCTCGATGGTCCCTGGACCCGAGCTTTTACCATTATCAGCATTGTTTTAAGTCACACTCCAAGTAGATTCCGACGTCTAATAAACACAACCACACTCTTGAAAAGGTGAATGGCTGCTCTATAATTTATAATCAAGCGGTGGCCTCAACCTCTGCTTCTTTATCTTAATGACAATTTAATGCTTGCTGCATTAATACTGAAATCTTGCCATTGTTCTAGATTCATCTATACCCTTCCTCCAACCTGACTTCTATTAACTACACTGTTGTGTTGTCCTGAAATGTACCAGGAAACCATATAGTTTTTCATCTGTATGTCCTCTTCTTCTTCCTTCTTTTTTAATTCAAAACTTCTTTTTTCTTTTTTTAGTAGATTGTAACTTTTCTTCTGTTCAACCAATATTTGGTCAGAGAAAGCATTCATTTTTTAAGATGGATGTTCAAAGCAAAAAGTTACCTTTACACACACACACACACACACACACACACACACACACACACACACACACACACACAGGAAAGGGAGAGACAGAAGGGGAGAATTTTTTTCTTTCTTCTTTTTTTTTGATAAGAGAACTTTTTCTTAGAAGTCTTTCAGAATCATTTGTTTTAATCGAACAGCAACATACATTCTCTGCAGCTTTTTAAAGATAATAATTTAAAAAAAAAGTTAGATGCTGAATGCATGTTTTAAAGTCCAGATACAGGAAAATACAATTTTAGAAAGTCCAGCCAAGAGTTTTGGTAATTCTTTTGCACACTGAAAGCATGCAGGTGCACTTTTCTTCTGAACAACGTGAAATGAAGCCTGCCTCTTTTGATATCTACCCTCCCCTCCACACACTTGCTGTCCTCTGGTCGCTGCTGTAATGGTAATAACCCTCCACGTTCTTTCAGGGTAAACTCCTTAAGGAGTCATGAATTTTATTTATACTCTCTCTCTCTTTGAGGGTCTTTTGTTTATTTGCTGTTTCTTTCTTTGTGAAATAACACTCCCAGAGGAAAATCCCCCTCTCTGCTTAAGGAATTAGGCCAGAGACAAAAGCAGGGAATTCTTTAAGCCTTGTTTTGTGCTAAGAGAAATGTTTGACATTTCTGTGGAGAGGTGTTTAGTTTGGATTCATTAGGTCTTAGGGACTCTTTTCTCTTTCGGGGCCTTTCAGTTTCTGCCACAGCACCCCCCACCCACAACCCTGTGCTTGGTAGGCTGAAGAGAATTTACCAGAGTGTGGAGTGTGATTAGGTTTCCTATGTTCCAAATGCAAAAACTCTATTTGTTTTAAATGAGGTAGACCTTAAATCCCCATTGCAGAGCAGCCCCAGAGCTGTGTTCCACTTCCTGACCCTCAACTGGGCAGGAGAAGCAGCTTACTTTGGTGGCTATTCATATGGTCCACAAGAGTCTTCACACAAAGGTACTTGCCCAGGTTTTCACAAACTCACTGTCTGGCCAACACTTTGAATTCTCTCATGCCTCGGGGCACTCAGTAAACTTGGATTTTACACAAATTTTTATCACAAAAGAATTTTTGTATCACTTTTGTCTTAGATGAGTTACCTAGCCACAATTTCTTCCCACAGTCACTTAAAAGACATTCATAGGCTCGACTAAGTGTCACAGCTAGAATGCTGTGCATGCAGTAGTAATAGTGAAGCTGCTCTGGCTTGTTAATGTGGCTACCTGGATTTGGACAAGCACAATATTTTGTGATTTCTCACAATCTCAAACATTCTTCCTTTACTCACTGGATATGATGAAATCACAAATTCAGAAAGAGAAGAAGGAAGCATGGGTCCTGATTTAAGCCACACCTTGGAGGAGAGTAGAGGCATTACTGGGGTGGTAGGAGAGACCGTGGACCAAAGCCCTCCCTCACCGATGACATCTACACTGGGATGCAAGCATTCTCTGGCTCGCCCACAACCCTTGGCACATCTGACTGTGAAAGGAGATGGCAAGAAGGACATGGAGGACGAGAAGGAGGAGAAAGACAAAAAGGAGAAAAAGAAGAAGAAAAACAGAGGGGGGAGCCGAAGGGAAACAGGAGGAAGAGAAGGAGAAGATGGGAATGCTAAAGAGAGGGTGGTGTCTGTGATTAAACATGTAGTTAAACCTTCAATTCCTTGACCTGTCATGCTGCAGCTTGTCTCCCTAGCCCACCCCCATTCTTCCAAAGTATTCTTTGTCTTTATTGAAATTGTAGAGAACCCCTGACCTTCTCCACCCACCCAGCCCGGTCGTCAAACATGAGTGTGAAGGACTGGCTTCCCTGAGCCTGCCATCTCTAAGGAGAGAGTTTCTGTCATATATCCCCATGGAACTTCCTTCAGCCATGTTACAGTTTAGTTGCCTAACACCCAATTGGATGTTTGCTACAGTTCCTTCTAAACACAACAGCCCCAGCAGAGTGAACCCTCAAGCTACTGATTTCCCCCTCTCCTTCCTTCCTCCCTCCCCTCTTCCCTTCCACCATTTGTCCCTCCCTCCCTCCCTCCCTTCCTTCTTTCCTGCCTTCCTTCTTCTCTCTTTCTTTTGGTTTTTGATACAAGATCTTCCACTGCAGCAGTGGTTGATATGGAACTCACTATGAAGACCAGACTGGCCTCCAGCCCATCGACATCTAACTGCCCTCGTTTCTGAAGCAGTGGAATTGCAAGTGCGGGCCAACTCTCTCAGTCTCCTCCTCTTTTGAAGGCCTCAGCAGTAAATTGTAGTTGAAGTTCTGTGAGAATCTGGGGGTGCAACAACACAAATCACTTTTTGATTCCACATTATTTTGAGGTCTTTGAGAGAAAATAGGAGTAAGAAAAAAATAGCTGGTTGGAACCATTTATTCCCTAACAGCAATAATATAATTCACCAGACTTTTTTCACTGAATAATAAATAGGAAAGAACATTATATATAACAACCCCTGTGGAAATGTATGAATACTAAGACATAGAACTATTTAAGGCACAAGAAGAAAGATAACTAACCTAAATTATTAATTTAATAAACACTAGGGTTGAATTTTTCTTTATTTAATCAAGACTTCATATTTTTGTATTTATATTTTATTTTAACTTTTATTTCCCTTAATTGTTAATATGTGTGTGTTGCGTGTATGTATCTAAATGTGCCAAGTGTGTGTAGTACCAGCAGAGGCCAAAAGAAGGCGTCAGACCTCTGGAACTAGGGTTACAGCTGCTGTGAGCCACCACATTGGTTCAGGGAAGCAAACCTAGGTCCTCTGGAAGAGCAGCAAGCCCTCTCATCTGCTGAGTATCTCCAGCCCCAGATCCTTTTCTTAAAAGAAAGTCTCTGGCAGGAAAGGGGACAGAGGGACAGAAGGAAAGAAAGAAATACAGTGGACTATGCATCTATGTGACAAGGTCAGCCAAAAGCAAATTGAAGTGGGTGAGTAGGAACCCGACTGTCAGGCCTGAGTTCACCGCACAGGAGAATAGCCCCAGGTCCTGAGGAAAGGGTAGCCCATCACTCCCTTGATTCATTTACACAGCCAGGAATCTACCTTTCCATCCCTACTCCTTGCACTGCTCCTAATGGACCCTAAAATGGGCTGTTCCGGGTTTTCACTTCCTTGCCAAAATAGAGACAGAGAAGAAGGAGCCATTGTCCTTACAGAAATGCTACTTTGTGCAAGATCACAAATAAATAAACTTCTATGAGAACTCAATTTGGCATTTCATTATACAGAATTAATTAGGGTAGATTACAAAGATTTAAGTAATCTTTTTTCTCCGCTTCAATAAAACTTGAAGATAACAGAAAGAAACACTTGAAGACTCTCCACCAATAAAACAGTTTACTTAAAATATGATTTGACATTTTAATAATTCAGTAGTAAGGAAACTGGGCTGTTTGTCACTGGAATGCCATTAAACAGAGGGCCAATAATAAGGACGTAACCATGATGGAGCTGGCTTTGCAACTCTGCATCTATTCATACCATATAAAATCAATTACTGTAAGTCCCACGGGGCTGTTTTCTGTCAATCTACCAGGCAAAATGCATCCGAATGTATAGAGACTGCCACAGAGAAAACTCTCCTCGTAAGCCTAAAGCCCTTGACCCCACTCCTCAGTGTGAAGATTCAAGTCTTCATAAACTGCAATTATTTAGAATCAAGTGTGTTTCTGTACTTGAAATCTTTGTGTAAATATACTTCTCAAGTCCGAAACAAAAAAAGCTCCTTTCCCTGGATAACATTTCTATTATTTGCTCATTACCATGTAGATTATAACTTTAAATAAACATGATCGATAAACTCCTTAATGAAGGCAAATTGCCTTCTTTGCTCATTCCTCAGACATATTTTGAGATTACATGGGAAGGGCAGGCGGTTAGTCCTGAGACACTGTGAGAATCACTTTTTTTTTTCTTTTCATCAGTGGTTTGTGCATATCTCACCTTCCCTTGGCTTTTTGAAGGATGACTGGAAACATTAAGGATGTGTGTGATTTGGTCCCATATTCTCAGAAGATCGCCTCTTGTGCTCTTGGGTGAGCTCTCAGGTGCTCAGGTCTGTATTATAACATAATGTGGTTGATTTCCAAAGGGAATCATTGAGCAAATGGAGATGCAGTTGTAGAGCCTTGCAATAAGCAAACACCCTCAGAAAATTGCTATGAGGACATTATTGTTCTTTACTGGATGAATTTCATTTAGACCTCTCAGCATTTTGTGTCGTGGTTTAAAAGGATAGCATGAAGCTAATGGTGCCTTTCTAACAACTGCAGATGAGAAAGTACATTGTCCATAAAATTTTGCGAAGGTTTAAAAAAGAATTTTCTCCCAGATTTCAGCAAAATATTTTTAAATGAATGCTTCTTTATAAGCACTAATAGGAGGTTTTGCTGTAGTATTAACGAAGCGGAACCCAATTCCGGACAATTCTCCATACTGGACGTGGTTATTAAGAGTTCCAAAGCAGATGCCATTTTCAATGTGATGATCGCGCTTCCTCTCTTTATTTTCCATCTTCATTGTTAACAAAATAAAGACTTTTCACATAGGTTGCCTGTCACTTTTGAAACAGGAAGCGTGATGAATTATGCTGCATTTGCCTCGTCGTGCTTTATCAAGCTCATTAGAGATGATGCATGATTTGAACTTTACCGAAGGTAAACGAAAATGCACAGACCCCTCTTCCTTATCTCCTCTGCTTGCCTCTGGTATTGTTCTGGATTGTTTGTTGCACAGACTGACCAGTGGTTAAGGAAAGATTCTTTTCTGCAAAATGCAAAGCTTGTCTCTAGAGCAGCTCTAGAGTGTAGCTGTCAATTCTCAGAGCCTGATTTGTCTGCCGATTCTCAGCTCAGGGTGCTTCCTTCTGCTTTTCATTGCTGTACTGTCCAAACAATCTTCTGTGTATATCCTCATATAGATGTGACAAGAACAGTTACTTTGAATTTTTCCAGCAAGACAGTAAAAGCCCCCAGTGAGAAAACTCCAGTTTCGTAAAACCAATTCTCACTTATACACTTAAAAAATCCTCATTGTTTTTAAAAAAATTAAAGTTTTAAACTAATTTGCACTAAATTACTTTTAATTTAGTTTTAGAACTCCAAAAGTGCAGAGTTGGAGAGAGCATTTGATCATCACACCCCAAAGATGACCAGTGTGATAGCATGGAAAAATGTTGTTTCAATTACATTTTTGCTAATGAATCCTTTATTTCTGGCACAGATATGTGATTTACATTACTATTGTATTTGGGTCCAATATAATTGCAATGTTTTTCTTTCATATTAGTGAAATCCAAGGTAAAAGATGTTTTAAGAAGTTGTAAACTAAAGTGTATGAGAAAACATATTTTCAGATGGCTTTATGTGTAACTCTTGGCTACATAAGGACTTCACTATTATTATTGTTAATTTTTTGGCAAAATTTTGTAGGCCTTTGGATCAAAGCTTAGAATGGCATAAAATAAGAGTAACTCTATCCATTTTAAAACAGATTCCATAATCTATGACAAACACTCTATTACTTGCTATGTAATTGTTACAGGTAGATTTTCTAAGACTGGAAAAGTAATAAATAAGCATGAGATCTGAAGAAAAACATGGCTTATGGTAGTTCTGACAAGCATTCATACCCTACTGTGGAAGGAAGGCTGCTTTGCTTCACACTAGTGCAAACCAGAGGCTCTGATGCCTCTCTTGGGCTCTGGTCACTGTTTACCTGCATCATAGATATGAGAGCAGTACTGGGCATTCTTTCCTTGCAACTCGCCTCCACTTCCGGGTCCTGGGGGTAACATTTGAACCTAAGAAGGAAGAATGAAGATGTGCATGGCAGGGACATCTCTCTTTTCTAATTGGGATTTTTGAGAAAGAGCAACTCTATACTGACCTATGTACCAACTGCAGCACAGCTGGCATGTTCTATTTTGAAAACAGGTCAACAATGCTATGGCCAAATAAACCATCCGAAGATACCAGCTGCAGACTGAAGCCACGATATATCCAGTCACATTTGCAGACTGGCTTCTTTGGGTATACAAAAGCTGGATTCCCCTGGAAATATGTTAAGTCCAGTATATCTCACAGCACAGGGTAAGAGATGAAAGATCTACATGATTCCCTAAGACTTCTTGGATTTTAAGATGTAATTGTTGAATAAAAGAACCAAGAGATCAAGAGAAAGGATGCTAGACAACTATATAAATTTAGAAGCTAGCAAAGGGGTTTCAAAGGAGGAGATCTCTCTAGTCCAAAGTTAAGCCCCTGGAAAACAGACGTGTGTGCCTATCAAGTCTCTCTCCAGTTTACATGCTCTAGTATTGTGCTGACTCTTTACACATACCTCTTTACCTTGCAACTAGATTACAAAATCTCTGACATCAAGAGTGTAAGTTAATGCTCTTATGCCCAGTGATCCTTTCAAAATAGAAGACAGGCATGAAGGACCATTCACCTCAACCAAACTGCACTTAAGTATTCCATTATACAGATTGGGTCATTTATCTCTGCCTGAATGACCTACCCATTTCTCAATGAAGATGAGGGCTATCATTTCTCATGGTGATGGGACAAAGCGGAGGCATACGGGCAAACGAGAGACACCGAGAGATCCACTTGAGTGTTCTGGAATTCAGGTCTACTAGTGCAGTAGAACAGTGGGTAAAACCATCCCTTCTAAGACACATGTCTGAAAATGTCCTTGAAGAGGAATGCAATCATCTTGAATGGTTATAAGTTGCTTTTAGCTGTTTTTTTTTTTTTTTAATCATTCTGTAAAATTGTATTTGCAAGTTTACTTCCAAATATTGTTTGCATGAATCTCCAATGACTTTTCTTCTTTTATAACCAGAGTTGTAATATATGTGCCTAAAAGCAGATAAAGAAATAAATGAAAACCCCATAAAGCTTATGTCTACCTCAAGGCATATTATAAGAGAAGTCAGTAATATTTGATCATTTGGAGTGATCTGGTAATGGAACTTATTTTTGAAAGCATTATTCTCTAACTTAGTTGAAGAAACTTTATTTCTGAAATAAGTCCATAGATTTTTCTGATTATACTAAATACTGAGAGTTAAATTTCATGCCAAGAACATCATATGGTATTATACCCTCTCTTTTTAAAAAAAAATTAAGTAAACGTTTCCAATTTGGAAACAGAACTTGTAAATTTTGGAAAGTTGAACATTGGATGTGCATCCAGATTCTCACTGGGGCACCTGGTCCACATTTCTGGAGTTTGTGGTCCTTGGTGTACGGATGCAATGTTTCTTTAGTACATCTGCTTTGAAACACACAAGACATGCTGTTTAGACACCGGTGAAAGATGTTTGCTAGGCTTGAAGTAAAAAAGCTGAGTTTCATTTTATAAGAAGAAATCCGCTCCTTCTCAGTTTGATGGAAGCCCATTAAGCCGGACAGAGAGACGATCTCCTGTAATTGTCAGCAGATTGGCAATCTGACATATCATTCTGGCAAACTTGAACTTAATTGCTAAAATATGACTTCCTAGCAACTACAAGTATGTTCTGGCAATGTCAAGTTATCCCAAACCACATGACTTGACTTCTGCCTGAGAATTCAAATTGAAGATTTATCCCAGGTTGAAGCTGCGGCTCGTGCATTCGGCGAGAACTCCATAGACAGGGAAATAGGATATCGTTAAAGCATCGCGGTGCCCCAGGGGTCAATGTCAGATACAATCTAATTTAACATCTTTATTAAGGATCTCGGAGAGGGAGTAAGCCACACATTAATGAAATGTGCAAATGATATTAAGCTGGGAGCTGGTGTAACCACCAGTAAGGACAAAGAAATAATAGAAATGCGCCAAAAGAGGTTAAAACTCCTCATAGAAAATTATTATATGAAAATCACCTTCCTGGGATGGATCATTTGGAAGATGAGCACTGGGAGTCTGAAATCTCAAAGTTTGGTGTGTTGCAGTCACCTGGGAACCCAGAGGAAGGAAAAGAGGGCAACCCTGAGTCAGGATCTAATTTAGACACCAACACAAACATTGCACATTATATAAATGCATTTTGCCTTTAAAAAAAGAAAGAAAGAAAAAAGTGAAGCCAGAAAGAGTGTCAACACTAAAAATTTACATATGACCCAGCTAAGTGTAGTAGCTTACCCAGCACAATCCAGGTAACTATTAAGGACTGCTCCTTAACACTACTCACACACTAATACACACATTAGCATGGGTTGAAACAAAAGGTTGACTGGGAGATGTGTGCAAACTAGTAGCCCATCAGTAAAGAAAGACACAGAAAGCAGCCTCAGAAGCCTTTTCTTCGGTGTACCCTAATTTGGAAAAGCAAATGATGTGTTTAAAAGCAAATGCAGTAAAACGATTTAGAATCTTCTTTCATTTTCCAACATGTCTTTACTCCACCACCATGCCAAAACTGTGGTACCAGCTCTGAAAACTGAGCTTGCCAAATAAGATGCCCAAAAGCAGTGCCTGGGGCTTCTGAAGGCTGCAGGTATGAAGAGACTTGTAGCTGCTTTACACTACTTGAGATGATCCACTGTTCATCACATCTACTCTTAGTCCAAGGCCAACAGTCTTGGCCACCTTTAGATAACCAATAGTTTTAAGAAACGTTAAACTGGCTGGCTTCGTGCATTTTAGAGCTTCTGCCTTTCTGCCTTGGGGTTGCTTAGGAGCTGCTGACAGATGAACCACACAGCATGCTGAGTATAAGACATAGCACTTGGAGACCTAAAGACAGTATTTCTGATACATTTGACTCCAAGCCGTTCCTATAATGACTGGTGTAGTGACAGCTCAGCAGCTAAGTGTACTTGCTACTCTTGTAGAGGGCCCAGGTTCAGTTCCCAGCACCCACATGGCAGCTTGCAGCCCTCTATAACTCCAATTGTAGGGGGTTTCAGCACCCTTTTTTGGCCTTCGTGGTGCTAGGCATATACGTGGTGCACATACAGACATGTAGGTAAAACACTTATATACATAAAATAAAAAGATAAATTTAAAGTAGCTTTTAGTTGTCTATTAACTCTTATCATGATCCTTTGCCTCCTTTTAGATGTCAGGAAAGAGAGAAAAAAGGACATTTCTCCATATACCAAAAGAGAATACACGGACCTCTCACCAAATCCACACAGAAAAACCTTAGCAGGAAACCATGTAAAACTCAGATATAAGTAACATGCCTGAGCCATAGGCCAAACAGTTTGCAATTAATATAAGCTTTTATGTGATTATTTGGAACCAAGCAGCTGTGGGCAGTTTATTTGGGACAGCTGGTCTGGATCTTGGGGATAGCCAGGCCAGAAACTTCATACTACATCTGAGACTTACATAATAGAACCAATCTCATAAGTTGTCTTCTCACCTACACACACACACACACACACACACACACACACACACACACACACACACACGCACACGCACACGCACACGCACACGCACACGCACACGCACACGCACACACACACACACACACACTCCTAAGTAAATAAATAAATAGATGAATAAATGAATAAAACAATTGAGTAAAATACAGCTTTTTTAAATGGCTGCATGCCAGGATTTAAATTTTGTAGACTCTTTTGAATTGGTGCCTCTCCTAGCTCAAAAGTCAAAAGATCCTGTCCGGAGAGCTGTGAGTCCAACACCAAGCCTTCTTTTTGCATCCCACAAGTACCTAGAGATACATATCCATTCATACCTGAGAAGCATTTCAGAGCCTCTAACCTAGGAAAATGACTTTTCTAATTTTTCCTACATACATTTAAAAGAAATTTTGACAAGAGAGAAAAAAAAAAAGAAAAGAAGGAAAAAAAATGCAAGCTCTCAGGGATCCATTCTTAAATTTGACTTCATGGTTATAAGTATGAGTAAAAACAAAAATAAATATGTCTAATCACAGAATGGTTAATCGTGGGAAATAAAAGCCAACACTCTCCTGCACTGAAGATCCTTCTCTTGTATTTAACTTGAAGAGATACTTAACAAACAGCATAATTGCTGCTCACTCTCTACTCTCTGAGTAACTGATGTAGACTGGAGCACTTTGCCTGATGTTGGAAGGGTAGCCGTCACTCACTGTGCCATCACTGAAAAGCTGATAGATCATATGATTTTCAAAAGGCAGTTCTATGCTTCTCAAAATGAGAAAACAGAGTAGCCATGAAAGAGCATTGTTCCAGCTGTTTTCTTGACATTGCCCTGTAGAATTTCAAAACAACTCCCTTCTCTCAATCATAAAACCACACAGGAGGTTTTAGGCCTATTGGGACAGTCCTGTAATTCTACCTTCATAGGAAGCAAAGGCAGGAGGATTGTAAGTTCAAGAGCTGTCTGGGCTACAGAGTAAACTCAAGACCAGTCTGGGATTGAGATTTAGTCTCAAAATAGAAAGTTGAAAGAACAGGGAATATAGTTCACTGGTAGAACACTTGCCAAGCATGCCCAAGGCCCTGGGATTTAAACCCCAGAAAGAGAGAGAGAGAGAGAGAGAGAGAGAGAGAGAGAGAGAGAGGAGTGGAGGGAGGGGGAAGGAGAAGAGGCAGGGAGAAAGAGAAGGGGGAGGAGAGAGTAAATAATAGAGAGGAAATGGCCCAGTGACTGGTTAGACTCTGTCTGTGTCATCAAGCTGGCTTTATGACATTTGGACAATCCCTTCTAATAATCAGCCACCACACCAGAAGACTTTTTTTCACACGGAATATACTAAAAGACCTGTCCACCACTTGATGTCAGAAACCAGGGATAATCCCAGACTCTGTGTGCACTGTGTGTACTGTGACAAACATTTTATGCTGCAGTCATGATAAGAGATGAACAATAACAACTAAGATACTATAATGAAGTCCTACACATCTGTTACCTCATTTCACTCTACTTACACCCTCCTTGTAATGGTACTTAAAGGAAGCACTATATGGTTCTCTTTGATGGATCACAGGTCACAACTCTTGTGTTTGAGGCTCTATTAAATAAAAGAGGGATCACTTGAACACACGTGAGACAGTAGCATGATAGTTGATCTGATAACTAGATGACCACTAAGTGACTAATGGTAGATACTCCAGGCAAAGAAAGGGTGTGCGCCCCTTGCGGGACACTACTGAATGATGCAAGGTTGCCTCAGACTACTCACAAAGGATGCAGTTTAAAATCCACAGATTGTTTCTATGTGAGATTGTCCCCTTGCTGTTTCCAGGATGCATTTGGCTCTACATACGCCAAAACTGCAAAAGTATAACTTTAGATTAAAAAAAAAACAGCAAAAAACCCTCCTTGTAAGGGTGACCTCTTTCCTTCCCCTTGAACAACCTCCAGTGCTTCTTTATTGCCTCACAAATAAAGTTCAGCTAGCTTCGCCTGCTTCTCTAAAACTGGCTTTGCTCTCACCCAGCCAGGAGCATGTCTTGGCCCATGGGAGTTTCCCATGCTCCTTCATGTTCCTGTTGAAGACATGGTTCTTCGACATGTTTCTGCTTCTCCTCCTCCTCCTTCTACTTCTACTTCTCTCTCTCTCTCTCTCTCTCTCTCTCTCTCTCTCTCTCTCTCTCTCTCTCTCTCTCTCTCTCTCTCTTTCTTTCCCCTTACTGGTGAGTAAGGGAGTGAACTCATCCCTCAAAAAGGTACTCATTTATATGATATCCTTGTCAACAAGAGTTTCCTATTTGGAATTTTTTGTCTGTCTGGTTTTTTGTTTGTTTTTTTGTTTGTTTGTTTGTTTGTTTGTTTTCTTTTTGACTGCATTGGAAGCATACTAGCTTTAGCTACTGCCGTTTGTAATGGACTGGCTATGTTATATTATTTATCTACTAATTCAAGTTACAGACTCCATCTTTTCAGTGACAAAGAGTGTGTTTTACTTAATTTCACATAATGTTCTTCATATTCAATAACTCCAATATCTGACTTATAAGTGTGGTCAAATGTTTGGCAAATGAATGAAGCAATGGGAGAATGGGCCAGATCTGTATCCCACTGTAGATTTTACCAGAGACCTGCTGGATCACCTTAGCCATGTCACATTACTTCCTGTGTTCCAGATTCCTGATATGAGGAGGGATGATAATCACTAGAGGGATGCTGTGAGGATTGATGAGATAATTTTTATCAAGCAGTTTGAGCTCCCTGGAAGAAAGGCTGTATGTAAGAACAAAGAGAGACTGTAATTGTTGTGGAACACCTTTCATCTGAGCATCTCAAAGCCCTTCACCAAACACAACTCGGCAACCTTCTCACCATGCCTCAGAAGCCCTCTGCTATCACCATTTTAGACAAAGGAAAATACCAACAGCCAAAGGTTAAACACGCAGCCCATGGTGCTTGCCTTTCTAACCGACAAATTCAGCACACCCAGCTCAAAGCCCTTTGAACTTAGAGACACTTGCAACTTCCCTGATACTGCCTCACAGAGGCAGCCACTGAACTGCTCCCAGCTAGCTGGCAGAGATCCAGCTGGAAGGAGGGCCCACATTAATACCTTCCATAGAAGAAGGGGTGGGGTGGTTCAGCAAGGGGATGACCACAATCCTCCCTGTGCTGTAGCAGAAAGTAGAAAATGTAAGCAAGCCTGGCCACCAATCACTCAAGACTTTGGCTCAAATCTGGCTTAGATCTGCAGGGTCTCCTTTGAATTTGACACCTCACTGTGACAACTCTGTTTCTAGCCAGAAAATGTCTCATCACCTTTGAATACAAAGGTAGCAGTTTCGCAACCAAAGAAATAATCCTAAAATACCACATTCAGAGGAGCTTTTCCTGCCTAATACTATTTTTCCTGCTGAATCCCATGAATGTTAGCCAAGACAGGTGGTACTAATCTGCCTGCTTCGGAAAGAAGAATGTCAGCTATTCTGCATAGACTTGGGGGTGGGGCAGTGTTTGCTTTAAGACAGAGAAACTAGTAAAGAGGGTCGTATCTATGTATGCCTAACCAGAAAGGCAAGATCGGCACATTTTTCACAAACGTTAGGGTTACACTTCCTAGAGGTTGTGGCCAAGAGGAAAGTCCCAATGATATGGACAAATTTGCTACAAACGTATATAGAAATAGCCAGGCTTTGTCCAGACACCAAGGATAAGCAGCAAGGATCAGTCAGCTCCCTTTTCTCCTCACCAAGGGCCACGTCAGAACAAACATTCCAGGCCATATTGGTTTTAAGTCCAGAAGAGCTTTGTGTGTTCACTGAGACCAGTGTCTTGATGATAAAACCTCTGACCTTCAGTAAAACGGTTCCCAACTTCCTGCCTGTGCAACCTTTTCTCTACTTCGTCATTCAGGAGCCCTTTGCTCTGTAGTTAGTCACTCAGGTAAAGATCTAAAGCACCTGGCTAACTCTTCCAGACCACAGTTCTCAGCACCTTTTTAACTTCCTCATACTTTAGAAGCCGTCTGGAGTTGGGAAAAGAGTGTGGTTTGTACCAAGCCTATGTGACAGTTGATCTAACACTCGCCACCTTTTGTTCTGGAGTCTTAGACAGCTTCCCAGAGTCCACTAAGCCTTTCTTTGAGGCCTATGAAGTAAGAATTACAAGTCTGCAATGAAACTGAGAGGTCGTGCCTACACACTGTCCAGGAAAGATTGGGGTCCTTACCCTCAAGGCTTCCTACACACTGAGGAGAAGGCAGGCACATTCACTTTTCATGAACTGGTAGCTGTGTGTGTGTGTGTGTGTGTGTGTGTGTGTGTGTGTGTGTGTGTGTGTGTGTGTGTGTACGTGTGTACAGAAGAAAACCTTGAGAGTTGTTCCTGAAGTCCCCTCTCAAGTAGGACTAGCTGGCCAGGCGAGAAGCTCCGAGGATCCTCTTGTCTCTGCCTTTCCACCACTGAGACGGTCCCACAAAGCCTGGCTGGCTATTTAACATGGGTGATGGCATTAAACTCAGATCCTCAGGCTCCTGAGTCAAGAAAGCACTTCCAGTCCCAGACTAGAACTGCTAAAGGCATTCTGTCTGGATCTCTCACTGAGTCCACTGCACATTACATATCTATATCTTTAGTTCTAGATCCGGTCTATTTTCCTCTTGGGTATTTATCTTATTTGTGAAGTCTTGCTTTCCAGTTCATTTTCTCCTTCTTACCCTCACTAGTTAGATTCTAAGCGACATTTGGAAATCCAAGTGGAAAAGACATTTCACCCAGTGACCCAGAGCTGTGAAGCAGTCAGTTTCATGGAAACACTTCCTGAAACTGTGAGACTTTATGCCAGCACCTTGTTTTTCAACACAGAATTATAGAATAACATGAGGTAAATCTGGTCAAATCTACCCCAGGTGAGCTGGCCAACAACAAAGTGATAATAACAATCACTTTGGCACTAATCTTCACAAAAGAAGGAAGGCAGATGTAGCACACCCTCCTCACCCCTTCACTCCCCCCCCCCCCCAATCCAGTGGAGAGGTTTATCCAAAGAGTGAGAGGCAGAGCTGGGCTCTAAGAACAGGTCCATCAGCTTCTTAAAGGGGCTAACCCCATCCCCTCCACCGTTCAACCTATCCCCAACAAGAGAATATTCACAGTTCCTCTGGCATATCTCCAAGGAACAGAAAAGAACCACCCTCCTTGCCTGGACAGAGGAATCCCATGGAATAAAACCACTTTTAATTTTCAAATGAGTATCTTAAGCACCAAGTTTTACTCACTAGAATGAACATGTCACAGTAGAGAAGTCTCCACCAGCCCAGCTGTACAGACTCAAAATGTCACTGAAAATTGAGCTGTGGCTCACTGATGTGACTCTTGTGTTAAGCTATGCCTGAACATGACCGCCGGAATTTCATACCCGACTGTAGGGAGATAAAAAATGTAAATGAGTTTTGCCTGGAGGTTGGTAGACTGTAGGGTTTTCTGGGGACTGAGATAGGAAGTTGAACCACCTATGGTTCATCCCAAGTAAATTAACCTTGCAGTAAGGGCCAAACATCTCATTAATCCAACGTCCTCTCTCCCACCCCTTTCCCCCACACAAAGTATGCTCCAAGGTGTTTCCATGACTCAGCTCTTTCCAAAGAGCATGACTATGATTTTTACTTAGATGGGTGGGGGGGGGGGGATTCTGGAACATTCCTCCTTCAACAAACATAACTAGATAAGTTAGCATATTTATCAATGTTCTTTTTCAAATACAAAATACTATTTGAAAATTGAGAAAAAAGAACATTTATTTGAACTTCCAAAGCCTTTATCTTTTTGTACACAATTCCTATTGGCCTTGGAAAGTCTCACCTGCACTTAACTAGATCCTCCACATCCTCTACCCTCTCTTTCAGAAAGAAGGGTACAAATCCAGGGGTTTTCAATAGGGTAACCAGTAAGAAATGGAAGGCTAGTCACACACCACATCTCCATCGAAGTTTCCAGTTACAGCTTTAGAGTCTGGTAAAGTATCTTAGCTGGTAAAGTGTTTGCTCAGCATGCATAAGGAGTTTGATCTTCACCACCACATAAAACCAGGCATGGTGGTTCATATTAGTAATCCTGGCACCAGGAAGGTACAGGTAGAAGTCAAAGTTCCTTGTAATACCCAGTAAGTTTGTGTGCAGACTGTTACCACAGCCTTCCACCGCACTGGCCAAACTATACAAGACTAAAATTATGCCAAGGGATAAGGGCACAGGACCCCAAGATCAAATGAAAAGGTGAGAAGGGGCGGGGAGGGGGGACCAAGATATGTACGTGTGTGTATATGCATGTGCATTGTGTATGCGTGTGTCTGTACGTGTGTGTGTATGTGTGTGTATGTGTGTGTGTGAGAGAGAGAGTTAAGATCAGAGGACATATATTTCAGAGTCCAAGGTACTACTCCAGTGCTTGCATACACTACAGGTCAAAGCAGAAGACTGGCATGACTTTCCCCCTACCATTCCTTCACAGTGGAGGTCTCTGAACTTGTCTAGTTCTTCATAAGAACTGCAGTAGGTCATTGTGAGCCACAGTCACATGACTGTGTGATTGAGTGATGAAATACAAGAACTCCTGTTACTGTCTCTCTGTACTGTGGTACCCTTGACCCGGCCTCCTTGCTTCCTTCCATCCATCCTACCATCCAGTAACCTCTATTCTTCTGTCATCTTTAAAGTCAACTTTTAGCTCCCACAGATGAGTGAGAGCACAAGGGACTGTCCTACTAAACAATCTCCCAGTGTGTGTGTGTTACTGCTCCATGCTGCTGCAGAGCTTAGAAACCACCCAGGCAAGTGAAAGGTCAGACATAGTGAGAAGACAACCATCCCACAATGGATTGTATGGAAGGGTTCTTTCTCATTCAATCGCATGGATAGTTCCGTGGAAGTATTTACATATGCAGATTTCCATCACTGACAAGCTACTGAAGAGAAATCAGCTTAAAGGATGGGATATCTGTGTGGGGTCATTGGTTAAGGTTATGGAGATCTGGTCCTGTTGCTTCTTCCTTTGTATTATGGTGGAACTCTTGTGGAAGAAAAGCTGCTCCCTTTATGATGGACAGGAAGCAGCAAGTAACAGACAGGAAAGAAATCCAGGATAAAACATCCCTTCAGAGCTCTTCGGGGGCACCCTGACACCCTTCTTCCATCCTTCCAGTCTTCTTGCCTTCCTTCCTCTTTCTCTATTTTTTTATCTTTCTCCCCCCCCCCCAAGAAAGGGCTTCTCTGTGAAATAGACCTGGGCTGTCCTGGAACTCACTTTGTAGGTCAGGCAGGCCTCAAAATCACAGAGATTTGCCTGCTTCTGCCTCCTGAGCACTGGGATTAAAGACATGCATCACTATGCCTGGCTAAGACCTAATGCTTAATTGTCTACTTGGCTATAAACTAAACAGTATAATCTGTTGGTACTGCTCACATCCTCATGATTCAATCTCCTCTCTATAGAGCCAAAGGCTAAAAGCCAAGCCATCAACACGTGAGACTTATAGGCAGAGACAATACATATTTGCACAATGTTTTTAGTGAGGTCTTTTGTTGTTGTTTTGTTTGAACAATGATAGATCCTTGAGAGTTGTCACTAATTTGATCCATTGTTTCTTGGGAAGTAGAATTCTTGTGTAAGCATCCTTTTTATGGCTGGTGGTTTTCTCAGTTTGAGAGCAAACACTATGCTTATGGTTTCCCTATCATGGCATTGAGAAGATTGCTGTTGTTTCCAGAATACCCTCCTCTTATTTCTTACACTTCTTCATGGAATACAAGTATTTCTGCTATGATATTTTGTGACTGTCTATTGGAGAAATAGTCTAACTTCTGAGCATAGTTAAGCCTTAAATATGTAGCATAAATTTGGTAGTTCTACCCTCAGAACATCTATTCCCATAAAATCATTATCCACAATTATTCTGTTTTAAGAACAATTATCCATCCAAACACATTTGACAGTTACTGTTGCTCTGGTCAAGGCCTTGCACATGGCCTAGGTACGCAGAAGATTAGCCTGAGCAATTGGAAATGAAGACTCATGCCAAGCTTTTCTTCTCTCTCTTTCTTATCTGTTTCTGTACACATGAGAGAGCTGTGTTCTGCTGCCTCTCAAGACATTCTCCAAATAGTAGGGGCTGCTGGGATTTTTTGGGGGGTGGTGGACTGAGAGGAACCAGGTTTAAGGGAGGTGTCACAGTGAAAGGCTGAAAGGTTGGAGTGTGGCTTGATGCTCAGATATTGGCTACAATGTATGATTTTATGCTGGACCAAAATTCGGGACACTAGTTACAAACTTGGTACCTCAGCAGCTGAGTGAATGGAACCTTCGGTATTCTGAGGTCCACCAGGGAGTATCCTACAGCCATCCACTGCCCATCTCTGGTCTCTCCGGATAAACAACACACAACTCTCATAGTTTTCTTAGAATTACTTCTCATAAAACAAGAATAATGATTATAGCAATAACACCTACACACAGTTCTATAGATGCCAGAGCATTTTACCAATGTGCAATCATTGTTCTAGACACAAAAATGTCATGTCTTCTAGTTTCTGTGGAGATTTTAGAAATAACGTACCATAGGTATGTGAAATACTGTCTTTCCATGATCCTCTGTGTCCCACAGTTTATTTACACAGAAGCCTGCTTCACATGTGTTTGTTGGTATTTTATCCAATGACAAAGCAGTTATAGGAGAGATGGAGGGGGTTATCAGAACATGGTCCATGGTGTTTAGGGGATTAGATATTGTGATATGTGAGATTAAAGAGAGAGGGGACTGAGAACTGTCTTAATAGAAGCAAAGTCCTAACGGAAGGGATCCACGGGACTCTCTTTGGCCAACAAGATGGCCCAAATGTTATGAGTTCCCAACTATTTTTTGATTGGATTTAAGGCTCACTCCAGGAGATGACTTCATATCTGACACTGTTAATGTGGCTAAAAACCCAAAATTAGATAAAACATAGGCCCAGAAGAATATCTACTATTGTTATTCTGCAAGAGAAGCATAGCAATAAAATTATTCCTAATGACATATTTTTATATCATATGTGGTGGTTTGAATAAGAATGACCCCCATGAGCTCATGGATTTTAATGCTTGTTCATCAGAGAATGGTATTGCTTGAAAAGATTAGGTGTGGCCTTATTAGAGCAAATGTATCACTCAGAATGGGTTTTGAGTGAAACCTCAAGCCCATGCCGAGTTCAGAGTCTTTCTTTTGCTGCTTTTTTCGTGGATTGGATGTAGAACTCTTGGCTACTTCTGTAGGGATATTTTCAAATATAATAAAAACATATGGAGATATCAGAGGGATCTACCCACAGTCAGTCTAAGAGGATCAAACAGTGGTGACTCACACCTTTAATCCCAGCACAAGGAATATCCAGGAGTGGTGACCTACACCCTTAATCCAAACTGAGTTTGAGGTCATCTTAGTTTACTGGAGTTCCAGGCTCCCAGGCAGGAAGTGCTGGTGCCATGCCTTAACTGAGTAAAGAGAGTATTTAAGGCAGGCATAGAAAGACAGAGGACAGAAGAAGACAGGAGGAGCGAGGCTGAGGAAGCTGGAAGATAGCTGGGTGAGATCTGACTGTGGGGTTTACTCTCTGATATCTCTGCCTTTCCCAGAGATCTGGCTCTGAGTTTCCTTTATTCATGTAACATACTTCCCCAGTACCATGTCTGCCTGTGGGCACCATGCTCTCTCTGTCATGATGGCAATGAACTAAACATCTGGAACTGTAAGCAAGCTCTAATTAAAAGCTTTCCATTATAAGAGTTGTCATGGTCACGGTGTCTCCTGACAGCAACAGAATACTGACTAAGACACCATAGATCAACACATCACTCAGTCCTCATCAGAGCAGATTTTTTTTTCCCCTTCTTCAGTAAACAGGGATTATCACAGGGATCCACAACTGGACAATGTACAGAGAGTATGAGATTCTGAACCACTCAGTCCTAAATTGTATCAGGATCTACGTGGAAGAGGAGGTGGAAAGAGTGTACACGCCAGAGGAAGTAGACGACTCCAAGGACACAATAGGACTGAGTCACATGAATTTACAGAGGTTAGCAGCACACACAGGGTCTGCACAGATTCAAGCCAGTCAAAATCCCAGCAGGGAGAAGGGGAAGTTCATGCAAAGTCTCATCCCTGACCAAAAAGCTATTTGTCATTGGCACTTACAAGGAAAGGAGAAACCTGCATTCACCAATTGAGTGTCACTAGCTCCATCAACCACAGGCCAGAACCAACACAGCACACACTTTATTTTTTTTCTTCTTCTTCTTTGTGTTTTGTTGTGTTTATTTATTTGTTTGCTTTGTTTACGCGTTACTTTTTTTGTCTCACTGATTTTTCATTTGTTTGTTTTGATTTTTGTTTTCTGAGAGTGGGAGTGAAAAATAGAAGAGAGAGTGCGCACACACATACAATTGGGTAGGTAGGGAGTGGATAGTATTCAGGGGATATGGAGGAGGGAAAAACATGTTCAAACTATATTGTATGGAAACATTTCAATAACAATAAAAAATTAAATATAATCTGAGAAAGCAAAAAACATCTGAAATTTTACAGTGTCCTAGGCCAACCTCACAAGTTAGAGCCAAGACGATCTACAGGGCTTGTTAGTAACGCTTGAGTTTTACCTCAAATTTTTTGCCTCACAATCTCTCCAGAGAGGGAATTTAAAACCCCAATTTCTGACAAACAGCTTCAAATAAAATGAAGTGTACTCCAAGCTGAAAAATATCTGGAAGAGACACCTGCCCTCAGTAGAGATATCCTACCTTCTGTAGAGACACCTCATCTTTATCAGAGATGCCCAAATCTTATCAGAGATACCAGTTCTCAGCAAAGAATACAGCCCTCAGCAGAGGTAGCATACCCTCAGCCCAAACATCTGGTCCTCTATTGTTCATATAAAGTGTAAAATTTGAGTGGAGTGCTTCTCAAATTATCATAGTTTACTGCTTTTATTATTTTCTTAAATTCTACATCTTGAAGTCTATACTGTAATGTCCTTATTCTTTATATTCTAATTATAACTGAATACTTCTATGCTGACTTAAGTGATTTCTACACATTATTACGCTGTCTCACTAGGTAAAACTGAAATGTAAAATTCTTGTGTACATGGGTACCCTCAGCATTGAGTTTGAAAGGTACCAATATAAAATGTGCATATCTAATCACAGTCCTTTAAGATTTATTAAGGGATTGCAAACTTAGACACACACACACACACACACACACACACATATGTGTGTGAAATATAGCTTTTATAGTATATAAGTAGTGAAATAATGTTCAGCCTTTCATTTATGAGAGCATAGATAAGCCTAACAGACATTGTACTTAGAAAAAAAGCCAGCCACAAAATGATAAGTGGCATGTGTCACTAATGCACGGAATCCTCAAAGGTTGGGATCATAGGAAGAGACAACGGAATAGAAAGTTTACTAGGAGCTGGGGGGTAATGAAATGGAGAGATGTCAGACTAACGGTTAAAAGGTTCAGTTCTTTCTTAAAAGAACATACCACACATTTTCTGTGCATCAATAACTTGTACCTTCAGTAATAAACAGAATGATTTAACATAGAAATGAATGATTTCAGAATACTAAATCCCTTGCCCCTGGATTTTTTAAATTATTTTTTTCTAAGTGGATCGATGTGACAAAGTCATGCAGTGACAAGTTCCATTTACTGTCTATTGGGTTAAGAGGGCTTGTTGCTCTTTCCGAGTACCAGGGTTTAGTTCCCACAACCCATATAGTGGTTCATACTCATCTGTAAATCTAGTTCTGGGGAATCTGATGCCCTCTTCTATGGCCCATGTGCACCAGTCATGCACATGGCACACATATGTAAATGCAGCACACACTCACACACACCAAATAAATGAACAAATCCTAAAAACACCATTGTAAAAGGGGAGACATACAAGACAGAGTTTCTTTGTGTAGCCCTGGCTGTCTTGGAACTAGCTCTGTAGACCAGGCTGGCCTCAATTCACAAGGATCTGATGGTTTCTGCTTCCTGAGTGCTGGGATTAAAGGTGTGTGACATCACAGTTTTTTAAAAAATAATTTTACTTCAATGTACCTGTCCCAAAATATAGCTGAATGCAAGCATTATCATCTAGACTATTGTGTATCTTTTAACTGTGAATAAAAGAGCGAGAGAAGAAAATTGAGCAGAAAGAAGAGAAAGACTCTATCTCTCCTTATCATGGAGTGATGTCATCCTCAGAGATACTAAAAATCTAGTAGAACCAGGTCACCAAAAACCTTTGCTGTCCAAAGGTCTTGTGGTACATCCTCCCTGGGACTTGAGGAAACATGATATCAGTCTGTCATTTCCAGATGGTTCCAAACTTGGCTCCTGGAATAGTCTATTGCTTTCTCTCTTTTTTCCTGAAGGCACAGCTTCCCTGTGCCACCCAAAAGAGCTCACAAAGCTTTAAAAAAAGTAACATTAACGATAAGGCAGGATCAAAACAAATTGGGGCTCTCCACCACATCTCTTCGGACCCAATCCATGGAATGCTGTTCTCTCTTCACTAGCATATTGGCCATCAACTGGGTCTTCCGGTCAGGAAGGAAGAACAGCCATCTTGCCTGCTAGTTAGCAGGAGGTACAACCTTGCCTGATGAAATGTTTTGAAGGCATGGGGCTCCATAAGGATGCTAGAATGCTAAAGCCAGATTCTGGGTGAACAAAAACTGCAACTTATAAGCAGGTCTGACATCTGATTTGCAAAAGGGCATTTCTTGATGTCCTCCCTGAACACTTGCCTCATGCCTGGCTCTGCAGTCTTTTTTATAAATGCTATCATTAGAAATCCTTACTATAGCCTGGTTACTCAGAGTCTAGCATGCCAACGTCAGAGACCCTGAATCCAAGGCCTCTGAAAGTACACTTGTGTTTATAGAGCCTGGACGAGTAGAATCTGACACTGAACCCTACCTCCATTTGTCACAAAAGGTTACCAGTGCTCCTCAACAGCTCATTATTTCTTCTAAAAATATTTATCACTGACATCCACAGCACCCTATACTAACCTACCCCATTGTGTGCTTGAGGTTCATTTGACACACTTAACTGTTCATCCACATGGCCTTTCCATGACAGCTTCTTTCCCAGTCTACATTCCTCTGTTATTCTTCCATTAATTTTTTGTTAATCCCCCTTTATGGGCTACCCTGTTCTGCATTGTCTATCATTCTTCATCCTTCAGTAGGTTTTGAATCTGCCCAGCTCACCAGTACACATTTTAAGTTTCTTCATCTATGAGCTCTACTCATTTTAAAAATCCACATAAAAGAGTTATGGTAGGGAAATGGCTCTGTGGAAGAAGTACTTTCTATGAAAGCAAAGCAACCTGAGTTCACATCACTATTAAAATCTGGTCATGGTGGAATGAGCTTGAATTCCCAAAGCAGGCTGGTGAAGAGTGGGGTTGAGGTAAGATAGATGACAGGCAGATCCGGGGAGCTCACCAGGCCATGAGTCTAACCAGAAGGGTCAAGCTCCTCTGTAAAGGACCATGTCCCCCAAAATAAGGTAAAGATGTGACTGAGGAAGAGCTCACTGTTGACTTCTGAAGTAAATGGGTAAGCAACCTGCACACACACACACACTGATCATAACTAGTAAGTCACTATTTTGCAAACTACACGTCATAGCTCCCCTTTGGTGACACTAATTTCATGGTTTACAACTAACTTTTTGGGTGGCTTTTTTTTTTTTTTTAAGTAAAAGGCAATGAAATTTTAAAAAGCCTACATTTTCAATAATAAAACAAGCATGACTTTAGAGGCTTGTCTCAGTTGTATATAAGAATTTGCATTACAATGTGAAATGTATTTTTCACTGTGGGTTTCAGTCAATAGAGTTTGGAAATCACTTCCCTGAAATAACATACCTTGAGAGGAGAGGTTATCACTTCCACTTTTTCCCCTCTGTCTTGCAGAGCTGGGGATAGGATCCAGGGCCTCGCCTGTGCTATTCAAATGGTCTAACTTGGAGCCATATCCCAGTTCTCAGTAAGAACATTGCCACAGTCCCACAAAGCCAGTTAGTGCCTCTGACTCTGAGAAGTCCATTGCATGTTGATTCTGAATACCAACTTTGAGGATCGCAAATGATGTTCTGGCATTCTTAATGTGATTGTCTATTCCTCCATTTATCAATGCATTATCGGGCAGGAGGCTGCCTGGATAGAGTAATTCAGTGACTTTTTGTAAAGAGAAGAAAAGCGTTCATTAGTAATGCACTCATTTATCCCCTTCCAAAACACTTTTCATCATGTGGACATGGTCTCGGCACCTTGAATGTTAATTATCCACTTCAATGGTACTGGATATTCCTGTGGGGAAAATACACTTGATGGGTAAGTCTAGGGGAAAAATTTAGAAATGTACCTTTTCAGTAAGATTTATGCAAGGTCAGCGATGAAAGGTCATGTGAGATAGAAGGTCCCACTGAAACCTCAGATTTGAGGTCCTAGTTCATTTTACTTGAAGGTGTGTGAGTTTATACTTCTCACTGGTTAAATGCTTTGTGGAATTGTCTTTCTGAGCTACAGCAATTAATAATATGATGACCTCAAAACAAGAAGGTGCTATAAACCTTGAAGGTCCACTCATCTTATAGATTGTAGATCCAAGGTATTCTCGTTCCTACACTCATGCAGACGTCTGGTGTAAAACAGTGTATAGACATAGGAATTCTGTAACTGAAATTGAGAGCAATGATGAAAAGCCACAGTTCAAAGAAGCCAGGCTAGTCAGTGGGACATCTCTATGCCTCAGTACTAAGGCAGAATGTTAAAGATCCCATAGAGGACAGAGGGTCACATCTCTTCTGGTTGCTAAAGCAACATCTTGTGCTAGATGAGTTAAAACTGGCCCTTATTTTCACTTGTTTTTAGTCCCAAATTGGTTTAGCACAGAATATAGTTAAATTGTGTGACTGACCAAATAGTCCAATGATAGAGAGTCGTTCACTTTGAAGTATTTGCCTCCCGTAGAGAACAGACATTTGGGGCTGGTTATTACACTTTTACTTTTGATTTGCGCATCCTGTATGTGTGTACAAAATCCACCACACATTCACCCCATAAATGATCAATGGTTCCAAAATGCTGGAATCGAATCTGTGATTTGAAAGAGAAGTCTGGTTTCTGTGTTCCTTGAGCTGAGTCCTTCAGTACCTTCATGATTGATTATCTGCATACTCAAATTTGGAATATTGAGTATTACCAAATGATGACAAAAAGAACCTGAAATCAGCAAGGATTTGGGCCCATATCATCCTTGAATAAATATTTTAATCAACCTGCTCAAGCATGAAATTTTAAGCTTGTAAATAGACACCATTTCTAAAAGTCCCAAAATGTTGTGGCTGATGCTCCCTCTACCTACTCTAGGGGGCTGATTGGCATGAGAGGAAAATGGAGGTGGAGACCAGAGGGTGTACAAGGGGCTCTCCTTCCTCTCTTTCTATAGCCCAGGTATTTCATCTTCTTCTTTATGACCTTGGCAAGAACTTTTCTGCCCAGTCACCTGGATCACTGTATTCCAGTGATATGAAGAACATCCTGTCACTTCAGTCATCTCCAAAACATTGTGTGTGCGTGTCTGTGTGTATGTATTACATATCATGTGTATATATATAAATGTGTGCATAGATGTGTGTATACATATGTGTGTGTATGTATATATATATTATATATATATATATATATATATATATATATATAGAGAGAGAGAGAGAGAGAGAGAAGATCTCTACAATGCTGACATTATCATTACAATAAATTGGGCTTTAAGAAAAATATTCTTCCCTTTATTAAAGTGCTACTGACCAGTTTCTCCCCCAGATCATAGACACTGCCAACATTTGGAAAAAAAAATAGCCTCTCATTTACTCATGTAACATCTCGTCCTCTGAATCCTTACTTGATTCTGCACTTGCCATACACATGAGCTCTCCCAAATTAGCCTTTGATTAGCACTAAAGCTTGTCTCACAGAGTTCCACCACATTAGATAACATGACCATGAGCAACCACTACCCACAGGCCTTGCATATCCCCTTCAGCCTCAGATAAGATGTGCAACAGGGCTGCACACATCTGGTGAATTTACTTAATAAAACATTAAAAGTATTTACCTCTTTCACATCCAAGAAAAGCAATGAACTGACACTTGACTCTGTCCTAGCAAATGACAATGACATGTCATGCTCCCATCACTGATCATGTACTGTAGGCCTTTACAACAGTTGAAGATTTAGCGGCTACTATATGTGAACGGTAGGAGATGCAGGGCAGCCATCCTGCTTTGTGGACTTGGACATCACATGAGAAGCAGGACAGATGAGTCCTTATCTAATTGAAGATCATATCTTTGGCTTTCAGCCATTTTTAAGAGGAAAAAAAAAAACAGAGAAGAGCCATTTTCTTGTACATTTCTCTGTGTAGCATTAGTATTGGGCAGAGATTGCTTTAAATGGTGGAAGTACTAGTGTAGTGAGGTGCCAGCTCTATGAGCATGAGTCCCTTGAAAAGGTAGTTTCTGCTTGTTCCTAAAGCAGCAAGTTGTTAGGAGTTTTTGTTTGCTTGATTTTGTTTGGTTTTTTGACCCATAATGTTTTAAAAGGGAAGGCTTTCACTTTGTTCCAGAAACAAAAGAAAAGCTTAAGTATGTTGTTAGGTGAGTTTTGTGGAGAAAGGGTGTAGGCATGTGTGTTAGTATGAGTGTGTGTGTGTGTGTGTGTGTGTGTGTGTGTGTTACACGGGCTTCCCGCTTGCCCCTGCTTTATCTAAATTGCAGGCAATAGCAACACAATATCCCCACATAATTGCTTTCTGTCTGGAGTCAGTGAGTCTGCGCTGGGAGAACACAAGTTCCTTTGGTCGCTTCAGAGTCACCATGTGTGAAGAGGTTCCAAATACTCTGGTTGCTGAAGAAGGATGTCTATGACCATGAAATTCTACATTTCTACTCTGATTCTAAAATCTTGGTTTGATTTTGATTTTCCTTTCATTCTTACTATCATGAGGGGAACTCAAAAACAAATTAACTTTGTGTTTCTTTTTTTTCCTGGTTTTCAATTGAATAACTTCCATTTTCCTTGGGATAATGTAATATTTTGGGCAAGGAAGGTGGTACTAGTCTTCAGGAGGTAAGTGGTAAATTATGCACCAGAGAAGTCAGATTTGAAGAGGCCTTCAAGATACTCAGGAAATACTGTTTAAACATAGATGCATTAATATAATCACACATGTACAGCCTGTGAATCCTGTCCAACCAGCCTGTCAGCACAAAGGAAACACATTAACTTCACTTTTTACAAATTGAAAACCCTTCCTGGCTGACATGGAATTAGAGAAAACAATCCCTGTCCTCAAAAGTCCCCAGCCCCCCCAGCTACAGTACAGCATCATTTCACTAGCCTAAGCCTTCCTGAGCCTTTATCAATCAAACCTCCCATCAGATCTCTTGCCATTAAATAAGCCTGGGGACTGAGTGGGCTGGATTGGAGCCCCACCTCCATGACTCCCGTCCTAGCCTTGTGCCAAAAATAAAAACTACAAACCTGTGCCTAGAGCCCCTGGCACAAATCATTCTCAGAAAAAATGAATCTTCAGTGAAGAAGCTTCTCATTAGAACTGGTTTTCTACTTTTAGAATTGCTATCCATAGTTGTTATTTATTTATGAAGAAAGGAAAGTAAATCAGGCATGGTTGTGCAAAGCAGGAGGATCACCAGCTTAAGCCTAAGCTATATATCAAATCTGTATCATGGGGGGGGGGGGAGATGGAGAGGGAGAAAGTTAGCTTTCTTTCTCTTCTGTTAATTTTTTTTAAGCAAAACAGTTCCAAATTTGAATATACACCAGATCATGTACACTTTCCATCTGGACCTCCATTCCAATAACATGCTCTTCAGGATCTCTATCTTTAAGTTATATGAATTACATACACATTCACAGTACCATGGTCTCACTCTTTAGTTGGAGAAATTTTCATGACAGAGCAAAAGTCATCCACGTCTTCAACTACTCACACTTCTGAGCAGATAACATCCTATTCCTTCAGAGACAGGCTTACCAAATATAGGACATGCCACTGTTTCCAGGAAGACAGGAACAGATGCCTCTTCACCTCAGATAAAGAATCCACAGTAGACCCAAGCCCAACTTGATGAACTAGTGGATTTTACTGGGGTTACCTATAGGGGTATAGGTGAAAGGTTATATCTACAGAAGCAAAAAATACCAGCTGCATCACCAAAAGCTCATCCCAGCATGGATCACAACTCACCAAAGCTGGGACCTTATAGCTCACTACATGACTTACAGACAGCTTAACAAATTGGAGAGTATCTCTTTTAGGTGTGCAGTTGGTGTGGGAGTCTAGAGTCCTTACTGCATATATAAGCCTGAGCAAAAAGGAAGCTAGTGTATCTAGTCAGTTTCAGGAACTGAAGTGTTTTGAGTTATTTTCTTCCTGAATCTTTAGTAGCCTCCCTTTAGAACATCTTGAATTTTGATAAGCTTCTTTCCATGATAAAGTGTTTGGTTTTTGGTCTTGTTTTCCTTAGGCAAAAATTGCTGCACAACAGCTCTGAGGCAGAGGGAAAAAAGAATATTTTCAAAACTGGCATCCATAGTTTGAACTGACATTCACATGGTAGTCATCATGTGGCTGACCCTGTTCCAGACAATTTACAGATATGAAGACAATTAGTCCTTTCACAGTCTCATAAAGGAGGCATTGGTGTTATCAAGGTGTAAGTAGTTAAGCTCCTTCCCTGGTAGTGGTGTATTGTTGTAATTAAGGGTTTTTGGTTTTGGGGGGCTAGAGGTCTAGACTCATAGACCTGCCACCCTAGATTTTTTAGTTTTCTGTAGTTGATTAGGTCTTTAGAAATGATTTAGACGTTTATATTAAGTTTATGTTGTTTGGCTTATGGTTTAGGTATTTTGTTAGTTTGTTTTTGTATTTTAATTTAATTTATTTTTATTGATTTTTTTTATCAGGTGGCCTGTGGTTTATTTGTGTTTTTTATATGTCTTTTTTTGGGGGCAGCTGGCTTGATCTGTTTTGACTTTGTCTTTTTTTATGATTTGATTTTTTTAAAAAAATTTTTATGGTGTCTGTCATGGGTCAAAACAGCTCCTTTAGTGTATGATGAAGCTAGACTAGCACCCAGTCTACACCAGGACCACCTTGTGGCAGACTAAAAGGAAGTAGAATAATTCAAAAGGAGCATAGAAGAAGGGTTCTATTTCATTAGTTGGTCACCTCAAACTTCTTCAGCTGGTATGTTGAGATGTGGTGAAGACTGTTTGGCAATTGGACAATTGGTAAAAATACAGACTCAAAGCTGGAGAGATAGATCAGCTATTAAGAACACTGGCTGCTCTTTCAGATGATGTGAGTTAGAGTCCCAACACCCACATGGTACCTAATAAAAATAAATAAATCTTGAGGGCTGGAAAGATTGCTCAGTGCTTAAGAACATTGGCTTAGAGTTTCTAAGTTCAATTCCGAGCAACTACAGTGGCTCAAAACTATATATAATAGGATCCAATGTCCTCTTCCGATATGCAGATATACATACAGACAAAGCACTCATATACATAACATATATAAATAAATACATCTTTTCAAAGATTTAAGAATAAATCTTTGAAAAATAGTCATTCCCGGAACATAAGGATGAGATTCTTTCAAGTCAGCTATGAGCCAATATGAACTTGAAAACCAGAGCCTAAGGTACATCTGTTCAAACTCATCTCTCTCATAATGGCATTCTCCAGCCATGATTTTGTCCTTCACCATACACCAGCACCTTCATGGAAAAGCATTCTGTCAGAAAATGACAGAATCTATGACTGTCTCTTAGTTTATTTTCACCAGGATGAAGATGTCAAGGAATCAAGGAATTGTAAAATGATCAAAACTTCAGCACTAAAACATATGCATGTAAGCAACACTAAACAGAATCATCAGGTTATTCATTCATATATATATATATATATATATATCATATACATATGTATATACATATATACCCACACATATATTAGGGGCCATGAATTTGAGAAGGAGCAGGTGTGGAGACTGTGAGGTCCTGGGAAGGCTTGGAAGTAGGAGAGAAAGGGAAAAGGGGAGAAGGGATGTAATTATATTTTACTTAAAAACCTGAAGGAAAATGTTTTAAATGTCATCAGCAGAGGCCTTTGGCCTAGAAATTGACATACTAAAAAGTGTCTTCTCTGTTGTCAGGAGTTGTTCATTTCCTTTTTTAAAATGCAAAACAATTGGCAAGTTCAGTTAGTTGAGTAAGAAGTAAGCATTTGATGCTACCATCGTTGTCTTTTCGAACGCCAATACGAAAATACTTGTGCAAACACACTTTTGAGAGGGCTTTCTGTACTTAAGGGGCACTCCATACTGGTGCCTTCTTTAAAAAAATTTACCATTACAAAAGGTTTCCTTTTTTGTAACATAAGCCCTCACTCAGTGTGTTTGAAGTACTTGGAAATGAATATTTCCTCATTATACAGACATTAAAATAGTAAATTAATTAACACTTCTAACTTCCTTTATTCATTCAGCAAATATTTATAAAGCTCATATTGTGGGTTCAGTATCTTTTTTCTTTCTTTGCTTCATACTGGGAATGGAATGTAAGGCCTCGGGCAGGGCAGTCAAACACTATGCCACTGAGCTGCATCCTTATTTTTTAATTATTCCTTTATTTTGAGCTATAGCCTCACTAATCTGTGCTGGTGGGACTAGAATTTACTCTGTAGCTCAGATGGGATTTCATGTTCTTTAGTCTCAGACTTTCCAGTAGCTAGGATTACAGGCTTGTGTTACCAAGGTCCGTAAGTCCAAACTCACACAATGCAAGTTTGGAAGATGCCAAAGATCACTGGGTTTCCTAACAGATGACAAGCTTAAGGAACATAATGGTAGAAGGCAAAGCACAATACCTCCATGATCTCAGGATCGGAAATAATAAAATTTTTCTTTTAAAAAACATCTTGTCTTACCACTGAACAAACAGTAAAGATGTTTTATCATATAATTCTACTGGCAACTTATGGGTACATTCATACTAAAGAGTCGGTGAAATCCAGAGGACAAAAAGATTCTTAGATTTGATTCCTAGCACAGAAAGAGGCACAGTCTATATTGTAGCTGCCTAGACTGTCAAAATTTCTACCTTTAAGACAGGAACTTGATTCCTAGCAATAAACAGAAATTATTTAACACTTACAAAGATGTATGTACCACTTCTGGGTCAAAATTATGCTTTTAGAGCAGTCATAATTTTCACAATTCCATGTAACCTTTAGTAGATTTGTTATTTGAGTTAAAATGAATGGAAATACTTGTAATATTATTATATCATCAGAAAATTAAGTACCTGTCACACAAGCACAAAGTCCTAGTTCCAATTCCAAAACTCATGTAAGAAGCCTGGTGTGGTGGCACATATCTTCAGCCCTCAGTCCTAGGGTCTGAGAATAGAGACAAGTAGAACTCTAGAAGCTCACTGACCAGCTAGCCTAGTTAAACTGATGAACTCTGGGATTGAATAAGGTACCTCATGTCAAAAATAAAAACAAAAAACAAAAAAACCCCAAAAAACCTGGCAAGTGGCAAGCAATTGAGGAGGATACCCAAGGTCAACTTCTAACCTCCATATTCAGTATACTCATTTGTACACACAGGTGAACACATATCTGCATGTATACCACAAATATACACACCAAAAGTAATGTATGGTGCTCACGCAGGGTTAAAAGAAAAATCTATAGTGAAAAGATCCAATCACACCATATCTTCAATATATCCCAAAGCTGCTGCTCAGATTTCCATTTTCTGTTAAGGACCAGTTAACCAGTTGAATTTTACATTTCCTTTATGGAGCATTACCAAAAAGATTTAAGGCAAATCTCTCTTAAATTAGAGCACTTCCTGGTTTGAATTATATCTCAAATTATTACTTTAACATAGTAAATGCAGTTTTAAAAACTCTTGGGAAAGTTCAAAAAGTTTAATGTAATTTAAAAATCAGTGTATTCACTTACTGTGTTAGAAATAATCATTCTTCAAGATGTGAGTTTGTGGATTATAAAATCAAGCAAATAGAGAACAGAGCAAATGATAGAGTCATGTAGTAGATTTGGTCAAGCCAAATAAAACAGTTTTCCACAAGCCCCGCAGCGGAATCAAATGCAATCATGTAATACTCGAGCGGGTGAGTAGATTCCAAGAGGGATGTTGCTATTTCAGATTTCTTGTTTCCTCTGTGTTAAAATCTGGGAAGCTTGTTTTGATTTCCTTATTACAACCTGGATGTAAGAAAATATCATTTTATGAAAAGCCATATTTCCCCTACTGGGCAACTATACATATGCTGCATGTATATATAGGAGTACGTGGGAAATCTCTGAATATTTTTAGAATGCAAATATCTTTTCATCAAATCTTGTTCATGCCACAAATTATCTCTTATTTTCTTTCTGTTCACCCCCTTCCTGCCAGGCACCAAGCTAAATCCATAAAACCACAGTTGTTTTTAAAAGTTACGTTCCTCTATAGAGTGGAGAGGCAGGATTCCACAAATTCTCAGATGGAACCCTCTCTCAGTTAAGGTTTTTATTGCTGTGAAGAGACATGACAACTTGGCATCTCTCTTAAGGAAAATGTTTAATTAGAGTGGCTCGCTTACTGTTTCAGAAGTCCATTATCATCCTTGGGGGAGCGTTATTATATGCAGGCTGTCATGTGGCTGGCTACATCTTGATCAGAACGCAACAGGAAATGGACTCAAGACACTGAGTGATGCTTAAGTATAGAAAAGTTTTAAGCCCGCCCCCACAGTGACACACTTTCTCCACAAGGCCACACCTACTCCAACTAAACCACACCTCCTAGTAGTGCCACTTCCTATGAGCTTATGGGGGCCAACTCATTCCAACTATCACTTTCCATTCCCTGGTCCTGACAAACTTTCTACAATATCGTAATGCAAAATTCATTTAGTCCAACTTCAAAAGTCTCCATAGTCTATCACAGTCTCAACAATGTTTAAAAATCCAAAGTTCAGAGTCTCTTCAGAGACTTAACTATAATGTCCTATATAATCTATGTCAGAAAAGAGACCATATACTTCCAACATATAGTGGCACAGGAATACATTACCATTCCAAAACATGAGAATGGGAACATAGTGAGTAAATAATATACCAAAGGAAGAGTGAAAATCAGCTCAGCAAACTCCAAACTCTGTATCTCCATGTCTGATGTCAAAATGCTTTTAAGATCTCCAACTCCATTCAGCTTTGTTGACTAGAACACATTTCTTTCTCCTAGGCTGGTTCCACTCTGTGTTAGCAGCTCTCCTGGGCAGGTATCCCATGACTCTGGCATCTCTAACACAGTGGGCTCTCCAAGGCAATGTAGGCTTCAACTTCACAGCTTCATACAATGGCCTCTCTACCAGGCCTCCATTCAGAAATACCCCAGGCACATACCTGGCCTTGGTATCTTTCCTTAGTCTTTATGGCAAATTCCATACCCCTTTCTTCTACCTTTACCTCAAGAACCACCACATAGTCAAAGCTTCCAGGTTCTTCTGCTTGCTGGGCCTGAAATATAGCTCCCTCATTCAGTTACATCTTTACCAACCTTCTGTCCATCAGTGCCTAAGCCAAGTTAACTGGCTCTCTAGACCTGACTGGACTCAAACTCAGAGATCTGCGAGTCTCTGCTTTCCAGGTGAGACTGAGATTAAAACATGCACCACCACACCCAGCTCTACATT
The DNA here is from genome assembly GCA_033318265.1 of Phyllotis vaccarum. Classification (NCBI taxonomy): domain Eukaryota; kingdom Metazoa; phylum Chordata; class Mammalia; order Rodentia; family Cricetidae; genus Phyllotis; species Phyllotis vaccarum. Next base: position 157,066,400 of record JARWLC010000009.1, read on the forward strand.
TTCCTTTAGTTCCATTTCACTAATTAGAAATTTAGCGTGGTGGGATCTTGCTCTGAGGTCACTACTCCCTCTGTTCCATTCCTTAATCTGTTTTTCTCCTGAATACAGGATTTGGCTCTATTCTACGTCCTGACGCCCTTTTTTTTCTCAGTTTGTACATTTTGTTTTTATTTGCTCAATTTGCTCCTTTTCATTACAAATTTTTTATTAGTGTTATTACTAATAACCACACAACAGCATGTTTTGAGATTTCTTCTGCCAACAGAGTCGATCCAAAATTCTTCACTTTAGCTTCAGGCAAACCTGTTAGACAAGGATAAAAAGCAGCTACTTTCTTTACCAAAATATCTTAAGAATAATATTTAAGCAACATTATTGCAGAATTATTCACTGACAATTGATTATATAAAGGATTGATATTTACTAAGGGGATATATAAACACTCACTGATACAAATTGAGCATTAAGGCAATCCTTGGAGAGTGGACTGTGCTGCACAGTGATGGTGCCAATCCTCTCCCTGAACAAACAGAGAGGAAGGTCAGCATGCAAAGGGGTTCTCAATGGGTACTGGCCACATGCGATTCAGGGTCCCAAGCCCAAAGCTAAGCCTCTAGATCTCCCTCAATAACTCCCAAATCCCACTACACAACATTCTTTCCTCTTGAGTGAGCCTCCCATAGTTCAAAACACCCAATAGTACCAGTGTCTCCCATGGTCCTACTAGCATGGCTAATTAAGCTTAAAGCATTTCACTGCTTTCTTAAGCCAAACTCCCAAAGTCTGTATTTTTCCAAACAAAAACTTGGTTTGGCCTATCTCAGGAATACCCAGTCCCTGGTTGTAGTGATATATTTTATATTTAATAAAATCAATCTGGAATATCAGAGGACAGAATCACCCACAGTCACATCACCACATCTGGTACCATATCTGTCACAGTTACTGTTTCTATTATACTGAAGAGACACCATGACCATGGCAACTCCTCACTTACTTGAGGTGGCTGGCTTATAGTTTCAGAGGTTCAGTCCATTATCATCAGTTCGGGCATGCAGGCAGACATGGTGCTGACTACATCTTCATCAGAAGGCAACAGGAAATGGACTCAGATCCTGAGCAAAGCTTAAGTATAGGAAGCCTCAAAAGACCTTCCCTCCTCCCCAAACACAATGACACTTCCTCCAGCAAAGCCACACCTTCTAACAGTACCCTATGAATTTATGGGAACCAATTACATTCAAATTATCCCAAAGCCATCATAGAAATTCTATGCCTTTGTCAGGGCTCAGTTTTGGAGAAGCTGATAATGACATTCAGGCCAAAATTGTCTATCTCATGAGCTAAATTCAGCTAATTGACCTGGTGATGCTGGAGTTACAACAGAACTCTGATACAACATGGATCAAGATCACCACATTTCTTATGTTAGCTATAACTTTTGTTTTTATTTTTGACACAAGAGGGGATATGTGGTGATATGTTTCATAATTAATAAAAACCAGTCTGAAATATCAGAGGGATCTACCCGAAGTCAATCCAGGAGGATCAGAGAGTAGTAATTTACATCTTTAATCCTAGCACAGGGAATATCTGGGAATGGTGACCTCCACCCTTAATCCTAGCAGATCTGAGTTTGAGGCCAGCTTAGTTTACAGAGGGAGTTCCAGGCTCCCAAGCAGGCAGTGGTGGTGCCATGCCTTTAATCCCATAATTCCAGAGACAGAGATCTTTCTGTGGTTTCTGTGAGTCCATGGTCAACTGCCAAATAGTAGTAGCCCACGCTTTTAATCTTAACCTTAATGTGAAACAACTGGGTGAAGAGGGTATTTAAGGCAGACATAGAAAGACAGATAGATAGGCAGTAGAAGCCAGGAGGAGCAAATCTGAAGAAGCTGGAGGACAGCTGAGTGAGATTTGACTGTGATGTTTCCTCTCTTTGATATTTCAGCCTTTCCCTGATACCTGGCTCTGAGTTTCCTTTAATTGTGCAACACTTGTGGTAGAGCACAGAAATGGATAGTATGAACTTTTAATGGTGTCATTTTAATTGACTGAAGAAACCTGCCTCAGAGCTATCTCTTGCCTTCCGGATGGTTCATCATATTGGATAACAGTATCTTGATTGTTTAAAATAAATTAGCCTTTCTGGTTATTAGCATCCAGACCTGCTCCTTGGAGACCTGGCCAATAAGTAGACAATACCTTGGCCTGCCAAGGGTTGTGATAACATCATTCCACATAAGGTCCCAAGAGAACTCTTCCCCCCTTCTCTCTCTCTCTCTCTCTCTCTCTCTCTCTCTCTCTCTCTCTCTCTCTCTCTCTCTCTCTCTCTCCACAAGGCCACTCTGAGCCTGCTTTCTTTTGCTTCCCCTTTCCCCCAATAAAACTTTCCACGTGAGTGCTACCACATGGTGTGAGTGACTTTGCCCATGTCCCTTGGCCTCAGCCTGCCAAGGCCACCATGTTCAGGTTTTAAAATACAACACTGGTGACTGTCAGACTCACTCTGGTCAACATTTTCCTACCCAGTTGCTCATGTTTCTGTTATATATAAGGTTTTCTTTCCACTTCTTTGTCTTCCTCATTTGAATGCATATTCCTAAAGAAACTCCAGCTCCCACCATTACACTTTTTGGGACACTGTGCATATTTAATAAATGAATTTTCTCAGGGCTTCTCTTCATTTAGTTTGAGGAATATTGTATCTTAAATTATATGTGAGACTGTCTAATACTGAGCAAGTATATCAACCACAAGGATGCCTCCTTGTACAGGGACGCAAAACACCAGTTATCTCAAATCCTGCTGAACTTCAGCAGAAGCAAGTAAAAAGAGAGATTTGGGACTCACTTTCATCTTGATGCATGCTCTTACCATTTTACGCAATGTACTATCTATTAGCTTCGATAGTGTGCTGTGGATTTGATAGTGGGAATTATGAATTCCCTTAATGTAGACTGTCCAGCTGAGATCTAGAATAGCAGAACACCTCATAAATTACAGGAGAGCAAGCTGTCAATCTGAAACTTTCCCCACTGGGAAAAGAATGAGAGTCTAGAAGAATGAAAAGAATCATCGTTCTTTTATGTGCTTAGAGGGATTATCATTGATAGAACATGATTTCTTAATAGCTATGCAACAAAAGCCCAAAGATGGATTAGGTATTTTGTCTCTTCTGTTGAGCTCCTGTGTCCTAGGAAACATGTTTTCTGATGGAAGGTAGATTGAGTTGGATGGTCTTTTACTGTAAAAATATTTGAATTTCCTGTCAGATTCAAACACTCAATACCTCATATGTAAAATGAGGAAGGCAGGGAGGGCCCATGTAAGTTTAAACGGCTCCCCTCCCCTGTGCTACTAGAACACACACACACACACACACACACACACACACACACACACACACACACTGTCTACAGCAATAATTCTCAATTTGTAGGTTGAGGTTCCTTTGTAGTTAAATGTCTTTTCACAAAAGTTGCCAAAGACCACTGGAAAACACAGATATTTACATTATGAATCATAACAGTAGCAAATTACAGTTATGAAGAAGCAATAGAATAATTTTATGGTTAGGGATCACCACAACCTGAGGAACTCTATTAAGGTTTGCAGCATTGGGGAGGTTGAGAACCATTGATCTATAGGGTCCCTGAAACGGTATCATCATACTAGGGTTTCAAGCAGTTGGTTCAGAGTCTACTTTTAAAACCAATCAGCTTGCCCTGGGGGTGAAGTGAGAAGCATCCAGATCTCGTGGGACAACACTGTGTTTCTGGATGGAATGAAGACGAAGGTACTCTAGGACAGAAGGACTGGAGCTCAGAGTCATGCTGGTCTCCAGAAGACGAAAGTACTCTAGGACAGAAGGACTGGAGCTCAGAGTCATGCTGGTCTTCAGAAGACGAAAGTACTCTAGGACAGAAGGACTGGAGCTCAGAGTCATGCTGGTCTCCAGAAGACGAAAGTACTCTAGGACAGAAGGACTGGAGCACAGAGTCATGCTGGTCTCCAGAAGACGAAAGTACTCTAGGACAGAAGGACTGGAGCTCAGAGTCATGCTGGTCTTCAGAAGACGAAAGTACTCTAGGACAGAAGGACTGGAGCACAGAGTCATGCTGGTCTTCAGAAGACGAAAGTACTCTAGGACAGAAGGACTGGAGCACAGAGTCATGCTGGTCTCCAGAAGACGAAAGTACTCTAGGACAGAAGGACTGGAGCTCAGAGTCATGCTGGTCTCCAGAAGACGAAAGTACTCTAGGACAGAAGGACTGGAGCTCAGAGTCATGCTGGTCTTCAGAAGATGAAAGTACTATAGGACAGAAGGACTGGAGCTCAGAGTCATGCTGGTCTCCAGAAGACGAAAGTACTCTAGGACAGAAGGACTGGAGCTCAGAGTCATGCTGGTCTCCACAAGACGAAAGTACTCTAGGACAGAAGGACTGGAGCTCAGAGTCATGCTGGTCTCCACAAGACGAAAGTACTCTAGGACAGAAGGACTGGAGCTCAGAGTCATGCTGGTCTCCAGAAGACGAAAGTACTCTAGGACAGAAGGACTGGAGCTCAGAGTCATGCTGGTCTCCAGAAGACGAAAGTACTCTAGGACAGAAGGACTGGAGCTCAGAGTCATGCTGGTCTCCAGAAGACGAAAGTACTCTAGGACAGAAGGACTGGAGCTCAGAGTCATGCTGGTCTTCAGAAGACGAAAGTACTCTAGGACAGAAGGACTGGAGCTCAGAGTCATGCTGGTCTCCACAAGACGAAAGTACTCTAGGACAGAAGGACTGGAGCACAGAGTCATGCTGGTCTTCAGAAGACGAAAGTACTCTAGGACAGAAGGACTGGAGCACAGAGTCATGCTGGTCTCCAGAAGACGAAAGTACTCTAGGACAGAAGGACTGGAGCTCAGAGTCATGCTGGTCTCCAGAAGACGAAAGTACTCTAGGACAGAAGGACTGGAGCTCAGAGTCATGCTGGTCTTCAGAAGACGAAAGTACTCTAGGACAGAAGGACTGGAGCTCAGAGTCATGCTGGTCTCCAGAAGACGAAAGTACTCTAGGACAGAAGGACTGGAGCTCAGAGTCATGCTGGTCTCCAGAAGACGAAAGTACTCTAGGACAGAAGGACTGGAGCTCAGAGTCATGCTGGTCTCCAGAAGACGAAAGTACTCTAGGACAGAAGGACTGGAGCTCAGAGTCATGCTGGTCTTCAGAAGACGAAAGTACTCTAGGACAGAAGGACTGGAGCTCAGAGTCATGCTGGTCTCCAGAAGACGAAAGTACTCTAGGACAGAAGGACTGGAGCTCAGAGTCATGCTGGTCTCCAGAAGACGAAAGTACTCTAGGACAGAAGGACTGGAGCTCAGAGTCATGCTGGTCTCCAGAAGACGAAAGTACTCTAGGACAGAAGGACTGGAGCTCAGAGTCATGCTGGTCTCCAGAAGACGAAAGTACTCTAGGACAGAAGGACTGGAGCTCAGAGTCATGCTGGTCTCCAGAAGACGAAAGTACTCTAGGACAGAAGGACTGGAGCTCAGAGTCATGCTGGTCTCCAGAAGACGAAAGTACTCTAGGACAGAAGGACTGGAGCTCAGAGTCATGCTGGTCTCCAGAAGACGAAAGTACTCTAGGACAGAAGGACTGGAGCTCAGAGTCATGCTGGTCTCCAGAAGACGAAAGTACTCTAGGACAGAAGGACTGGAGCTCAGAGTCATGCTGGTCTCCAGAAGACGAAAGTACTCTAGGACAGAAGGACTGGAGCTCAGAGTCATGCTGGTCTCCACAAGACGAAAGTACTCTAGGACAGAAGGACTGGAGCTCAGAGTCATGCTGGTCTCCACAAGACGAAAGTACTCTAGGACAGAAGGACTGGAGCTCAGAGTCATGCTGGTCTCCACAAGACGAAAGTACTCTAGGACAGAAGGACTGGAGCTCAGAGTCATGCTGGTCTCCACAAGACGAAAGTACTCTAGGACAGAAGGACTGGAGCTCAGAGTCATGCTGGTCTCCAGAAGACGAAAGTACTCTAGGACAGAAGGACTGGAGCACAGAGTCATGCTGGTCTTCAGAAGACGAAAGTACTCTAGGACAGAAGGACTGGAGCACAGAGTCATGCTGGTCTCCAGAAGACGAAAGTACTCTAGGACAGAAGGACTGGAGCTCAGAGTCATGCTGGTCTCCAGAAGACGAAAGTACTCTAGGACAGAAGGACTGGAGCTCAGAGTCATGCTGGTCTCCAGAAGACGAAAGTACTCTAGGACAGAAGGACTGGAGCTCAGAGTCATGCTGGTCTCCAGAAGACGAAAGTACTCTAGGACAGAAGGACTGGAGCTCAGAGTCATGCTGGTCTCCAGAAGACGAAAGTACTCTAGGACAGAAGGACTGGAGCTCAGAGTCATGCTGGTCTCCAGAAGACGAAAGTACTCTAGGACAGAAGGACTGGAGCTCAGAGTCATGCTGGTCTCCACAAGACGAAAGTACTCTAGGACAGAAGGACTGGAGCTCAGAGTCATGCTGGTCTCCAGAAGACGAAAGTACTCTAGGACAGAAGGACTGGAGCTCAGAGTCATGCTGGTCTCCAGAAGACGAAAGTACTCTAGGACAGAAGGACTGGAGCTCAGAGTCATGCTGGTCTTCAGAAGACGAAAGTACTCTAGGACAGAAGGACTGGAGCACAGAGTCATGCTGGTCTCCAGAAGACGAAAGTACTCTAGGACAGAAGGACTGGAGCTCAGAGTCATGCTGGTCTTCAGAAGACGAAAGTACTCTAGGACAGAAGGACTGGAGCTCAGAGTCATGCTGGTCTCCAGAAGACGAAAGTACTCTAGGACAGAAGGACTGGAGCTCAGAGTCATGCTGGTCTCCACAAGACGAAAGTACTCTAGGACAGAAGGACTGGAGCTCAGAGTCATGCTGGTCTCCAGAAGACGAAAGTACTCTAGGACAGAAGGACTGGAGCTCAGAGTCATGCTGGTCTCCAGTGCTGGGTTTCTAAACTCTAGGACCCAGTGAAGGAAGAAGTACAGAGTCCCTGGTTCCGAAATTTCAGAATCTCAAACATCAGAGGATAGAACCAAATATGAGGGCCTTCTGAGCACCTTAAAGAAGCTGGCCCTTAATTGTCTCCTGTGATCACAGTTTCATGTCCTAGGAACTAGTGATATGGGTATTCCCTTTCATACATGAAAAATCCATGTTGGAGCAGACAAGTGTCTTCATTCAATTTCTACACATCCAGCAATTAATTCCAAATCCTGGTCTTCTGACTTTGGTAAAGGATCTTACTTTTTGTATTTGAGAAATACCAATCACATCTGACTTAGATGTTAATTTTAGATTTTTCACCTCCTCAAATTTTTCAGAGGCACTTGCATACTAAATCAATGGCGGAATTGAAGAGTCACTACATATAACTTATTAGATCCATTATGATACATGAAAATATTTTTGTATTAGACACTAGGGACAAAAGCATCTATAGTCTCTAATATCAAAACCAGGTATGTTTAATATTGGTCAATTATTTTGTCTAACTTCTGTCTATAGAGTTCAGAAGTTAAATACCTCTCGGGTCTGAGTTTTAAAAGCCTGGTCTTCAGAATAATAGTCTATATAATGGGACCTTTAGAAGCTAGGGTCTAATGATGTGTCTGCTCTAGTTAACTGGGGGTTAACTAGGTTGAAGCCCTGGTTTCTTCCCCCTTTTTATTTGCTTCCTGGACACATGACAAGCAATTCTACTCTACTGAATGCTGCCCACAAACATCACTTCACCATAGGCCAAAACACAATCAACTGTATTAGAGCCTTCATAACTGCCAGAGAATAAACCTTTCCATTGATAAGTTAACGATCCCAGACACTTTGTTAAAGTGATAGAGAACTAAGTTAACAAGCATTTTAAAATATTTCTGTAAACTTTCACACTGTGGTGACACCAGCCAACCAAGTATATTAAACATTGTGTGGAAAAAGATCTTAGGTGATCATGGGGTTGAGTGGGAAAAGAATCAGTAAAGTGTTTGACTTACCAATTGAATCTTCCAGACCCTACCTTTTAAAGCCCATCCAGGCCTAGGGGTATGTCCCTGTTAAAAACAATGCTGAGAATGTAGAGACAGGGGGATTCCCAGGATAGCCTCATCCACTTGAAGTATTTCATGTCAGTGATAGAATCCCTGTCTCAAAAAGCAGGTAGTGTTCCTAAACAATGACACACACATACCCCAAATACACATGTACCTACAGATGACCTTCAGTTGCCGAGTCACTGGGATGACCCCCTTCTTCAGTCTGCCAGACTGCACCGTGCAACTCTCTAGACTTGGCCTCTTTTCCTGGGAATCATCTCTTGGTTTTCTTTCTCTTACATTGTAACAGAGAACATTGGTTCTTTGATTTATTCTTCTGGTGTCTTTTTCTGTATTTGCTATTTTTCTTCAAGACAAGATTTCTCCACGTAGGCCTGGCTGTCCTAGAACACAGGGTGTAAACCAGGCTGGCTTTGAACTCCCTCTGTAGACCAAACTAGCCTCAGACTCACAGAGATCCACTTGCCTCTCTGTCTCTTGAGTCCAATAACTAAAGGTGGGGCTACCCCTGCCCAGCTGCTGGTCTACCTTTAGCAAACCAAGCACTCTTCATCACTGATGCTTCTGTTGCCTTGTCACCATGACTAAACATCACAGAGGTTATTGGCCTGGAAATTTACACTGAAGACTACTTTCATCTCTCATCTAAACCATTAGCCATGGTGTTTCTAATAGGAAGAAAATAAAAAAATGGCTTGATTTCTATTGATATAAATTCACTACTCACAACGAAACCACCACAGCCCTACCCTTAGCTCTGACCTCCCCTTCCTATCTCTCCCCAACTTCTGATACACAGGAACTGTTCCTTATACAGTAGGATGCTTCACAGGCAGCTTGGGTCTTAAATGTAAAAATTTTTTACCACACTACACAGCCAACGAGTAAAATAAGCTCCTTTATCTATTTCATAAAATGCATTCCATTCTAGCTTATTTTAATCTCAATTTTCTTTTGTTTCTATAGAAACAAAGAAATCAAATCCCAGCGTTTAGTGTTCACACATGTGAATTTCAATTTATAAGATGGTCTTTCTCTATTGTTTTAATGTCTAGCAAATTCAAAAGTGCTGTTGAAGCTAAGTTATTTATCATAAAATCCATAATAAAAAAATAACTCCAACCCCCCCAAGAAAAGTAACAATAAAGAAAATTGAACTATGTTTTATAATGTTCTTGCAACTACTAAATGCTATGGACTGGGACAGACAATACAATGTGAGATGACATTTTGCCTCAGCAACCTGGGTTTATAAGTTGTATTTTTTTTTTTGTACTAGCTCCTTTAGAAAATAATTATTTTGATGTACCTGATGTCTTACTTTCCAAAGCCTTTAAAATGAAATGGAAATTACTATTGCACCAATCCCAATGGAAATGTGCTTTAGCCAAAAGCCTAGGAAAACGTTTTGAGACGGGCTGCTGTCACTGGGCACACACAATAAAAATCTTTCTTATAAAGTAAATGGGGAGAATAGACAGTTGAAGAACAGTAGCTACCGCTTCCCAGACATCTTACAATCATGATCCCATTTGGCCTTGCAGAATAAACCTTTAACAGAGGTAATAATGTCCCCAGCTGCCTGAAACGGAAGTGAAGACCACTTGCTCAAATATGAGGTAACAGAAATGAAATTCAAACGTGTGTCTCCGCTTCTAAACCTTATGGCTCCAACTTTCCCCTCTGCCATAGCAGAACTGAGTTGCCTACATTTGAAGTTCACTTTGCTTCCTTTTTGGAAAGTGGTGTTTCTAAAAAGCTTCAAGCCTCCTGTCAGCAACAACAGCCACAAAACCTGGAAACTTTTTTTAAAAGCCCACTCTCGGGCAGCTCTCCAGGGGCCTTGTGGCAGAAACCCCGAAAACAGTGTTCATATATTCTCAGGTGACTGGGGTACAGGCTATGACTCTCTAAAAAGCACAAGAGATGACTTGGCTTTTCTGGGAGGGGAGAGTCTAAAATAAGTACAGACATAAGGAACCATGCAGTAAATTAAATAACAGAGATGGATAAACTACTTGGGGGATTAAGGTGAAGATTAGTTCAGAATGAGTATTCTAGGAACTCAAAGGGGGTTTTGAAGGAGTGGTCCATACACAAAGGGATAATAAAATAGGGGGGAGCAAGACAAAGGTCATAGAGGTGACAGGTTGTCCAAGTGCTGGAATGTAAGAGATGAGGAGATATGAGAGGCATCTGGGAGGCCTGATTGCTACACTCAGTGAGCAGTTAGGAAAGCTTTAAGGAGGGCTTGGAGAAGAACACTGACAGTAGTGTAGTGGGTAGTCGGTGAAGAACTGCAGAGGAATGGAGGACAGCTGACCTCAATGGACTTGACCTCAGTGTGTGCGAGTCAGAACTGCCGGTAGAGACAGCACACACATAAAACCCCATCAACAGTTAGTTCCTCGGTCCCCTACACATTCTCGTTTTTTTTTGTTTTCCATTCAAGACATCCTTTCTCATTCCAAAATGGTGCTCACCATGTTTCTAGAAGCAGAAGTTTACAAGATGTAGAGCATTCTAAAGATGATAGAAATCAGCCTCAGAACACTGTTCTGTTGGCATTTGAAGACTGATTTCTTGTCTATGTCATAGCCACAGTGGGCTCTTCCTCAGGCCATCAAAACTTATCTAAAGAAACAAATTCTGATGCCTGCAAATTGCTTTATCCCTGGATACTCTGCGTTTGGTTGTCTTCCTTGATATATGAGACAGGTGTGGTGATTGTATATTTAATATAAATAGCCTGGAATATCAGAGGGCAGAATCACCCACAGCCAAGCCACGAAGGTCAGGAAGTGGTGACCCATGCCTTTAATCCCATCACTTGGGAGATTGAGATCCCTCTGTATCTCTGTAAATTCAAGGCCTAACAGCCAGATAGTGGTAGTACACACATTTAATCCAACCCTAGGAGAGTTGAACCAGGGAGTAAAATAGCTAGAAGGGATATAAAGTAGATATAAATATATCCAGGAATATAAAGTGGGATAAGACAGAAGTTCAGCCATTCTGTCTGAGCAACCAGTTAAGCTGAGAATCTGTGATGGTAGGACTTCCCCTATTCGGCCTGAGAAAGTGGTTGGGTGAGAAATGGCTATGCTTTGTTCCTCCCTTCAGGATTCCAGTTTTTCTCCAATATCTGGCTCCAGGTTTTTATTGTAACACTAAATAGAATTCATGCAATGTAAGGATCTTGCTATTTAAGCTTGGCTGGCCTCAAACTCATGGCAATCCTCCTGCTTCAGCCTACTGAACATTGGGCATTATAAGTATGCATCATCATACTCAACTCATAATTTGAAATTTTTAATTATCTCTACAATAGAGTCTTTCAGGTGTGTTTCAGGGCTAGGTTGAAAAATGTATCCTGATCTAATATTATGATAGTAGCCAGTAAGAATGTTGTTCTATGTTATCTAAAGTATGTGAATATATCAATCTTCCCATGTCTCAAAAGAATCAGGCATTATTTATCTTAATGCATGCTTTTTATAACAATGTATTATGGTTGGGCCTACTCCTTAGCATAGGCTGATACTGCCATGGCTGACATTTTCAGAATGTAAGTAATCCTTCCAAAACAGTCCTTTCTGCTCTTGACCATCTAAGAGCATCAACACATACTGTCAGTGGGTGTCAATAAATGTCCCCGACCTATGAGAAACTGTGGAGTGATGCATCCCAGAGACCAAAGGAAAATCCATGAGAACCCCCAGACATCAAATAAATCTGCTTTCAGGATCTACAGCAGATTTATCTATTAGTTCATCTATTTTAGTAATATGCAAGGTGATCAATTTGAAATAACATACACAAAGGGCTTCATTGATTATGAACAGAACATTGGGTGCAGACATGATTTTCTTAATGCATGGGAGGTTAAGAATGATCGCTTTTGATATTAATTGGAGGAATTCTCTGTAGGGTAGGTGCGCGCTTGACAAATGAGTTTTCAGTTAATTTCAGGGCATGGTGATTGTATCGTACACTCTTTAAGACCAGTTTTCTCTCATTTATCAGTCTTGTGACCCAGCATGTTATATTTTACCCTGTTTCGCTTATGATTACTTTCTTTAAAAAATTAGATTCCAACAGAGGTTGAAGATTATAACTGTTTTATTTTTCATTCAGAATAGTTGGAAAACAAAATTTATCATCTAGGAGTTAGCATGATAGACTTTTACTCACACAGCACTGCTGACAATATCTCCTCCCAAGTAAAGTCTTCATCTCCAGGGTGAATTTCTCCAGGCTTGTTCTCTGATTCTACAGTTCTTTTTATGCATCTTTATTGTGTAGCTTATTATATTACACTGGGAAGACACTCATGCTGTGTTGGTCTGTACAACTCAACGATTAAGTCTCTGAAGACACAGGTCATAGTCATTAATTTGTGGTGAATAGCTGCACAATGAGTATTACTATGTCCAGGGTCCAACATGCTAACTGCATGTATGCTTGCTATGTGCAATGATCAGATTAAAACAAAGGTCATAGTCATCCATCCCTAGCATGTTGCATTGTGTTCATCATCAGTGACTTTATGTTAAGTAAGTGATTTGATAAATACGGAAAATAGTAGCAGAAAATCAAGGAATACCTGTGCCCTTAAGTAAAAGGCTATGTTGTTGTATTGATGTTGGTGGTGATGGTGATAGTGGTGGTGACATACTAGCGATAAGTTCTTCAACTCTCTTTACCATTTATAGTATGAGTTCCTTAGTTTTTTGTTTCTTTATATTTATTTTCATTATATGCATGCATGTAGGTGTGGACACATGCATGCTGCAGCACCAGAACGAAGGTCAGAGGACAACTAGAAGGGGTTGATTCTCTTCTTCCATCATGTGAGGTTCAGAGATAGAACTCAGGTCACCACCAGGTGCGGTAGCGGGTACTTTTACCTACTGGGCAACGTTTCTGGCTTCAGTAAGAGTTTCTTTGAAGCAAACATGAGGAAGAAAGCTAAAGGTCTCTGTGGATATTGTTGACTGCAGGTATCACTGCATCGTGCATTTTTCCCTGGTCACTAGAATGTTTATATGTGGGACCAACATCATATTTAAATTTCTTTAACCATTTCTCATTGTATTCTTGGTAGATCAGAACAGTTATGCAACACTGCTCTGTCATTTCTACATATGCAAAGGTTTCTGGGTGGAACTTTTAGAAAAGTTTCCCATGAAAAGTTTCTGACACGATTGGTGTTTGCCAACTGATCTTCTCTCTTTTTCTAGATTGATGCAGAGAAACTCCTAGTAACTAACTCTAAAACATAAGAATGACCATTGCATTCTCAGTGAGGGTACCACAGACCCTCCCTTCAGTCAGTTGAGCTATAAGTATGGGCATATATGCCTAGATAAGATTGAGTTTACAATGAAAGCAAGGAAAGTCTTAGAACTCAGAAAAGATCACTGGCTTAAGATAAGGCCAAAGTTTTGAGACTGTACCATCAGAAAACAATTATACCATATAAAAGCAAAATGGGTACAACAAAGACAACAGGACAGAGGCTGGCAGAAGCAAGTATGAAGGCTGACTCTTTGCTGAGTCTGAGGAAATCCATTTGGAGATAGATAAGAGCTTAGGGAGAGAAATGATGGCAGCCCAGACCTTCAAGTGGAAGAGATAAGTGGATTAGCAAGAATGGATGGTTTGCTTAAAGGTAAAGTATCAAACAAAGAGTGGGTGATAGGTGGAAAAATCCTGATGAAAGGAACTTCTGACAAAGGAAACAGTTCCTCAAAGTGGGATGGGAGCAGTTCAGCAGAAAGCAAAGGAGGTTTGCAAGGTTAATATATAATAGCAAAGGAGAAAGATCATTCAAAAGCCACGGCCAGAGGGGTCAGTGCAGGCTCATTAGTATCTGGAAACAATAGCACCAGCAACTCAAAATCTATGAGAACCTTCTCTAAGAACTCTTAATGAGAAAGGAAGAAGAGAGAGCATCATATAACCAAGACCGTAGAGAGGCCCTGGGCTAGTCATTCCTATAGGGAGGCATCTGTTTGTTTGTTTTTAACTTCTCTGGAGGAAAAATTGACATTTTAACATTCTATTAAGTCCAACAACTGCTAAGTTTCCCCATATCTAATATGTATAGGAACGTAAAGTAAGATGCCCGCCACAGTTTGAGACACTTGGCATCTTGCCAGGGACTATATGTCTTTAAGACAACAACAATCTCTAATATAAGAATAAATACCAGAAACAATATACTGCTACTTTGGATATAAGAGGGCATGAGTTTAGTATATTAATCCCATGATGATTTTATTTTGATCTTTACAAGTATTTGCACCTTCCCACCTCCCTCACATTTCCACTAAAAAGTAGATATCAGCATTTTCTAAGGTCAGCAGGACGTCCTATTTGGCCTTAGCACAACAAAGGTTTCTTACCTCCTCTTCTTTACATTGACACTCAGTCCCCAGGGATCTAGACTTTGAGCTAAACCCATATTCTGGATCTGTCCAAGTTAGCCTGGCATTGCCCCCGGGTCAGCTCACCCACAAAGACTCTGAAGATTACAAATTTCTAAATTTGTAGAACAGTTCTGAGGGCTCTCATAGGTTGTCTGTTTTTTGACTACAACATTTCCATGCTTATGATCGCCATAATCTTATAGTTTGTTAATAGCCAATGATTTTTCTAGCATTAGGTGTAGGCCAAACATCTTATACGTTCCCCTACATTTGCCTCTTCTGACAACACTGTCTAGCCATTTCATGGATGATGAAATTAGAGATAGAAGAGTTTCCATACATGTGACATGTACATGCCACAGACCTAGAAAGGGTGGCAGGGAGTATCCTCCAGAGGTGTTTCATAGTAACAATCAAACTGCCCACGTAACTCATTAATTTTCATAGTATCATAGGAATTGTTTTTTTAATTTTGTTTACTTTTTATTTATATGTATGCTTGCATTTGCTTTGCACATGCGCATGTAAGCTGCATGTACACCATGTTCATGTAGTACCCCTGGAGACCAAAAGAGAGCTTTCAATACCTGGAACTGATGTTATGGGCCATGGTGAGTTGTCTGATATGAGTACTAGGAACCAAACACAGGTCCTCTAGAAAAATAGTAAGTAATCTTAACTGCTGGGTCTTCAGTCTCAGAAAATAGAAATTTTAAATTACTTTAAAAAATATTCCACTCTTCATAATGGCCCAGTTTGAGTACACTTATTGTTCACTTTCCCTAATTCACCCATATAAGAGACCGCACCTCAGAAATATGTCCCAGTCATTCAGCTAGAAATGGAACTAGTTAGGATACTAGAAAACCTCCACCACCGTGAAGTTCACAATGCAGCAGAAAGCTTGCTCATAAGGTCTAGCCTTTAGCTATAGTGACTATATACCAATATTGTAACTATTTCGATAGATTGTCTTCTTTGCTTTTAATTATCTGTTTTTAAACATCGTTCCCCAACCATTTCTAAATTCTGGAAGCCATCACTAGAGATGGATCAAGCAGAACATTTAGAGCCAGGCGTGGCTGGATCCTTTGGAGAATCAAAACCAAAGCCATTTTTGCTTGAGTGTTCTGCAGTTCTGGAATGCTCAGCTGCATTTGCTCCCTCTGGTCTGCAGCCAGGAAGGAGGCAGAAGGGCTCAAATACCAAACGAAAGGGTGTTCTCACAGTGTTTCTAGCTAGGCCCATAGCAGAAATATCGGAAAGCTCACGAGCAAAGCTGTGCTGAGATTTTTAGAGCAAACCTGCAAAAGTGCTCTCTCTCTCTCTCTCTCTCTCTCTCTCTCTCTCTCTCTCTCTCTCTCTCTCTCTCTCTGTGTGTGTGTGTGTGTGTGTGTGTGTCTGCGTGTGTGTTTGAGTATTTGAAGCAAATTCTTGCTTGCACTGCCCAAGCTCACTCCTGACTTCCAGTGTGTCTACCCAGGCT
This sequence comes from Phyllotis vaccarum, assembly GCA_033318265.1. NCBI lineage: Eukaryota > Metazoa > Chordata > Mammalia > Rodentia > Cricetidae > Phyllotis > Phyllotis vaccarum. The sequence continues at coordinate 157,082,412 of JARWLC010000009.1, forward strand.
CATCTTGGCAACTCACCTACCCCAACACAATGTATCTACACAGGCCCATCCTCTTATGCTCAAACTAGACTGCATAGATGATTTTCTTACAAATATACCTCAAACAGGAATAGTTTTGTTTCCCTAAGAGAATTTGCCAGGAGCCAATATTCCTTTTGTTCTAAAATGACATTGTACCAATTCTACACACTATGTTCTGTTTCCCCAAAAGCTCTTAAATTGTTGACTTCAGAGCAACAGCAACAAAAATATCCAACACTTATTTTTTATTTATTTATTTTATTGTATCTATGTAAATTTCTGTCAGGTTTGTTTCTACCTAGTGCATTAAATTAGCTCCAAGTCTAACTTACTTTGCTTATTCTGTCCCATCAGTTTCAAGGAAAGCCATGAATTCTCAAAATGTAATTATCTTTCTTTGACCAACTATGAATCTATGAATTTCTAAAGCTTAGTTATTAATTTTATTTTTAAATTGAGAGCTTATTTCCTATCTAGACTGTTCACAGTCTGCTGTCTTAAGATTGGGCAATTATAACAGAAACTATAGCCATAAAACAGAACTGTCTACAGTATGAGAGTCTATTTAAATCAATAATTCAGAAAGAAACACATTTTCAAGATTAACAGAAAGTCAGAGTCTTGGATCAAAAAGTCAGTTCTCAAAGGAAACTTCTTGAACAATAGAACATTAGTTAGAAATCATCAAGAAAAATGTTTCCTAAGTGTGTGACAGTGAACATCAATTATTGACTACACCCAAAAGATATACAGTAACTTTGGGAAATGCTGACTTCCACAAATCAGCCAGTTCATTCCTTCATTCCTGTTGGTACCTGTGGGCTCTAATAATTGTAGTAAGAGACAGGAAGGGACATAATGTGAGCGACCCATGTGGCCACTGGTTCTTAAAATGTACTTTAAGGAACTCTAGCCTAGAACAGCTAAAACTCATTGGAATAAAAAACAAATGACCCTCATTTGATCACTGTGCCAAGAGTGTGTCTTCGCACTTAATCTTCAAAACAATCCTGCAAGTCGGGTAGGAATGCCACTCTCAGTTTACAAGTGAGCACTGGAGCACAGTGACTTGCCAGGAGTTATTTACTTTGGCTGCTTGTAAGGACCAATCTTTGACCACTTGAACCAGAACCTCTGGAGATTGTATTCAAAAAGAGAGATATATGTGTGAGTGCACAGTTTGATAGATGATTCTGTTGTAAATGCGATAAGTTATTTATCCCACCCCCCGACCATGTGCGAAAGTCTGTATGCAAACCATGTATATGCCTAGTGCCCTCAGAGGCCAGAAGAGACATTGAATCTCCCAGAATTGGAGTTGCACGTAGCTGTGAATCATTCGGTGTGAGTTCTGGGAACTGAACATGAGTAAGAGTGGCAAGGCTCGTAACCACTGAGCTACACACACACACACACACACACACACACACACACACACACACACACACATACGTGCAACATGCCTGCATAAATATGCAAGAGTTGAGGCTGAATCCTACATCACTACCAAGTTCTTTGGCTTTCTGTCATTACCCACCACCCTAGAATGATGCTCCGCTTCTGGATTTCTCCAGTAGGAACCAGGAAAGTGTCAGAAGGTACACAGTAGCAAATTGGTACTGTGGTTCAAGATAATGCAACGCTCATGACACAAATGTTTATCAATAAAATTCAATCTATCAAGTTGCATGTTGAGTTTCTTCAAAATCACCTAAAGAAATATATGTCTTATAAGAACGGCTTTTAACAATTTCTTTCCCATTGTTATACCGAGACATCGTTCTTTTCTTTATCATACTCTGACTTGTGAATGTTTAGTGAATTTTCCTTCAAAAATCTAAACTAAATTATGTTCTGTGAGATGAAATAAGCGCTTTTCTTTGGCCTTTCTAAAAATTCATGCAAACTTCCTCTTTCCACATACAAGAGTGAGTTCTCTAGACTTGCCTGCCTGCCCTTTCATTTTGATTGTGGATGTTCTGGTTTGGCTCACATTTTGGCAGTAAAACTGCTTGGGTTTGTGTGTTTGTTTGTTTTAAGTAGGTAATTATTAGCCCCTTTCTTCTGTTCTCTCTGGTAACAGCAAATGGACACACTCCTAATCAAATACAGGGTTTATCAAATTAAAGTGCCTCAAACTTTAATTCATGATGGCAGAGCTGGGGAGTGTTTTCTCAGGCAATTATTTCATCCTATAGACATTTTTATATTTTACATTAATCTCCTTGGGCTTTCTTTACATTGCTTTGTGAGTACTGTGGCTCTTGTAGGTCTTAATCAGTAGAATGCCCCTCTCTTAGGCCACTCAACAAGAGACAAAGGCACTGTTCACTTATGCCTTGAACTTTGGAAAAGAGCAAACGAATGCTTGAACCTTGAGAAAATGTGTCCCTTTGCTCTAAAGCGGCCCAAGAAAATAACTTCGCCAAAAAAATGAGGAATTCAGGAAAAAAAAAAAAAGCTGGCTTATCCCATTGTACACACAGGTCAAATGCCTATGTGGGGATACATTGTGCATATTTGGTAAAGCTCATAATGTTCAGTGGGTTGAGCCTAATGGCTTTTTGAAAGCCATTAAGGGGCACTAAGTCAATATATTTTGGGGGTATGTGTGCTAATTTAAAAATACATTGTTTTACTTATAATACATGTTTTCACCTCAGAATTGCCTAGCCCAGAAGTGGCTCACTGTTTAGACTATGCAGAGGGGACCCTTTGTGGATTTACACCTAAAGAGATCTCTGTGGAAGAGACACTATTCTTTCCAGAAGACACCCTTCAGTGTAAGGAGAGTAAATGCTTTCAAGCTATGCTTGTCACCTATGTGTGACAAGGAGCTAAGAATGTTTAAGGCTTAAAATCAAACGACCCTTTCAGGCATCAATTAGCAAATGCCTCAAAAAATAAGAAAGCAAAAGCTTGTGCAAGTTCTGAAGAAACTTTCTGCAGAAGAATCACATGCAAGATTTTTAAAAATTTCTTAATTTCTTTATTTCTTTATTTAGTCAGTGCTGAGCACTGAAGCCAGGGTCCTTTTCTCATATGAGAAGAATGTACCCCTACTACTGTGTATGTTCAACACCCATGATATAATTTCTAATAAATCAAATTATTAATTTTTAAATTAGAGATTTTTGTCAACTCTACCTATTTTCTTAATAAGTAGATAATCTTGAGAGCTAGATTTATAAAACCATGAGCCCATAGCTAGTACACTGGACAAGCTTCATGCCACTGGAACAAAATACCTAAGATAATTAAGTTATAAAGAGCAAATTTTCACTGTGGCTCAAAATCTCTGAAGGGTCAGCCCATGCTTACCTGTCCTGTGGCCTTTAGGCTTATAGTACAAAATATACTTTACCAAGGCAAAGAATAAAAGCTGAACCACGTCTTAGATCTCCTTAATCATCTCCAAGAACTTTCCATGGCAGGCCTTCTCCTAAAGTGGGATATATGACTCACATCAACAAAAAATTCATTGAGGTCTTTAAGACTGGACATTACAGCCATGTCCTTAAAGAGCCTACAATTCAATAATACACATCTACTGTGGAAAATCAAAGCCTAAACTTTACCAGCCTCTATGTATTCCCTACTCTGATTGGTATCTTTGATTAAAGTATCTGCAATCACAGCTAGCTAACACTCTGTTATCACCCTTCATTCCTAATGTCTTCTAAATGCTTCCAACTTCTGGCACCTTCTAGGCTCAGTTTCCCACTAACCTGTAACTAGCCTTTGAGGCCTAATCATGAGCTCCTGACCTCTCCTGAGTCTCCTGATACCACCCAACTATTGCTATTATCCATGCAGATTTTTGAAGAAGCTTCTCAGCTTTTACACAGGGCCATTCTTGTTCTGATGCCTAAGGCATAGGCAACTTGGCTAGGAGAAGACACCTTCCTTTCTTTGGTCCCAGATTGCCTTCAATAGACTCACTATTTGAAGCCAGCTTTAGGCATTCACACATACATATATACATGTGCACGCACATGTACACACACACACATACACTGTGGGGGTTCATCTCCCTAGGCTTGGGAAATCTCTGACCCTCTTTCTGGAATGTCATCTGACCCCAAGCTCTCACACTTAGCTCATATGGATACCATCACCACCACCTCCTCTCTTGAAAACGATTTCTTTTCCTTATACCCCCCTTCTCCTACCCCAAGCAATGAACTTCCTAGTCCAAGTTTCAGTAAAACATTGCTTCCATATTCAAGCATATAATCTCTGACTGGGCTCTTCACCACGCACTTTGGATCTTTGTAGTCCAGAGTCACATCTAATTTAACTTTGTCTTTAAAATGAGTAGCACGGGGCCAGGCATTTATTAAGTTCTCAGTGTTTATTGAGGGGAGAAATACAGCTTTCAGAGTACAGATGCGTCTCTTCTGAAATAGAGCCACTGGATGGGTTCTCATTTTCACCTAAGTCTAAGAATTTCTGCCTTAGCTTTTCTTTAGTCTTTGCAAGCATGTAACTTTTACTTGATTGACATATACATATCAAAAGGCTTTAAACTCCTTAAATGGGGCTCTTTAATAATCTTGTAATGGCTCCGGGTTGTGAATAAGTTGTCTGCTCCTAATGGGAGAGGCTCCCAGAAAAGAAGGGTGGCGAGGGGGAAAGATACTGTCACAGCTGAAGTGCCTCCTACTCAAAAGGAACTGTGACCTCTGCTTCACACTGATGAAATAACAGGTCTAAAGTCACAGGGCTACAGATAGGAAGCAGCCATCAGGGCTAGCATTCAGTCTCCTGCAACTGTGCCCACATCCTTCCCATTGTTCCCACCTGCCTCACACAAAAACCTCACTCGCATTACACTCAGAGGGACACAGCTAGGCAGGCATATATGAAGAATACACAATATGTGGTATGTGTGCATTTCCCGATACCACTCATGAAGGACTGTATTGAAGTGCATTTCATTTTTACAAGTTTCTTGTACTTGATTTCCTTCAAAAAAAGAAGCAAACAATCAAAATAAAGATATAAAAGTTCTTTACTTTGAGTATTGCTTATCCCTTTAAAGGGCTATGGGCCATGGCCTGTGGCTCAGAGAAAGCCCAGATGAATTCTGTTTTCCCATCGTCCTCATCCAACGGAGTACAGCTCCTCAGTTCTTCCATTAACTACTCATTGTTTCTTTTACCGATACCATCTCATTTTTAAATGCCATTTTTATGAAGGGTAGTGTTCCATGCTAAGAAAGTGTAAAAAAAAAAAAAATGGATAGGATTGGCATAAAAATGCATTATTTCAATTGTTTTATGTTTTGCCCATCACAGAGTTACAGGTTTGCTTAGATGAATATGTTTTATAGACAGTTCTATGCAAACATAACTTAACACCAGTTAGTGAGAAAAACAGCTCTACAGTCTACCTGCTTCTCCACAGGACAAACTGCAAAAGGCTTACTTGAATTCTTGTTAATACTCTGTGAAAACTCTACTAGAAGTTCTCATTGCAGATAGTGTAGACGATCTTAAAGGCTGAATGAATGTCACCCATCTATTAGTTTACTTCTAAAAATCTCACACTTCTCTCTGGTCAGACATTTATTCATCCTAAAACTTTTCTTCTATTACTCACTGATTACGGGCTCATCATTGTGTATGATACTAAAGCAGTGTTTTCAAAATACATGGGCACTGTGAAAGTGTTCTCTAGAAACCTGAGTCCAGCTATCTGCTGATATCTCTCTTATGTTTTCATTTATATCTTCTTTCTTTTTCTCTCTCTTCTTTCTCATTTGTGTGTGTGCGTGTGTGTGTGAATGTGTGTGTGTAGAAGTCATATTTTAATGTCCAAGTGTCTCCTTTGATCCTTCTACACCTTGTTTTGGGGGAGGGAATTTCTCCCAATCAACATACAGCTCAGATACTCAGCTAGAATGGCTAGGTGGTAAGTTTATGGGATCCTTCAGTGTCTACCTCTTCTGAACTAGTACTTCTGGTGCCTGGTGCCACACCCAGCTATGTGGGGGTTAGGAGGTGATCTTCCAACCCTCCTGCATAGGATTGCAGAGCCGTGCTCTGTTGAATAAGGGAGATGAAAAATCTCCTTTCCAAATGAGCCAACTCCTCAGGCCAGTGGACTTGTATTTCTCATCTGTTTCTCAGTCTGCTATCTAGATTCTGACTAGACGAAGCATGAGAAACAGGGGCTCATGGCAAGGCTGTAGAGCAGATCACCCAGCCAAAGTGCTGGATGCTCAGAGATTGTAGGATGACTATGGGATCAAGAGAACCTTCAGGCCCCAGGTAAAGATATTCAAAATGAGCCTCCTCAAAAAACTGCTCCCAGGGAGAGACAGTTCCAGATAATTCCTACTGTTGCTTCTCTCCTCTCAAAATGCAATTTTCTGAAAGTAAAGACCTCAAGGCAGGCAGAGCTTAGGTGCTAACATCAATTTAGAGAGTTTGGGAAGAAAACTTAGCCAAGCACTTATGTCCTGTGGATGAAGACCATCAGAGTTGGTGTCCCAAAGGAAAACTGCTATGGACACACACACAAATAACAACCAGAACCAACAGACGCTAGTCAAGCTTCTAACGGCAGAGCAAATGGCCTTTGAGCCTTTTCACTTCAAAGAAGATGGAATTCTTTCATATTAATTTTATATCATGAGGTCTCTCTCATATTTTATTTTTCAATCACGTATAGTCAGTAGCAAGGCCAGAGGGATGAGTGAGCAGCTAAAAGCACATTTGTTCTTACAGAAGACCTGGCTTCAGTTTTCAGCACCTACACTGTGCCTTATAACTCCAGTTTCAGAGGCTCTAATGGCTCCTCCCGACCTCCTCAAGCATTAGTCATACACATGAGGCACACAAATACATGTAGGCAAAACACTCATACATGTAAAATAAAATAACTAAATCTAAAAAAAGTGAAATAGCCAGAAGTTGCATACAATGTTTCTGACATGATTCCTTTCTCATGTTTTTCTTATGACAAGTCAAAAATGGAAAATGGGAGAGAAGGTGAGAGATGTCTCTATAAAAATTAAGTTAAAGAATGGATCTATGATAAAGGATTGGAGAAGTTAATTTTGAATAGGCAAAACCTTAAAATCATGACATACTAACAATAAGATAGTTATCAGTCATACTCACCAGCAAATAATGGTGTTAATTAGATCACTGGTAAAATATTTATGTCCATAAAGAGAATCCAAATAGCAGGCCAGAGGATCCTGTAAACATAAAAATAGGCAAATGGCATAAAGAATGTATAAGATTAAAGACAAGCATAAAAACATTAAGATATACAGGATGCAGAAAGCATTTTTCCCACAGTTCAAAACTTCGTGTAATTTTCCCTAGCAAATTCTTCTCACTGGTTTTCAATGTTCAAATGTCACGCACTTTTAAGACTTCCCCTTCAAAATATTCCACCACCTGGTCAGCCAAGCTTCCTGCCCCTTCACCATTGACCATGCAAGCATCACAGCTAACTTATTGCCTTTGCTTTCCTACATAATAGTAACTGATTATATTTATGCAGTGTCTATCATATACCAGATGTACATGTGCTTAATAATATTAACAGCACAAGTAAAGATATTCTCATATATATTTATATAAATCTATATATCTATTTTTAAAAATGTTGTACACAGCGTGTAAGTATGGGATTATTTTATAGATCACAGATTTTTTTTGTTGTTGTCACCCTCATGACTCTTCAGAATTGGTCTTTTTATTTTCTCCACTTCGTACACTATTGGTTCTTCACCTTTTATTCCTACAACATTTGAGACCACGATTCAGTTAAACATTTACCACGTTGTGGAGTATTTCACAGAGTTGGTATGCTTCCATATATGAGGGGTGAGAAAAGAATGAGTAGAGTTTAATAAAGACTGTGAGCAAGTCAGGGTACAGAGGAGGGAAGACAGAGCTGTGGAGGATGGAGGCTCGATGAATCCTCCATTTGTCCTGACAGACACCTGGCAGCAAAGTGGCCGTCACAGTTTTCCATGAGGGCATCGAAGAGAAGATATGAAATCATCTATCAGAAAGGGTTCACAGTTTACTAATGTACTTTGCTTAGCCAGCCTCCCACTTCCATGCAAGTGGTTCACACAAAGACAGAGCAAGTCTGTTCCTGAGGCAAAGGATGCTTGCACAGACAGGCCTCAGCAGCACATTTTCCTAGTGTCCTCTCTGATTCCAGATCCTGAACTCTCCCAGGACCCTAGCTATTGTCTTGAAATTCTTAGGGTTTTCCTTCCTTTGGCACAAAGAAATGATAAAATATTTTATATTATTTATATTCTTTTATCTTATATTGTTATTGTAAATAATATTTTGTTTATTTCTTTAATATCATTCTGAATTTGCAGTAGCTTATTGACTTTCCAAAACCATAAAATCTTAGGGTAGGGAGATGGCTCAGAGGAGAAAATCACCTGCTCATGAAGCCAGAGGGCCTGAGTTTGAATCCCCAGAACCCATGTAAACACCAGGTGTGCTTACACATCTGGAATCCCAGCTCTCCCACAGTGAGGTGAGAGGTGGAGGAGGAGACAGCTAACCCTGAATACTCAATATCAAACAGTAAAAATGCAAGATCTTGTTTCAAACAAGGTGGAAGGCAGGGGCCTACAGAGGGGGCTGCTTTCTGACCCTGACCTCACATGTAGACCACATACCCATACTCACAGAAAGCACACACACAAAGATATTTAAAAAAAAAAAAAAAAAAAAACATTAACTTTAACAGATGTGACATAAGAGTCATTCTAGTCTCTACCAGACAGTAGCCACTAGCCTAGTTGAGTTTCTGACCAACACTAGTCAGTCCTTGCCCTGGGTGGTAAGACCCCAGGATCCTTTGTTCTTATAGTTCTGACAAATCAATGAGGTCTTGTGATTGTTTTAGAAGTCAATCAGACAAAGCCATATGAAATTCAACCTTTTGCTCCAGATAATATATCAATTTCCTGGGTTTTGTTAAAATTATGAAGTCATATGTGACACAATCATCTTCAGGCCCATCCAGATGCCTACATCCAGCAAATTAGCAGCAACAGCTGGGAATTTTAAATTTGCCCACTTAGTCTTGGCTTTTTCAAGTCAGTGATACTGATGTTGCATGAGTTTGTATTCTATAGACTGTGAAACTACACCATACTCCCTGTTTAAGCCTGTAATCAAGGACTGTACTGCATAGATTCCAAAGACACATCAAATTTCCCCTTGGAAAAGCTCTTGAATTGTTAGTGAAATATGTGGCTGGATGCTGTAAAGTGAAAAGTGCTGTTATATTTATTTGTAAAACCAGAGCCTAGCTGAGGTATAGACAATATCCCTCTAAAACACTTATCTAGCATGTATAAGGCACTTAGTTCAATCCTCAGCCCTGTAGTATAAGACATACTAAAATAAAAATAAAGCCACCATCCAAGCTTCCATTCACAGGATCAGTGGAAGGGAGAGTAGGAAGGTGCTGCAGAGAGTAACTGATATGCTGTAGATCCACTCTCACGAGATACCTCTTGTTCCCTAGGAAGGGAACAAAGCTCAGTACATGAAGGCAGAACCTCCTCTAATCATAGTTTTCTATATCCATAATTTAACTGGAGGTTTGGATAGGTAAGATAACTGAATTTTCTAAGAGAAAGAAACCAGACACATAATCTCAGTATCTAGACAGGATCAGGTAGCTAACTTTCTCATAACACCTTAAGTCTTCAGGTAAATGTTCAGCTCCTGTCATACTTGGAGAAATGTAAATCCCTTTCATAACAAAGTGATAGAAATCACTAAGCATCTGACAGAGGCATTGTCTGTGCTAATAGGCTTTATTGTCTATCTCTGCCCATACCACACTGGATGCGCCCAATCCTGTCTAATGATTTTTATTTAATCATTATGATTTTCCAATGCAAGTTTCTTATCTCCATAAACACCAGTCGACATGGAAAGTTAATAGAAACATAAAACTGTTCCAAATCAAGTAAAATGTTATGATAGAGTAGGGACTGGGAATTCAGTAGGGATCAAGATGCCCACTGTACATATTACCTGATGATTTCCTTCTTTTTTTTTTTAAGTAGAGGTTTCTGGACTGGGGGTTCAACCCGGTTGCAGAGTGTCTGTCGAGCAAGCACAAGCCCCTGAGTTTGGTGCTCACCCCTGAAAATTAAAATGAAATAGGATAAAATATAGATTCATATTATGACTGATCCAGCCCCACCTCAGTGATCCTCACTTAATATTAATACAAGTTCAATAAATGTATGCCAGATAAAGACGGATTAGAAGTGTGCTTTCGACTTGACTGCAACTTGAATGTTCAAGTCTACTTACAACCTAGATCTATTAGCAACACATTCTATTGCATTTTTGTTTCCAGACTGATCAATATTAAGAAATATCTCAAAGAAAAACTTTATTTTAGCCTTCTGCAAGTGGAGCAATAAATGTTATTACCTCTTGCAATATACTACACACACATAAACACACACACACACACAGATGAATTTCTGGATGTTATATAATCTTTCATCACAATGACATCTTACCTTTGCTGTGGCAATAGTGGTACTGTCACTCTTCAGTGACACCTGCTTTCCTCGGAACCAACAGCTCGATATGTGCCACGCTGCAGCAGATGGCTTGAGGCATGACGTGTTAATGGCAGTGATTACTTTATGAATAGTGACAGCTGATCAGGGACATAATAAAACAATAGTGGCTGCCATCCTGGAAAAGGTGCTAAATAGGGGTGACATGCTTAGTGAGGGCTACACTCCTGTCCTGAACCTCATTATCAAATCCGAAGGGACTCTAGCCTAGCCAGGCAGTGGCAGGCTCAAACACAGAAGAACATGGAGCGCAAAGATCTCCTTCCATGTTAATTGGGGGGCAGGATGGAGGTGCAATCTGGGTTTTATTGCAGCAGGCATTTGGACCAATAACTGTGAATGCGTCTTATCATTTTTAGGCTTGCGGTACTATATCCTTTGAGAATGGAGACCAATACCTACACTCTTAGGAAATCTGGTTCCTGTCAATCTTCATGAGTCACAGCCTCCAGCCAGGCTAAAAATCACCATGGTAAAAAGCATGAGGAAATCAACTTTTCTATCTAACAAATCTGAAGATTGGCACTTTTCTAGAAAAAAAATTCTATATTTAATTTATGTCTCTTTAAAAAAAAATTACATGCGATGGGAACTTGTAGTAGGTCTCTCTTTAGAGTGATTCATCTGCTCCACTCAACGAATGTGGCACAGTAAGGCAAACAGGACAGTCTTTATCTGTAAGGTTCATGAGGGAGACATAAGGAAACAGCCAGCGACCAATCACAACCTGGAACAAAGAGCTAAGACTATGGTCAGTGTGAGAATAAGATTGGATCAGGGACTTGAAAATACAATGTCATCAATTTAATCATTTGTGTATTTAAAATTCAAATAAAATTAAGTCAGTATTCCAGTGAGTTGAGCTTAACCCTCTGATTTGCCTTAGATCATCAACAAACCTCCTTAATGTTTTTTGTTTCGTTTGGTTTTAGTGAATCTAAAAAAGATGGTTCTTCCCTTTCATGCCTGTCCTTTTAAGGAGCTGGTGGCTTTTTGCTCTTGTATCTGGCTTGTATTCACCCCTCCATGCAAAATAAAGCATGCACAAAAGTATCTGAATGACCTAACATAAAAGGTGCTACAAATGAAATATTGTCTGCCACCTTTGATGAGGAAGGGTAATAAGACATATTTAAATAGAGTTCAAGAGTGATTGTCATCCTTTGAGGGCTGGGGGTGTTGTCAGTGATAGAGTGTTTGCTTAGCACATGTAAGGTCCTGAGTTCCAGCCCCAGTCCAGTGGTCATATTCTCTTTCTTTCTCTCTCTCTCTCTCTCTGTTTGCATCCTTCTTCCTCCTTCTGGCTCATATAAGTATGTGTGTATAAAGATGCACACACATATATAATATCTATATCCAAGTTCTAAGCAGAACAAATAAGTACATTACCACCACCTGAGTTCCTCTGAGCTCATGACTCAAATGTCTGCCAAGACTAGCTGGTGTCATGCAAAATTAATAGGCATCTTCTCTGTGTTCTGTGATCTGCCACCAATATTCTTTTTATACCTCTCAGGACCAAAACTAAGTGAACAGATTACAACAAGTTCATCCCACCCATTACAGGATCTTCCCAGAGTGACTATTAGGGAATTACTGTATTATATCTGCCCCGGAGACAAGAGAAGGTCCTGATGTATTCCAGTGATTTTACTTAACCTGGTAATTAGTTTATGTGGTTTTATAGAGATTTTACTGCTCTGAAGATGACAGGTTTTCTTAGCAAAATTACTTCTGATAGCCAGTCATTTCATTTCATGGTTTACAAAAGAGCTGATACATTGGGTAAAGGTCTTCATTTAAAAGTATAGAAAAAAAGCTCTGCTTCTCAGTATGGAAGGGCTATTTTTGTACACTGTCGCTTTTTTGACAAACATATTTTGGGTCCTCGTACAGAATAGAATTGTTGAGAAGAAAAAGGCAATTTAGATGTAGGACAGAGAATTAGTAAGAATAGGGGATCTGCATACAAAATGCATAAACTTAATTCAATAACTTGCAAGGCGTTAAAATTCTTGACATTGGATGCGCAAACACCTAACCAAAAATCCCTTAGGCTTGTTAGGTTTTTGAACCGAGTATTTGTTGATCATCTTCTGTGTTCCCTGCCCAGTTCTAGGTTTTGAGGGACAACAGCAAAAAATAAAAGTTAATTCCCTTCCTCTTGAAATCCACATCTAGACAAGAGGAGCAGGAAGCAAAAGGTGACTGAGAGCAAGGCAATGCAATAGAAACAAGACAGGCAGACCAATAGGCCAAGCTTCTGCAGCAGGGACAATTGAAAAGATTTGACAAAAGTAAAGGAACAACATAGGTAAAAACGAGAGGAAAATTGTTTCAGAAGACAGTATCAGCATGCTTGAGGGCACTGAAGAGAGAAAAAGCGGAAAGTTCTTGATGAGAAGTTCATAGCATGGTGAACAGATAGCCCAGGATTGCCTCAGGCATTGAGTTTCACTGATTTAATAGATTGACTGATTGATTGAGTGATTGATTGACTGATTTTAAGGAAAGCAGTCTTTGAGTTACAGGTGGTGGTAACTACTGTGTCACTTCAGCTGGGTATAAAATTTCTGTGAGACAGCAGAAAAAAGTGCACGGTTATAACGTCTTGTCTTACAACTGGAGCAATGGCTGAGCACTTAGGAGCATTTGCTGTTCTTGCAGAGAACCAGGTTCATCCCCAGCACCCACATGGCAGGTCACAATCATCCATAACTCCAGTTTCAGGGGATCTGAGACCTTCTTCTGGCCATCACAGGCACTAGGCAAACATAAAGTGCACACACACATTCTCACAAGCAAAAGAATCATAGACATGATACAAAACAATTTTTAAAGAAAACTTTTATTTGATTTCTCAGACACAGATAAGATAATCTGTGTGCTAATTTCCCCTGGAGTCATGATGGGTGTGATACAGTCAACTTATAACATGAGATCCAAGAAAGGATAAGAGAGTTTGTTATTCAATTTCAGGAAATGAATTCATCACCACTTACTTGGTCTTCCTTTTTCAATTTGTTTCTGACTTTAGAAATACAGAATGAGTACTCCCTTCAACACCACATACACATATTTATTTACATATATGCTAGAGATAAAAGCCTATCTTTGACGTTCTCACCTTCTTTCCTGTCTTTTATCTTTTTCAGCACCTGAAACAAAACAATTTTAGATGTGTTGCATTTTGTACATTAATGGAAGGTTTTTATATATACTCTGAAAAGTATACAACCTTGTAGGGTTTTGTTTTAATCAAATGGTATTATAATGCTTGAATTCTTGAGTATGATTATTTCTCTCTGGGTAAAATGGCACTAAGGGGTGGCCACATTGTTACAAATAGTGGAGACTCTTTAGTTTCCAATGCTTTTCCAGGGGTCACCAGGTCAAAATATATTGCTCTATTCCCTTGTGATAAATATTTACATTGCTTCCAGCTTTCTACTTTTATAAAAACAGTTTGAATCATCATAGCTGTACATGGTTCCTTGTGCACAGGAAACTCCTCAGGTATATACCCCTAATTTATCACGTCTTTTTTTAGACTGTGTATCACCCTGTCTTGGCATCTCTTCCATCAAGACAAAAAGAAACACAGCTGCAAGAACATTGTCTTGGCTTGCTAACACTCCCTTTCAACTCTGAGTTCAAGTTCAATTGTTAGTTTAAAGCCATTTGTTACCAGATGCAACACAGTTCCAGAACAAGAGGGCATCTCTCCTTCATACTTTGATCTCTAATTATATTGCAGATGACTTTACAGGAGAACTCCTGTCCGAGTAATGTTTCTCAGGGGGCTAAGAGAAAGTTGGCCCTCAAGATACCTTGTGAAAGGACTGTGTGAGCCATTAGCAGAGCAGGATGGTTTCCATGGATGCAAGGAATCCATAGTTGTAATAGAAAACATTTATTTGGCTACAACTAATCATCCTAACATATGTTAGTGCTTGTTGCCAATGTACTTCCTAATTAAAACAACATAAAATCATAGGAAATCCTGTATCCTGTCTTCATGGACCCTTTATGTATCTTTAGTACCCTGGCTTTATTTCTAAAGTATAACTGAAAGAAAGAAAGAAAGAAAGAAAGAAAGAAAGAAAGAAAGAAAGAAAGAAAGAAAGAAAGAAAGAAAGAAAGAAAGAAAGAGAGAGAGAGAGAGAGAAAGGAAGGAAGGAAGGAAGAAAGAAGGAAGAAAGGAAAGAAGGAAGGAAGGAAAGAAAGAGGAAGGAAGGAAGGTTGGTTGATTCAAAAGTTCTGTTTTGCCAACCATGAACTACAGTGTCATTAACAAGATTAATATACATTCCAGAAGACACCACTAAGCATTTTTTTCTTCCATTAAACAAATGCTGCCATTAAAAACTAATTTTAAAAGAAAAAAAAAACTATTAAGTGCCCCCCTCCCAAAATGAAAGGTCAATGCCATTTCATTGGTGGGGTATTATGCATAACCAATATAAAGCTAAAATAATTAGGAAAACACTCTTCTCTCTTTGAAAGCCTGGACTACTGGCCACCTTTACATGCTTGATCTCGTTGAATAGATTTCAGGATGATTAACAGATAAGGCTATTGTTTTCCTCTTAGGTTCTGCTTAAAGTCATGCCAGTTCATGTAAGATTGTTTGGGGGAAAAGGTGTGAGTCCTGAACCATTGCCCCCTCACAGATGGACATTGCACAGTTAATCCACAAATAAAGTAGTGGATGACATAACTGACTGAAACTACAAGATGGCTAGTGCAGTGAGCATCTTAGCTCACTTCCTATGGCTGTATAGACCAAAAGCAGCCTCGGGAGGAAAGGGGTTTTTCCACATCCTCATTACAGTCCATCACTGAGAAAGTCAGGACCAGAACTCAAATAGAGCAGGACCTAGAGTCAGGAGCTGATGCAGAGGCCACAGAGGGATGCTGCTTACTGATTTGCTCCTCAAAGCTTGCTCAGCCTGCTTTCTTATACACCTCAGGACCACCAGCCCAGGGGAAGTGCTGCCCACAGTGAGCAGTGAGTGTGCCCTCCCACATCAATCAGAGATGCACAGTCCATCCACCAGGCCCAGCTGGCAGGGGATGTTTTCTCAACTGAGGTTTCCTCTTCCAAACTGACTCCAGTTTGTGTGAAGCTAACAAACATACTTCTATTACGAGGTAATAGAATTACATGGTAAAGGAACACATTCCCAAAGTTGTTGTTTGGATGCCGTTTTCTAACTACAAAGCCAAACTGATCTCTGCCTTCCTGCCCACTGGCTGTAATTACATGGATTTGCTTTATTCTCTTGTAAGAAAGCAGAAAGCAGCCACTCAGAAGTATTACACAGCAAGTTTCTGCCTTTCATTTTCTTAAACTTTTATTACGTCGTGCACTGAAGCACACTGACACAAGCTGGATCTGAAGATACCTTCAGACATTTCTAGAGGACCTTCTAATGTCGTGAATACTCTTTATCTCACTGTCCCTTAGCTGGGCCCTGTTTTGCTGCCTCTTGATCTCTCTTGCTTCCAGGTCTATTTATTGCCTGTTGTTCTTGGCTCAATCTCACTTTCCACTTTTCATGATTAGTTCTTTATGATGGCGCATTTCCTCTTCTTCTCCCTGAGGTGGCTGCCAGCCCAGTTGTTCACTCTGGGCCTTGCAATTCCCCTTTGCTAATGAAAAAATAAAATAAAAGCCACCTCCCTGCTTTACTGGGGCTATCTAGCTGCTTCCGTTTTAAAATGTAAATTCATCTTTATTTTTAAACCTACCTCATTGTTCTATCGAATCAGTCGGTAAGAACATCAGGGATTAAATTGCTTTCAAGAGAAAGGCATATGTGGAAAGTTCAAGGAAGGAGAATAAACAGAAAATGAAACGTTTTAGAAAAAAACAAACAAACAAACAAACAAAAACCAAAAATCCCAAACAAGTTTCCCCTTGATGCCTTAATGCTCTTTAGCAGGTCTGGGTGACAGACTGTTCCGGAATGTTCTATTAAGTCTATCTTCTCTTACAGTCTCATTGGCTTCCCACTTCACTTGCTGAACATTTCTCAGCCTACTCAAAAATAGAGCTGCCAGCATCACAGACTTGGATGGTATATGATTGGGTGTGGAAAAGGTGCCAAGTCAAGGAGGAGACTGCCCAGTCAAGTTACCAAAATGCTTTGACTCTGCAAACTGATAGCAATCTCTCTTTAATCTCTAGCTAATGTCAGCAGATGAACCCTTCTTAACTCCGAGCAGGTCCCTCCAACAAAACAACCTGTTTACTCTTAAGCTTCAGAATTCCCCCAGATGTTTCGGGGGGGGGGGACACAAATATGCCCAATAACTACCATCTTATCAAAACAGAAAGGCCAATTCTTTTTCAGGTATTAAAACTGATAAAGCCACCTGTGACTGAGAGCTTATCTCTACCCAAGCATTGTTTTAAAGATCTGGCTGATTAGACAAATACTGGCCTACTAAATCTTACTGCTCTGAGTTAAGTCTGAGAAAACCCCCTTTCTCTGAAAACCTTCCTCCTCACCCTCCTCCACGTGAAAGATTTCCAGCAAAGGTTAGGGATATGGCTTAGAGCTACAGTGTTTGCCTAGCATATGCAATGCTCTAGGATGAAGCCTCATAAATAAATTAATAAACTCCAGCAAAATTATTTGTTACCATGAATGGAGGCAAGGGGTAATCACATAGAGCAGTAAGAAACCAGGAAAAAAATTGAAAGTATAAAATAGCAGATGAAAAAAATGTCACTTAGAAACAATTTTAAGTAAAATAAAATTTTTTTGTATCAGAAAGAAGTGTATTGTGGTGGGTGTCCATCACTAAAACACACATACAAAACAAGTATAAACGCATCTTCATGAGGGAACAATGTGCAATATTACTTGGAATCCACAGTAGCCCATAAGATAGAGATCTAGGAAGTTAGGAGTCTTTGAAGACTTGCATTCTAAAGAGATTAATTTGCTTGATGGTGATATTTACATCTGCCCCACCCTGACTATTGCCATCTCTTGAGCCTGGCTTCTGTTGCCTGTCTGACCTGTCTGTGTCCCTTCTGCCTATTGTTTGCTTTGAAACTCTGACTTACAACATACCTTATTACAACCACTGAACGCTGAGACATTGTTCCTGAAGCAGGTCATGACCTCTGTATCCTATTGTCCCTCTCTAGCCCCCAAAGGAATAATAATCTGAGGTATACCTTGAACCTAGCTCTAGATAGGTCACTAGAACAGAGGCAGGCAAGACCCAGATGCCAGGATTTGTGTACATTACCTTTGTATCTACTCCACATTCTATCATCTGAGTCTCCGGTAGAGCAGCATAGGACAAGAACCTACAACTAACTTTGTCACAAGCTCTCTAGCTATGAGTATGCAGTGGAAAAAAATATTAAATATAGAGTATTTCTCAATTGTCTCTGTATTATCAATAAAAATACTTAATTTTCTGTGTTCAAGAACTACTTCAGAGGTGCTAGCATATACTTAAGGTTATATCCTTAAAAAAAGAAATACTCCTTCTCATGGCTAGTGTAGCTTCCTTACTGCTAATAACGAGACAACAGAGACAATAATGTATAAAGTTCATGAGGCCTGACCTCTAGGACTTCTGTACATAGATTCCTTCTGGTGTTCTCACCAGGGCCTTCCAATTCTGTTTCACCATCATTAATTTTTTTCTTCTTAAAAACAGCCCTCTGGCTTTGGGGAGATGGTTCAGTCTGAAAACTGCTTGCTAACAAGCATAGGGACCTGATGATCCTCAATATTCAGGGAAAAGCCAGACACAGTGGCAAGTCTTGGACTCTCAGCACTGGGTAGGGTCTCTGGGGCTCACTGGTCAGCCAGTCTGCTAGCCAATGGGTAAACTTCAGGTTCAGTGAGAAGAAAAAAATCAAGTAGAGAGCTGTTGAGGAAGATGCTGAATGTTGACCTGTAGCTTCCATGACACAGAGGTATACAAAACTACCTGCATGAACACACACACACACACACACACACACACACACACACACACACACACACAAAGGTATATATTTTTTGCATGCCAAATAACATACAAACAATTACAGACTTGCAGTTCACATGATTTAAAGTCATGAATGGAGTTTGAATGCTAACAACCTTTTCTGCATCACATTAAATCAACATCGTTAATTTGAATGTTGATTTTGCAAATCCTATTTTCATTGAATCTCTAAATTTCTTTCTGATTTGTATTTGTAGAAGAACAATAAGATTAGGAAGCGTTTGCCCATTTTGGACATTTCCCATATTTAGGAAACATTAAATTATGGATTCAGCTAAATTTCAAAAAAAAAAATTAAAGGTGGACACTAATGATGGGGAGGAGGGGTAACCTCATAGAGTGCTTGCTTAGGAACTAGAAAGCCCTAGCTTTGATTCCCAGGACTGCATAAACCAGCACACTCTATGATCCCAGCATTTGAGAGGTGATGGCTGAAGGCTCCACGTTATCATCAGCTATGTAGAGAGATAAAGCCAGCCTGAGCTACATAAGACCCTGCCTCAAAACAAAACAGAGAAGAAAGTGAAAAGAAGTTTGGAAACTTTGAAAGAAGTGGGTAAACCCCGTCCAAACCCTTTGTCAATACCTTCATGAGCCTAAGAAGACTCTCAGACTTCTAAGTCATCCCTAGTGCAAATGCTTCAAAGCTAGCCTGTGCTACTGCTTCAGTGCCACACAATGAGATCACCAGAGCAATAACATGCATTGTATTCCTGGCTCCTTTATTTGTCAGGCACTTGTGCTTGAATGTGATAAGTCCAGTTTATTATTTGCTATAATCACAAAGAGCAGTGAAAACAGAGGCATAAGTACTCAAAGTAAGACTCGGAT
Source organism: Phyllotis vaccarum (assembly GCA_033318265.1). Taxonomy (NCBI): domain Eukaryota; kingdom Metazoa; phylum Chordata; class Mammalia; order Rodentia; family Cricetidae; genus Phyllotis; species Phyllotis vaccarum. The sequence goes on from JARWLC010000009.1 coordinate 157,101,898, forward strand.
ATAACTAATAAAAGGAATAAAAGGAGTACGTGTTACCTTTCCTTATGGCTGGGACTGAACACCTGACCAGGGTTGGCTTAACGGAGGGATGTTTTGTCCCACCTCACAGTATAAGGACAGATGAGGTCCACCATGGTAGCCAGAATATGGGGCAGATGGTCACATCGCAGCTGTAGTCTGGAAGCAGAGACCAGCAGACAGAAAGTGATACCAGGTCTGAAAACCCCAAGGCCTATCCTCAGCGACCCACTTCCTCCAGTAAGGCTCCATCTCCTAAAGCTTCCACAGCCTTCCAACGCAGCACCAGGAGCTAGAGACTAAGTCCAACCACAGGAGTCTCTGACAGACAGCTCAACATTACAGCCTTGAACATCACAAACGCTTAAAATCCTTTCCCACAGTGTGGGAGGCTGGCGAGGTGTTCTCTACTACACTTTAAGATGAAAATAGCTTTGAGATAGTTTTGTTAAGCTAATGCCAGAAAATGTTTTATGTTCCAATTGGCATGCTCTCCAACCAACACCCTCCTCAATTTAACTTCGGAGTTACTCCAGGAAAACCAACTAATTCTTAATATCAGAACAAACAAAGCATTAGGAAGGCAAATTTCTAAGGAGGAAATCATGCAGCAGATTCCCTAGCCAGTTTACAGGATTTTACTACTTCCGCTGTGGGCACTTTTCATCTCCTCTCTCTCTTTCACGGATAACCCCCAAGTACCTGGCAGCCAGAAAATCCCTTGAGAATTGCTTCCCAGGTACCTGTAATAAACCTAGCTGTTTTAATGCACCACGGTTTTTGACGCCTCTCTTTACGTTTTTCAAACGGCAGCAGATGGAACAACTCTCACCCTTTGACCCGAGAGGAGGACTTGAGTTCATACCTGAACCTGAATCTAGGCTCAGTATCTCCTTCCATATCCTTGAACCTTTACTCTATCCCTTTCAGAACTGGGCCAGAAATGAAAGTTTAAGGACAGTGGTCCATAGTGTTATTACCAATATCACCAAGTCCTGAGCGACGATTCTGTCCATAGACGTCCAGTAAGAGGTCAAGCACTCTTTTCTTTCTAAGAAAACCTTGATAGACGCTCCGTATCAGCATGTTTGTTTCTAAGTTTCATTTGCCGAACCACTACTTTATTAAACTAGCAACCTCTTCACTTAGGAAACATGCTTCTTCTATATATACTTGGGTAGTGTTGTTTCAAATAGGATGTTTGATTTTCCAAAAGTTGCAAGCCTTGGTTCCAACCTATCTCAAAAAGAGGAGAGGCAAATTGTCAGACATGGTGGACAAGGTATGCCTTTAATCTGAGTAAGAGCAAAAAGATCTCTGTGTGTTTGGGGGCTACATAGTTCCAGTGCAAACAGGGCTAGACAGTAAGATCCAGGCACAAAAACAAAACAATACAAAATAAATAAAAATATAACAAACAAAAAGAAGGTAAATAAGAAGCGGTAAGATTGAAACGTCCTGAACTGCCCCGGGTGTCTTACATCACATTCTTAGAAGAATAATTTTATAATTAGATTAGGTCAAATTACTTAAGTTTCTACAAATCAGTGTTTGGTATATAGTAGCTACTCAGTAAAAGGCTACTTAATAAAAAGAATATATGATTGGCATCACTCATGTAGAGGACCTGGGATACAGGGGACAGGTTAATTTGGAATCAGCACTCAAACTCGGTATACACCCCATAAGAGTAAATGTGTGCGACTTGTGGACTGTTTCCTCTATATGAATCCAGTGCAATAATTCTGAAGTGTCTTGTCATGAACAGATCTTCTTCTAGGTCTATAGTATCATTATCTGCCTTGACCTCTTCCTGCATACCAACATTCTCACACACACTCATACACACACACACACACACACACACACACACACACACACACACACACACACACATACACACACACACATCCTATTTACTATTCTATTGCATAGATGTGTTAGTTTCCTGGAGAGCCAACTACAGAGCTAAATATAGTCTTCTCCTTCCAACCAGCAACTCCAGAAAGCACCTCAATTGCCTTATTTTTACTCCCTACCAAAACTTGACTTACAGTCTTATTTTTAAAGGGGAGGGGGGAAAGAAAGACAAGGTACTGTATGATAGGCTATTTAGCAGCCATTCTGTTCTGTACACCGACCGTCAATCCGTGCTTCACGTACAGTTCCATCAGAGAAATCTGAGTCCTCTATATGAGTTGTTCATCTATTTCTGAGCCAGAAAAATTCTAAGATAACCACTTTGAAAATTGGTAGAGCAAACTTCCATACAGTTACCAAGCAGACAGTATTAAAAAGGGGGCTGTGGCCTTGCTCTCTCAGGGAAAGGTATTGTGGCTGATCCCATTTTCAAGAACACTACAGTCGTTGAGTGAATTCTAGAATGAGAATTGAGCACTCATTCCTCACTCCATATCAGCAACGTCTCCCCTTTCCATACAGGGCACTCTTGGCCCAGGAAATGCCTCTTGGTTATAAATCATAAAAACTCCCATGCCAAGGATCTTCCAGGCCAGAACACATTGCAAATTGCACACTGCATGTCATTCTTGAAAAATCTACCAGCACACATTCATAAGCTGTTTCTTCCCTATTTCTTGGGTGACCTTTAGGGTTCGAAAGTATTCCATTGTGTTAAAGCAAACATAAACTACTCTGCGAGCATCATTCAAGAATTAAAAGATTCTATTAATCTCATGTCTTAATTGTTATAAAGGAGGAGAAACAAGGGTGCCTTTGTTTTCCAGATGACCACATGCTTCTACCCAGTGGCTCACAGTGCTGGCATTTGCCTTCTGAATTGTGGGTAACTCTGTGTGCCCCAAGACACCAGTGTAGCTCATTCCCAGATGTAAAAAGCACATAATAAAAATTAAAGTGTGCTGCCAGGATCCAAACTGAAGCTTCTGCCACTGACCCAGAGAGTTCGTCCTGAAAAGTACTTTCACATAAACATTAATAAATATGTGTTCTTCCTAGCGAAAGGAGTCAAGGGGAAACCCACACACACCACAATCCTGAACATTAACACGCAATCGAAGGAGAAAGAAATATGTCTTTCAACTACAAAAAATGAAGAAGAGGAGAAGGAGGAAGAAGAAATCGATGAAACTAAGTGATAACACTCTGTGTACCTACTGTGTGCTGGGCATGAAGAGTCCAGTCATGAAGGAAGAAGGAAGATTCAGCTCCTGTCTCCCAAGTATTTACATTCTGCTGGGAGAGAATAGAACCAAGTTTAGAAAAACCTACAAAGCATGCTGAATGCAGCAAGTACGCTAATAGGGAGCAGGCTGGATGGAACTGAAAATAACTCCATGGACCAGGAAGCATTTGATATTGGCCTTAGATGCCCAGGAGAAGTCAGTTTCAAAGGACAGCTGAATAAGCATCCTGGTTGAAGAATTGAAGATGATCTAAGACCCCGGAATAGAGAGGTATAACAGATTTGGTGTGATATGAGCAATGCAGAGACTCCCAGATTTCAGATAAAATCGCAGTCTAGTAAAGTCATGTGAATAAAAATATAAGAAATATATTTAGTAGTAATAGCTTTCTGAATATCTAAGTTTATATTCACCTGCCTTAGATTCTCTTAGACTTCCTAAAAACCTCCAACTAAGCAAAATAATCTAACAAGAAGCCCATTTTATAATGGTGTATTGTCTACCTCCTGTCTGTAATTTATTGAATCCCTGTATCCAAAATACACTTGCAGCATACAATACTATGGACTTTCTAGTAGCATGTGGCTGGCAGAAATGTGGCTCTCTGTGGCTGCCTAGCATTCTAAGAGAGAATAGACCACAGTCACTAGCCTGGGAGATTAAAGTTGGGAACTGAAGTCATGCTGTGGACTGAGTGCTATTGAGTTTCCAATATTATGAGGTCAAAGATGGGCAAGTGATGCCAGTCCTGGTGATGCACACCTGTATTTCCTTCTGCTCCATAGGCTTCCGCAGGACTGGCTGGGGCTCAAGAAACAGTTCAAGGCCAGAGTGGAAATCTTACAATGTGTTTTAAAAAAGTACTGAGATCCTTAGTGAGCTGATGATTTTTGAATATTTTAGAAGGTGGTATAAAAAAAAATAAATGAAAACATTTTTAACCTTAATAATTTAAAACAAAAACTTAAAAAATAAAGGGTGTTGGGAAATATAGCTCAGTAGTAAAATACTAAAGTCAATCCTCAATTTAGCAAATAAATAAGAACAAAATAAAAAAATCATGCATTAGACATTTAGTCAAGAACCGTCTGTCTACACAAAGCACAACATAGTACTTAAGAATACAAGAAAAATAACTGTACATGCAATGAAAAAAAGAGTCTACTGGACACAGGAGAAACTGAGCAGGGGACATTTCTGAATCTCAAAATAGCCTGATCACAGAACATATCAAGAGAGTTAACATGAAGCAGAAACTCAAATTACAGGTGAAGGCACATACTTCTTCATTTGACAGACATTGACTGCATACCGGGGCATGGAAGCATCATCCATGAGCTGGTATATTTTAGTTCATGGTTACAAGCTCAGAGTAGATAAACCGCAAAAGAAAAAATCAGGAGGACCTGGGAACTGGGAACTTACTAGATATACAATAGAGGAAAGTAGATGGACCAAGAGTCTTGGCACAAACAAACAAACAAAAAGATGGGAGTGTGAGGTTGAGAGAAGGGAGATTAATGACATAACAGTGAAAAGTAAGGCAGGACGTCCTGGAAGGGAGGGATAATCCAGAGCAAGCTCACAGTAGACAGAGCAAGCCAATAGACAGGTGTACATCTGCCCTCTCCTGCAAAGAACATAGCTGCAGGTGGAAACGGCGTCAGTTCTTGAGACAAGAGACAAACCAGAAGGAAAGCCTGATGTTGGAAAGGTCCCATCAACACAGGTGGGCCTTGTGGGGAGAGGAAGGCTGACATGAAGGGAGAGATGATGTATTTAGAATGTTCTAGAAGACGTAAAGGGATGAACAATGAGATATTTTAACTTTCAGAGAAATCTCTGATGAGTGTGGAAATATCCAGAAAATGATTTGGGGCTGGGGTGATGGCTCAGCTAGAAAAGCCCTGCTCTCACCAGGATGAGGGCCCAAGATGGATCCCCAGGACCCATGAGAAAAGCTCAGTGTGACAGGGGACAATTGGAATCCTAGTACTACTGAAGCAGAAGATCCTTGGGCTCATTGGCCATTCAGTTCAGGGTACTCAGTAACTTCTAATCCAGACAGAGACAGAAAGGAAAAGGTGACAGAACAGGAGGTCAGCCTCTGACCTTCACAGACACATCCATAGCTATGTAGCTTTGCACCCAAAAAGGCATGTGTACCTCCTTACATATGCACTTAGAAGAGCTCACAGTGATACATGTCTATTCAGAAGGACTCACATCAACTGACCAATATTAAGAGGCTAGAATTGAGAAAGGGGTTTTGTTTGTTTGTGGTTTTTCTTTTTCTCTTTCCCAATAGGAGTTGCCACATTACGATTTCACCTTTATAGAAAGGTGCTGTAGAAACTATGCCAGCAGCAAAGGAGGCCATCATTCACAGGCCATCATTTACTGCTCAGAAATTCCAAGACTCTCAAAACTGAGTCTGCCACTTGCTTTTTATCTCTAGATTTGTGAATGACTCAAATTGGTGGATATGCACTCCCTGCCCTGTCTTTGTGTGTGTGTGTTTCTCTGTCTCCCTGTCTGTCTCTCTGTCTGTCTATTTCTGTCTCTGTCACTCTCCGTGTCTCCCTGTCTCTCTCTCCCTTTCTCTCTCTCTCTCTTTCTCTCACTCTCTCTCTCTCTCTCTCTCACACACACACACACACATGCACACACACATTCTCCTACTGCCGCATACCCCTACAATTGTTAGACTTTGTATCTTCTTGAAGCAAAAGTTTAAATGCACGCTTCTTAGTGAGTCTGTCAGGATGCACCACTTTGCAGTCAGCCCTCCGTGAAGGACAAAGATGAAATTCCGAGTGGAATTAACCCTGCTAATTTGTAAGACTAAGTGCCCTAGGATTTAGCAAGATAGACTGAAAGCTTAAAAATTATAATCCAGGTGCCTGGCTTTTTCTGGGCAGGTTACTCCCCTCCTGCCACTCCCATGCACTGCTGCCTGCAAGCTTATTTACAGAGTCAATTAACAAAAGATAACCTCCCATTGTGTAACCATCAATAAATCAATCGTGTTAATACTATCTTGGAATGTCCCCCATTATTGACGTTCATATTGTTTACATTAGACACTTGAGAAAGCCAGAGCCCTTGAGTTGGCTTGTTCCAAGTTAATGGATTCTGGAGGACCCATTACTACATATTACTTTCTTTACAAAATATTTGAAGTTGCTCTGAGGTTCACCTGCCTTCCCCAAGCTGGCAGGGTGCCCTCCTCCCACCCAGCAGGATCCAATCCCTGCAGCACAGAGCCTGGTGACTACTTAGGAGGGTAAACATTTATGAGCAGCCATAGAGCAGTCACTCAGGGTACACCTCCTCCTTTGTAATGCGAATAATGCATTTCCACCCAGCCCAGCCCCCTACTGTCAGCTACCCTCAACAATCTGGAGAATCAAATTAATCTTCAATTACGTGAAAGAATCTTAGCAGTTAGCACAGCTCAAGTTACCAAGTCACTCACAGTTCTGAGCCCTTCAGACAGAGAGCACCCCAAACACAGAGCTTTTCATAATACCTCTCCCTCCCTAATAGACTCCCAACCGCACTATCATTTCTACATGGGGGAAACCTCAAAAATGTTGACTATTAGCTTTTAAAATGGATGCAAAATAAATCTTGGTGCATAATGCCATGGATTGAACTTTGCCACACCAAGCATAAAGTCGGATCTAATGTTTTGTGTTTAGTACTTCCTCTCTGGTGACACCAGAAATACTTAGAGAACAGGTTTTTCCCCCAGCAGGGACACTCCTCTGCTTTGAGGCCAAGGGAGTTTGCTAAGGCAGAAATGTGCAGGATTGAGAAGGGGTGGGGGAGGGAGGTCAACCATAGTGGTGGAGCCTCTAAAGTTTCAGATTTCAGAGCTGGCTGCAGACCTGGGCAAAGTTCACTGCTCCTTCTTCATGACAGGCTACATACTTTTCAAGTTCCCACTTGCTTCTTAGAGAGGCAAAAATGTGGCCTGGGAGTTCAGGTTGCTAAGGACGAGTGAGTCAGGGACCGGAGCCAATTTAACCATGCATTCCTTTCCTAAAAGATAGATAGGCTGTGTTGCTGTTGTTGTTCACTGTAAATACCAGAAAGCCTTGACCCTCCCCACTCAAAGCAAATACTTGGGCTTTGAACAACTTTGAAGCCATATTTCTTCTAACTGTGGGAAAATAGCTACTTCACTTTCCCTGGCTCTTCCTGCCTGAGCCTTGACAAAATGGAATATTATTCTACGATGGTGCACCTCTTCTTATCAGACACAGGCTTCATTTTTCGCTTGCTAATGATGGGTAGTTATAATACACGTCTGCTGAAAAAGAAAAGAAAGTTCTTGTTGTTCCTCATCCTGCCTTTAACCCTCATAACCTTTAACCTTCTGTCTCCTGAAGGGTGTTTTGAAGAGAGTGGAGAAGATGGACAGGACTTAGAAAAGAAAAACGGACATCTAATGACTGTCTCTTCTAGGCCTGTCTGTGACTCTGCTCTGAAAGCTCCAGTGGACATGTGTGACCTTAGAATGTGCACGCCTATAAGTTTACACTTCCAACATGTAGTGCAATGGAAGGATTGATTCTATTCAGAAATGAAGAGGGTTTTTTAATAGTGAACCAATAGTCATTAGTATTTGGGTCTTACACAAGAAAGTGAAATAATTTTCCAAATGTATAGATAGAATATTTTATAAATGAAATTTGGATCAGTTGAGCATTTAGTCCATACCAGTGTATCACTTTATATTCTACTTCAAAAGTCACTTTTATATGGACAGAGTACACTTGTATTTAAAGCAGTACTTACTAAACACATTTAGAAAGTCAATTAGGAGACCATCCTCCTTACTGAAAATGCCATTGCTTCTATGTAACTTGGAAACTCCCATTTTGAGTCAAATTAGAAAATGGTTAAATGTCAGTTCAGATTGCTTGGCCCTTCCAAAAGCACATGGGACACTTGAAATCTATGCGTGACCAGTTGGAAAGTGGATACTCCTTACTCAGTCGATTTGCACGGTTCCTGGGAACTGCTGAGGCCCACCACCACCACCCGCTCTCTCACTTGCTAACACTTGGTTTTCCACTCTGTTAGACCTCTGCCACCACTTCCATAATTCCCAGGTGATAAACACGTACCCACCATCAGCTCATGTTGCTTCACACCCCTCAAAACTCTTTCTGGAATCGTCTACTCTTGTGATCATCCAGACATTTAAATATCTGCATCAACACTATCTCACCACTAGGGTTTTGAATATAGGAAGTCTGAGACCAACATTGTTGGAGACTCCTATAGGAGGCTGTAGGAAAACATAAAGACATCCCCAAACATGGTTTTATAGATGGGTGTGTTTTGACCATCTGATATTTATTTATGTTGTCTAAGAATGTGTATCATAATAGTAATGTTCTAGCTACTGTATATGTCCATATGGAAATGGTGCTGAAACATGGCATCTAAAGCATGAAGGCAGGACTCATGTCTACCTTGCCCTTCTGACCTCCTTCCCAACACAGGCCATATCAGATCATGCTTATAGACAAGGACTATACTAAAAAAGCATTAGGTGGGAAGCACGAGGTTTTAGCCATCTGTCTCTTTGCCTTCTCATCTGAAAGATGGAAATGATCATACAAAAAGGCCTCCCTCACATGTCTTTTCTGCTGTTTGGGGTCTCCTGCTATGTTTACAGCTTCTAGGTATGGGTGATGCTGTTCCAGCCAGATAACAGAAACGAAGGTGGATTGATAAAAAATAAACAGGCTTGGGGAATAGATGACAGAATAAGGCAGCATGATAATATAATACACCTGGCATAAAGGGGGATGAGGAGAAGCAGAGAGCTTCTGGTCTCTTCCCAAGGCTTGGCATGAGTCATATTGGGCTCCAACTGCCTATGACATCAGTCACAAGACATCCAGATGCAATCACAAACCATTCCCTGGGCTAATTGTGGCCTAATAATTAATAAGTGACTGCAACTCATAAGGTACAGTCCATGCTTATTGGTGATGTCCATGTTTAGTGCATTTAACTGAATACATTTCCCTCTACAAAGTGAAGATCACTAGGCATCTCATGTTCTCATGGAGAGACAAAAAGTTAAAGTAGAATTATAAGCAGGCAGTGTCTGAATAAAGCTCTGTAGTTAATAGTATACTCAAGACTAAAGGACAAGCTCAAATAGAAACTCTTACCTTATTACATGAGCTATGCTAGTATTAATAGGTAGAAACACAGTGCTATTTTTTTTCCCTCAAGTTTCAGCGATAGATGACTCTTGGGATTGAAGCAGTGGACAGTAACTTAAGTAGAATGATATTCACTAGTGAAGGGAAGCATCTAAGGACATCTATTATTCCAGCCCATGAAAAATAGAGAATCTTTTAGTAAAATACACACACTGTTCTAGTTTTTATGTAAAGTGTCTTCTCCTCGCTTATAGGTCCATATCTTCAAAATTTGATCCCAATTTTGTAGTGCTACTGAGAAGGGTGGTACCTTTAGGAGGTTGGGCCCAACAGAAGGAAATCAGTTCATGGAGAGTTTGCCTTTGGATGGTATCCTGGGACTCCCAGATCACTAGTGTGCTCCAAGTCCCCTTCCCCCATCCTGCTCTAAAATTGTTATTCTCTCTCTCCTTCCTGGCTACCAATACATAAACAGCTTCCTCTACCACATATCCCTACCATGGTATGCTGCCTCGCTACACATTATGTGTTGATAAATGTTCCTCATAAGTTGACATCCTCAATAAACAATTGATACTTTCAATAGACATGTTGGTATGGTCTGTCAGTGACAAAACCAAAGCCAACCATAATGATGATGATAGTGATAAGGACGTCATCCCCTGCTCTCAGAATTTACTATATGCTCACTTATTGAATGTTGAGGATACCTCTAGATATCTGGTTCTATTATTACTCTTTTTTTGGGGGGGGGGGTGAATTCCTGGACATAGAATGGTACTAACTAATCTACCCAAATTCATAGAGTAGCCTGAGAGTGGCAGGGGAGGTGATCTACACAGAGCAGGTGTGGAAGCTGCCTTTAAACCTTGCACTATTGGGAGAAGAGGAAGTACAACCAGTAATTCCATTTCAATTACTCCAATTGCTAGAGGGAACTTCAGTATTTTAGTAAAAGCTGTTTCCTTGAGTCTTCATATATTGCCCAGTAGCCTTAAAGCGAATAATTATTATCTTCAGGGAGGACAGTGAAATAACTCAGTTGATGAAGATGTTTGCCTCCAAGGCTTCTAACCTGAGTTCAAACCCCAGGAACTAGGGGTGAACCAGCTCCAGCAAGCTGTCCTCTGACTGTCACAGGCTTGCTGAAACAGCAGTGCACCTTCTATTACACACACGTACATTCATGAATAAGTGTAATAAAATTAATAATGATCAACCTTCTTCTGTTTGATAGCCCATAAAGTATTAGCCAGTAGAGCTTATCTCTCCATGTGAGTGGTGTGATTAGAATGAATTTCAAACTTCCAAATGGCTAGAAAAAAAAAAAAAACAAAAGAATATTATGTGACACTTGAAAATATGAAACTCACATATGAGCATCCATGAATAAAGACTTGTTGAGATGTAGTCAGAATTCATTTGTGTAATGTTTGCAGCTGGCATTCACTTAACTTCCAGAAGAGTTAATAATTACAACACAGACTAGATGGCCAGTAAAAGTTAGAAACTTAACTCTCTTGTGCACCCTAGAGAAATTTTTTCTGACACCCGCTTTAAGCTGTTGTAGGGAGTTCTCACTCATGTTCTTTCCTAAAATGCTTTGTGTGTGTGTGTGTGTGTGTGTGTGTGTGTGTGTGTGTGTGTGTGTGTGTGTGTGTGTGTGTTTGTATAGTTATGTGTTGGTGTGTGTCTGGTAGTTGGGAGTGCATGTGTGTGCAAATGTATGGAGGCCAGAGCTGAAGTCCAGTGAAATTCCCAGTTACCGTCCACCTTGTTTTGTGGAATCAGGGTGTCTCACTAGTTTGGCCAGACTTGCTGCTAGTAAGCTCTAGCCATCTATGTGCCTCAGCCGCTCCAGTGTTGAGATAACTGGTGTACATCAGCCATCACCAAATCCAACTTTTTGTATCTGAGTTCTGGGACTGGAACTCAAGTCCTTTATCTCTTGTGGTTAGCATTTTACCAGCTGAGCCATCTATTATCTCCCAAAAGTTCTTTTTATGATAAAATTTCTCAAGTCATCAGCATTTTATTATCTTTGGAATACTGGCCTAGAATTTACCGGCATTTCTTTTGTAACATGCATATTCTTTGCCTCTTGAAACTGTAGTTGGTGATACATATACACACGATTCATTCTCAGCAGCATTATGTGAATGAGAAAACCTTACAGACGTGGTTTTTATGATATACTTCTAGGATTGTGAATTTCAAAGTAGATAAGATGAATTTATGACAAAAACAACCCCAAGTTATTGTAGTTCAAGGCGAAAAAGAGATGGAACATGGATTGTCTATGATGGGTCTCAGGGGATTTCCCTGGGTTGACAGAAACATTCTAGATTCTGATAGCTGTTCGAGGTCCTCAGTTGTATACCATTTGGCAAAAATAAGTTCAAAATCTATACCTCTGACCATCAAAATGGCTCGGTGGATAAAGGTATTTGCCACCAAACCAGACAACAAGCTAAGTGTTCTCTTTGTCCTCCGTTTGTTTAAAGGAGACAATCTGTCCCTCCCTGTAAGGCTGTCCTTTCACCTCCACACTTGTGCGGAGTGGAATGCACAGATGTGCGCAGGCACACAGACGCACAAACACTAACTAAATAAATGAAGACAAAGCAAGAACTTATAACAGGACCCAAAATACACGCTTACAGTTTGTACATTGCATTGTACTTGAGAAAAGGAAACTTTATAAATAAATGCTCTACCCTAACAAGTGATCTACATATGGATCTCTTTGGGGCTATCGTTACCTGGAGCCTATTTTGAAAAGCACCAGGAAGTCCAGGTCATTGGAAGGTCTGATCCTGAGGCAGATGGCAAAATGGAGCAAAAAGAGAAGTGTTCATTGTAGGAAAGAAGGAAGAGGTGAACATGAATATTTACCATCCAAAGTCTTGCAACTCCTGTCCTTAAAGCTTGTAACGATAAAATTTTTGTGCTCATTAGTGTGAAGATGCTAATGATGTCATAGGTTGAGGTCTTTGTCAAAACTTACTAAATCATATACATTAAATATGCACAATTTAGATATACCAATCATGCCTCCATAAAGAGTATGCTTTAAAAGGTAAAATCAGGGCTGGAAAGATGTCTGCAAAGTTAAGCACACTAAGTGCTCTCCCAGAGGACCCAGGTTCAATTCGTAGTACCCACATGATAGCTCACAACCATTTGTGGCTCCAGTTCCAGGATATCCAACACCCTTTTCTAGCCTTCTCAAGCACTGCATATACATAATACATGTGGGCAAGATAAAATAAAATAAATAAAATGTAAAAAATAAAAAGTGAACTCATAAGATATTTTACCATTGTTTTAGAAATTGTCTATAAAGAGTGGCTCTTTCCACCCCCCAAAAAATCTACAACAAAGTTGTTGAAAGGCATATTAACCAAACTCCTCAAAATGCAGCATAAAATGACTACTGTTCATTTCCTCAGCCATATCCATGCTTGAGATTGGTTTGGTTTGAGACAGACGCCTGCTCCCATAGCCCTCGCTTGCCTGGAACTCTCAGGGGTTTCCGTCTTAACCTCTCCAGTGATTGGTCATGTTGGCTTTTATTTTCCTTAAATGGCACTTAAGCATACTGTTTATTGAGATTAATCCCCAAGGTACACTGAATGTAATAGAAGTTTACTCTCCAATAGATTCTAAGTCCATGGCAAGAAACCAAATTTCATAGTTCTGTTTAAATTGTCTATAAACAGATAAATCAAATGAAAGTCACTGAAGCATCCGCCATGAGATGCTCATGCCAAACCCACTGTGGGAAATGGTGTAAATTCCCCCAACTGAGCTCTTGTCTCATGAGCCCCTGGCAGTAAAAACGGTGTATTGATAGTGGCTGAGTTCCTGGCCTTTTAAACTTCACCTATCATTGCTGTGTATTCTTAAGACACACAGAACCCTTAATGGCAGACATTACTGCGGACTGTGTATGCATGACAAAAATTTGAAAACAACCCTTGACATAGACAATGTAATCTTCAGATTAGCTGTTTCTTTAGAGGGTCTTTGCATTCCACAGTCTGCAAACTGACCCTTGCTTTCATGAAACACCAACATTAGCAGTCATAACACAACCATGCTTCAATTATTTGGAGGCAAGTCACTGGAAGGCTCTGCCTTCTCAGGGGAGGTTGAGAATCTAGAAAGTAGTAGAAAAATCCTGACCTCTGTCAAAAGAGCTGTGAAAGGATCAGGATGGCAAGCGTATCCACTCATTCGTCGCCAAAACCACCTCTTAAAATCCTATGACAATTAGTTCAAGTCCCAACAAGCCAGAATTTCCAGTTCAAACACTGAGGGAAGAATGATCAGTGCAGACAGAGAAGAAAGCAGGGATCAGAAGAATCCATAGCCATGACTCCAATCCCCAAAGCTATAAAATTTGAGTAGATAAAAATACGAGAGCAAAATATCTAAATGCCACAGTCATGGTTTACATCTACATGATCCCCAAAGGCCTGATATATTTGGTGGCCAATCTGGTGCCACACGGAAGTGATGGCATCCTTAGAAGATTGTTGCCAATAGAGGAATGGAGGCTTCCCATTGAGGAGGGTGTTGAGACTGGGCCCTTTCATCATTTACAGATCCATTTCCTGGCCTCTATGGTGTGAACAGTTTCCCATACTACACACTCTTAGACTTATCCATAGGGGGGGTGCAAAGGGTGTAGGGACCATGGCTGAAAACTGGAAGACACTGAGACAAAAAAAAAAAACCCAAAAAAACAAAAAAACAAAACAAAACAAAAAAAACAAAAAGCAAAACAAAACAAGAAAAATTCTTACTAAGAGAATATTGCCACATATAGAAAGCTGGCTTACAGAATGACCAAGATAGCAAAGATAGCATTTTTACAAACCATGGTACTAAAGCCATAATTTTATGAGATAGTATATTGTGGTTCTTAAAGCTAAAGAACTTATCATGAGCTATAAGAAAGAGATGGTCTCCTTCTCTCTGATATGTCAACATTTACACTGTGATTTTAGCAAGTTCTAGAAAGAATACAAGCTTCCTATTTCCTGCTCTAAGTTTTGATTTGTTTTGCTTTGCTTTGACTAACCATATAAAGAATGTTTTCTCTTCCCATCATATCGCAATTCTTCAATCTGCCTGAATCTTCTGGTCTGGGGAGTGGCTCTGATTTTTCCCACACCCTTCTTTATGCAGATGTTTCCTGTCCCGAGCTTTATATTCTTTTTGTTTTGTACAAATTCTCAGGACAACTTCCTAACCATTTCACATGCTTTTCCTCAGTTTTCACCCTCCTTTCTTCCCCCCATGCCTTTCCTTTTCTGCGGTTAACTAGACTATGCTTGGAAATCCTTCCCTCCATCCCTCCTGATGCCTCTGCCTTGCAGTTTTTGTTTCTTTGGTTGATTTTTTTTTTAAAGACAGGGTTTCTCTGTGTAGCCTCAACTGTCTAGAAACTTACTCTGTAGATCAGGCAAGCCTTAATCGCAGAGATCCACCTGCCTCTGCCTTCCTAGGGCTGGAATTAAGGGGGTGCATCACCACTGTCGGGTTTCAGCTTCTGTGACTTCCATTTCCCAACTTGAAAACAACCATACTCGTAGGTCACAGGGTTGAGTTAACCAGCGCCGCCCTGTTTGTACAAGCTCTTCTCTATGTTTAGAATGGGACGGTTTTACTCGTTCAACTTCCAAACTTTCAAAGTACCGAACGGCTAGGAGTCGAGCTTTAATGTCGTTGACTGTCTCAGTTTCTCCAGCTTGGGCCCACCCCCAAGGTGTCGCTTTGATCAGAACACGGCCAGTCACTGAAGAGACTGCTGTGGTTTAGATAAATAAAGTTTAAGTGCAGCTACTGCCTCCAAGCCCAGACTTCATCATTTCCTAGGTTAAGACATCGGGACGTTGCCATTGTCTGTCTCCTGTTATCACTGCGGTGGCAGTGGGGCCCCGTGCCCCTTGAACCCCAAGCAAAATCACAGGGGAAAAGTTCAGGCTTTGAAGCTTCCCAAGGGCCCGCCCTGGCCCGCTGCTGTCTGGGCAGCGCCTCCCACCTCCTCCAGATTCCTCTCTGGCATGTTCTCCCTGTCTTCCTGATTACAGAGTATGTCAGTGTGGCAGGATAATTTACTGATATATTAATTTGGATCTTCTTTTTTTTTTTTTTTTTTTTTAATCTCCGTGTTTGCTGGCTCTGCGCTACAAAGGAAGCCAGCCCTCTCTGTGGCCTGCCTCAGGGGAGGTTTGTTTGAAGAGGCCAAAGCCAAGACACCTGGCTTTTGTTTCTCCCGAAAGTCAGACTCCTGAGGGAGTTTATGCCAGCAGCTGGAAAAGAACTGAAAGCCAGGAGGCCTTGAGAGCTGGGCCACAGGGATGAAACTGGAGTGGGGGGGGGGGGGGGAGAGAAAGAGAGAGAGGCTTCCATGATGACAAGGGGGGGGGGGGGGTGGAAGGATGATAGCTACAGGATCAGGCCACCAGCAGGGACACCTGGAAAAGAGAAGATGGACTTAGCTAAACCAAACCACCAGCCCCCAGACCCAGGCCTCCGGACCCAGCTACAGTGTTTCCATGAGCAGCAGAGCCCATGGAATGTGTACACAGACAGAAACAGCAGACAAAGAGTCAAACTGTAAACCCAAATACTGGCGTCTGCTAGCCACCACACATGGTTCTAGAATCCAAAGGACCGGAAGAGGTACTCCTCAAGACAACCCTGAATTCCCATGGACCTTGGAAAGCAAAGGGAAACACAGTGTAGACTCGGGAGTTGGACAGAACCATAGAATGAAGCCAACAGCATACTGTAACGTATTTAGAATGAAATGCAGTGACTACTCTTAATGTGGATTCTGTGAAATTGCAACCAGGACTGGCCTGGGGTCTTGTGTATGTCACTAGCTGCTCTGTGAATTGAGGATGGTGATGGTCCTCTTCCAAAAAAAGCAATGGACGTGTGTAGAGCAAACTACCCAGGAGAGATGGCCTGAGACTCCGGGGTCTTTTTGAAATGCTCTAACTTCTGTTCCATATCCTGTTAGCATTTTCTACCTTTCTTTGTTCAGGCTTGCTTTTTCCATCAGTAAAACGGCAATCTGTGAAGCCCTTAACACAAGAGTCCAGGCATTGAATGATGTGAGGAGCTGAGCTATAACTGACTACTGGGTATGTGACATCCTTGAGAAATAAAGCTATCCTGCAGTATCCACAGTCTAGTTGGTGATAGACTGATCAAGAGACTTTCAGTGCAATGAAATAAGGGTTATCTGTAGTCCCACATTTTGGGATCTTATTTATGCTTCACAAATGAGGGAGGTTCCTGCAAAAGTTAATGGCCTGAATCCTTTGCAAACAACAGTGACCTCTACCTCATTGTTGGGAGAAATATTGATCCTCTTCTGTTCCTTTTCCACTCTTGAAAATGGCTGCTAGGTCCAAGCATACTCCAGTAGTGTATCTGAGAAATCAGTGTAGTGAATAACTTGCATCATTATGGGCTCCATACCCAATCCATTGAGAAGCCAAGAGTGTGCAGGGCAGCTACATTCCACAAACCCAGATTTCCAGCTTTGCCTGGAATAAGAGGTGTAAAGGGAATTGTCCATGTGTTAATTAAGTTCATTGGCCATGTGACATAGAAAGAAAATGTAAACATAAGACCCTGGTTGGCCAGGTTCAGAAGCCTTTGGTTGTGATTCTCAGATAGAGATCTGCAAGTTATTAAAAGTGTAGATTCAATTTCCAAAATATAGAAGTTGTGAAGAAACACCTACCTGGCATGTCAGGGGCCAAAACCTGCAGCCACAAAAAAGAGCTCCTCACTTTCCGACACTGAACACACCTGTACAATGAAAAAAAGGGAGACTCTGACCTTCCTCTTCTCTTCCTCCAAGTTTCCCCAAAAGATGTTCAGATTTCTCAAGAAAATGCTATGTCATTTGGCTCTGTTCCCACTGAGATGTAGGATCCTCAACATAAGCCAGAAACACCAGCCTTTACTTTCAATCACTTTTCAGTTCATTTCAAACTAGACTTAACATAGATTCCCTATGCCTTGGGTTTCCTGGAGAAGTGTGTTTTGTTACAAGCACAAAAATTGAGTGTCCTTGTCTATTCTAAGGCACAAGAGAATCAAGGATCATCCTGCATCAGAACAACCCACATATGACCTCCGTGTATTTATTTATTTATTACCAAATTCACTGATAAAGACAGAATTATTATTTCTCTAAGAAAGCCTGAAAGGCATTTGTGTTCTGGAAACACAGATATCTGGCAAGCCTGGAGGAAAAGCTTTATATTCACTGCCCAGCAAATCCCCTCACCATGCAGCTACCTGAGCGGAATGGATAGGCCAGGCAGGCAACAGCAGCCTTCTAGAAAGCTTATCACACCCACTCCCACCCCAACCCACATGCCAACCCTCAAAGATTACAAATACAATCATTTGTGACAGATTGCTCCCCAGTCTTCCACCTTAAATTCTATATGATAAATTCAACACGAAGTGACAGTCACAGCAAGTGTTCCCAGCTTTCTCTAAAAAAAAAAAACAAACTAATTTTACTGAAGTTAGGACTCAATGAACGAGAAAATATGAATGTACACCTAGGGCATATTTCTAAACTTTAATCTCCATGAAAGCCATAATGGTTATTTATGGCCAGGATGATATTAATATTTTAAAGGATTTCACGAAGAAGTGCTCTGAAACTTTAAAATTGTATTGTTATACAAAGATAATAATATTTCAGTGGATCTTTCTCTGTGTTGCTTTTTTTAATGGGGCAAGAAGAAGGAAATGCAATGCTTCGGATACCTCAGCAGTAGCCAGAGGAAACTATACATTAAAAAAGGAAGGAAGACAAGGGAAAAGAAGTGCCATGGGCTGCTGTTATCTGTTCAAATTAGGCATATGCTACTAAAGAAGAGTCGCAGGTACACGGGCTCCCATTGGGCAAAATTAAGGTTGCTAGTTACATCCCTCATCCAGATCCTTGGCTTACTCTGAGGTTTAGACACTCCAACTATACAGAAATGTGGAATGAAAGCTAGTGTCCTGTTTAATGTAGAGTAACTAGTTAACAGGAAGTAAATCCTCCTGGCTCTCATGACTGGGCAAGCATTTAAGGGAGATGTGTTTGGGTTGTACTCTGAGGATAAGGTCAGGGTCCCTTTCCTGCTTTTTACCCACTGACCCTATGAATTAAAGGGACATTTTCTCTTGACAGTGTAGGTACCTTTGCTCCACACCCTATCTTAGAATCCTTGCACAGTGCCTCATTCCTGTAATTTCAGTGTTGAAGAAATGGAGGCAGAGGGATCAGGAATTGGAGGCTAGCTCAAGCCATATGACAGCTTGTCTCAAAACAAACAACACACACACACACACACACACACACACACACACACACACACACACACACACACACACACATCCATCTCTTGCTTGTTCCCAGAAGCAGAATGCCATTTCTGAGTCCTCTGAAAACAAGAACAATTGTCCCCCAATTTACACACAGAAAGGTTATATTTGTGGTGTTTGATACCATTTTAATTTCTTAAGGTGTTGTTCCGGGTACTAAATAGATAGGAAGAAAACATTTAACATATGACAAAAGGATGGGGGGGTGACATTTACAGCTAGGGCTTGGTAGGTGATTGCAAAGGTCATCAATGAGTAAACAGATATTAATGGTTAGCCGATAACTGGCTCATAAGCTACTTACATTAATAATTAACAGCAGGCAAAGCAGCACTCGCAGCCACACTTGGGCAATTGGGAGCCCACAGAAGCAGGCTCAGAAAAATTCAGATGACATGCTTTCTAGTTGTTAGAGGCTGGGAAACTTGCTTTCCATTCCTTATATTGATACCAAAAGCCATTTTTAAGACGATTGTGTTAAAAAGTACAAAGAAAAGTAGGTTGGTAGAGCTGGCTATTCCTACAGTGGAAGTACTTAACTAATCTAATGCTTAAGACCCCTGTTTTCCTTCCAGAGGAGTGTGAGAACATTATCACTGCCATACATACTCTGAAACTCAAAAGATAAGCGTTCTCGTGCTGTTATTATGCCTGCGCTCATGTGTAAACTTTTAAATTAAGTGTAATTCCTAAGACTGGCATTTAGTTCCCTGCTCTCATGTGGCGTAGATGGCCTTGAATTCACTATGTAGGCAAGGATGACCTTTAAACTCCTGATCCTTTAGCCTGTGTCTCTCCGGTGCTGAGACCTGGGTATACATCCCTATCCTAGGCTCACTCCAGGTTTTTGACAGGGGAAAGTTAAGTCTAGAATGCTGGGTGTGAAAGCAAAGGCTTCAGAAGTCAGGAAAGCAGGTGTTTAGAGCACATTTCCTAAGGATATAAAGAAAACGGGGACCAGAGATGCCTGAGTTCCCACAAAGTGCTGCGCTTGGAGCCAGAGTCTGAGACTTGCATTTGAAGAAAACTGATACTCTGGAAAATCTCTAATCTCTGGACTTTTAAAAGTTCTTACTTCCTGGAAACCCTGGTAAAGTTAAACAATAGACATCTTCTGCAGGCCACATGAGGCCAATTTAAATTTGTTCGCATTAAAAAGAAGAGAAAAGAAAAAGCAAGAAAGAGAAAGGAAAAAAAAAAGAAGTTCCTAAAAATTGGCCAAGGAAAGCAGAGTGGGAAAAAATTTTTAAAATGATTATAGAGCTTTCTCTCCCCGTCCTCCCCCTCCTCTTCCTATTCTCCCCCAACTGACCTTCTTTGAGACATAGTCTAGCTATATAGTCCAGGCTGGTCTAAAACTCACAGCAGTTTTTCTGTCTTAATCTCAAGTGCTGGAGTTACAGGAATAAGACACTTAGCCCAGCTTTCTCATTTTTTTTTAATGTACTACTATAATAGACTATAAGAATATTTTTTAAAACAAAATGGTTACACTCATCAATATTTATAATAAGGAAACAGAGTATCAGCAAAGACCTAAAAAATCTTCAGAGCCATGTAAGTAAAATTCACATCATGATATTTTGAACATGTGGCTTACAGATGAATGACCAGCACGGCTTTTACATATAATGGGAAGAAACCAGTTCTTGCAATAAATGTATGGCTTAACTATCAAGCCCACAGGAGATACTGTGACGTGCCCAACCTGAAAATTAAATTATTTAAGGTAGGTTATACTTATAACAGCTCTTAACCATCTGCTACAATGAACTATAAAACCAAGCAGGCCAAAGGCACAAAAGAAAATGTTTGAAAGAAAGTTGGGTGAAGTAAAGCATAAGCTTTATTCCCAGGGGCAAGTAGAAGAGAATCAGGTGTAGCTGAGAAAGAAGGGTGCTCAGCCAGGGCTTCTGAGCCTGCCACTGGAAGGCCAACGAAAGTCTATTGGCTTTATAATTTGGTCGCCCTCTATTTCACACCCATAGCCTACTTTGTGAATTTTGTCATCGTGGACCATAGGTTCAACGAGATAGGTTATCTCAGGTACCCCCATAGAGTCTTCTCTACACCACCCTTGCTTTTGGCATGGGCATCTATAAAGTTCAGCTGTCTCCACACATTTCTTCCAGAAAACCTAAGCTGAGCTTCCTCCACTGGGTTAAGAGAACTCACTTTTCTGATTCCCCAGGTGGCTTGCTTCCTTTGTGAAGGTGAAGGACCCCGCTTACATCATCGGACCACATGCAATAGTCCATTTTCTGTTGTTGCAAAGGAATTCAGTAGTCTGAGGAATTTATAAGGAGCATAGGCATACTTTGGAACAGCTTTTGAGAACCTGAAAAGCTCAAGGTCAGGAGGCCATATTGGGTAAGGACCCATGGTGCTGCACTGCCTGGTAGAAAACAAAAGGGCCAGGGGCCATAGAAAGGAGAGAAAACAGAGCTGAACTCCCTTGACAGCCAACATATTACTGTAAGGAAAATCACAATCCTTTCACTGAGCTTTATCCCCGTGACTCAGTCTCCTCCCACTGGGTCCTGTGTCCCAACACTACTGCCTTGGGACCAAATCCCAGCATCAGCTTTGATGGGGATAAACCAGATTTCTTGCCATAGCACCACTCATAGAAACTAGCCTTTAATGTTGAATGACAGCAGAAAGGAATGCAGTGATGCTCAATCTGGCCTTGATCTAAGAGACACACCTCTGGGCACATCTGGGAGGGTGTTACCAGAGAGGTTTAATGAAGGAAAAGATGAATCCCATGGGCTGGGGCTCTGGAGTGAGTCAAGAGAGAAATAAGGGGAAATGAGGATTAACGTTTATGTCTCTTGGCTTCCTGACTGGATGTAGTGTGGCTGTCTGCCCCCCCCCCTCTGCTACCACAGGAGCAGCCACCCTCACTGCCACGCCTTCCCCACAGTGACAGAGTATACACTTAATCTGTGAACTAAGCCCAGTTATTCCTTAAACTGTTTCTCTCGGGTATGTGGATTCAGCAAGAAGTGTTTCTAACACAGCCTCCAAGAAATACTGTTTAGAAAGGAAACCTTAATAAGTAATAATGCACAAAATTAACTGCTTTTTTTTTAAATTGAAACTTGTGCACATATTCACTACAAATATGTCCATGACAGTAGTTTCTTTTGAATGGGTCTTGTTAATCATAGTATTAAAATGGTAATGATTTAGGTTTTCAGCTTCCTCACCTTCACATGGGTGATGACATCATGCCTGTCTTCTTAGGCTCAGGAGTGGTGAAGGAGGGTGTTTGAGGAGATCATGTTATCATATATGGAAAGAGGCATTCTATAAATGGTAAAGTCTCACCACTTAGTGGTCAAACCCCTGTCCCTCACATTAAAACTTCCTTCCCTGATCATTTCTAATTCTATCAACATCCTTGGTCCACAGCCTTTGGTTTGCTTTGTACAAAGGGAGGACTCTTGCCTCTAGTCTTGGGGATTTCAGTCCTCCGACATCACACACTGCAGAGCCAACACTCACGGCATGATTGTGGTAATGGCCTAGAAAACATCATAGTGACCTCATTCACTCAAATTGTCTGGACACATTAAACAGCACAGGACAAGGGTTGTAATGCACACTTTTAGTCTCAGCACTCAGGAGCAGAAGCAGGCAGATCTTTTTGAGCTTGAGAGCCAGCAAAAAGTCTACAAAGAGAGTTCCAGGCAAACTAGGACGAAATACTGAGACCCTGTCTCAAACTAAACCAAAACAAGCCAGCACAGAAAAGGAAGAAAAAGTGAGTGTACTGGCAAGCTATCATTTGTTCTGCTCTCTAAATAGATAATTCTATTTATTTTACTAGGGATTTACTGTAAGCTTATGAAGTAGCTCACATTGTCCTTTTCCATGCAAGGAATCTGCTTTCACTGGCTTATCATGCAAAGGATGCACAGTTCAACATGGGGAAAATCAGCACTCTTGTTTAGAATTCCACACTGCCTTCCCATAACAAGACCTTGACTCCAGAAGGCAGATGTCTCCAGCATCTGTGACATCACAGAATCAATGGCTTTGATTTAACCCAACCTCTAGACCACAGGTATGGATATGCTAAGGTTCAAGGAGAAAGAGAGTTTAAAATATATATATATATATATAATATATATATCTATATATTATATATATGTGTGTGTATCTATCTATCTATCTATCTATATATATATCTATATATATATATATGAGAAAAATGGCAAGCTGTATAAAAAGCTAAATATTTCAAGAAAGCCAAGATAAGAAATTGACAGAGGTGTTAATCAATGAATGGATCAAGCTTGATATATATATGTGTGTGTATCTCACATACGTATCACATATACTTCACATATATCTTACACAAATATAGTGATATGATATAATATGATGTATATTAGATCACTATTCAGGCACTACAAAGCATAAGACACTGCCATTTGTGGCAGCATAGGTAGATCTGGAGAGTGCTCTATGCAGTAGAATAAGCAAACACTGGGGTATAGAGACCACAAAATGTCATCCATGTGGGACCTTAGGGAAGTGGAGAGTAGAGGGTGGTCAGTACAGGCTGGGAAAGAGGAAGGAAAGGTAGGGTAGAGGGGTAGCCCGTGGGTCCAAGGGTACACCTGAAAAGGAGAAATGATTTCTGGCCTTCTGTAGCTCTGTAGGACGACAGCTTTAGTTATGGGACAGCCAAGGGAACTGACTGCTAAAGATGAGGGCCTTCTTTTGAACATTTCAGATAGTATCTTTGGAGGTGCCACCCATCGATCAGACAGAACAATTTAAAAAGGCCTCCGGTAGGGAGACCAGATGACCATGGAAAACAATAGCAGAACAAAGCTGGAGGCAGGAAGGCTAAAGGGGAAGAGGAAGACATAGTCTTAGAGACCCCTCCGTAGTATGCCCCCAAAGACCCAAGAAACCACCCATTCATCCCCACCACCCTAGTAGTAAACCCTTAGCACATGGACTGTAGGAGGCCAGGGAGCATTCAAGCTGTGGTACCATATGAACAGTTAATTGTATATTGCAGAATAGCTAACAAAAAAAGACGTTTTTATGTTTCTATGAAAAGAAAGAGCTTCCTATGCAAAGAGACAGCAAGTTCCCAGGGTGTTGATGCACAGTAAGCTAGTGACCACACATTTGATAGACAGACTTGCATACTGCACTGTAATGCCCAATTGTGCACCACTGTTTACCAATTGAAATTATTTTTTAAAAGTTTTAAGTGGCTCTCATTTATCAATTTCACAAGTTAGTTATATCCCATTTACAAATCATCTTTATTCTATTTACAAATATATCTTATAATTTATAAATATCTGTGTGTATGTGTTTGTACGTGTATACACAATATATGCAGAGGCCAAAGGTCAAAATCACGTGTCTTCCTCGATCACTGTCTAGCTATTTGAGAAAGATGGGCCTCTCACTCAATCACATACCGATCCAACTAAAGCTAGATAGGCCAGCACGCCCAAGCTCTCTCTTCCCAGTGTTTTGATTACAGCCAAGCATCATAGATATCATCCATTATTTAGACTTGGGAATTTTAGGGGATCAGACACAAGGCTTCATGCTTGCATGCCAAGCGCACCACTCACTGAGCCATCTATCCTGCCTGGTGCAAAATTTGTTTTGATCATTTTTTTTCTGTGTAACATCTAAACTTTTATAAAACTTGCATGTAATTTCAGTTCACATAGAATTATATCTTCCATAACCAAACAACGTTTCTCTTTCTTCAGAGAACGCCCATGACCTCTCTCTTAGGTAAGAGACAAAGATTATCAACTGAAACCCTGGCAGGAAAAGCAATGCTAGACAAAGAAAATTCTTATAAACAATATTTAGAATAATAATTAAACACCAGAAAAGGGCAAAGGCATGTGCTCTCTTAAAAACCTTAGAAGAGAAGGAAAGAGGGTAAACCCGCTGTGAAAGCCTCTTGGGCTATCTTTAAAAGCTTTCCCAAATTTCCAATGGCTGTTATTAGTGATTCTTAATGCATGAGGTCGTCATTTCAGAATAAATCTTTCAGTAATTCAAAACAAGGACTCTTCAGTAAATAGTTGAAATTAAGGGGGGAGTCCGAGTCATCTGGTTTCCATTAGGATGATAGAATAGTTCACTTGAAACCTTTTACAATACGCTTTGTTACAGGGAGGTGTCTGCACAGCTCACTCCATCACCAGCCATTTGACACAACATAAAAAGCTTCAAAAGCCATGTTAGGCCTCTTAATCAAAAACTAATTGTAATAGATACTGGGGAGTGTTAACACAGTGACCGGGAGGTTGTAGCAGTGGTGTGGAAGCGGCAGTGGACATTAAACACAACCCAGGGCGGATAGGGCTTATCTCAATTTCAGAGCTCAGCGCTAAGTACCGCCTGCCAGTATCTCCTGGCTCATGCTTTGTGCCACTTTTGGAGTTAATTGCCCCGTAAGGCTCCATCTTCTTAATGAAATTTATAACACTGTCAAAGATCTTGGAAGACATGGCTACAATTTAGGAGACTTTACAGAAAACAGAGATATAAACAGAGGGGAAAAGAAAATACATACTAAGAGTCTAATGCATGCCAGGCTGGACAGAGCCTGCAAGACTCACAGGCCTGGGAGGTGAGAGAGGGGACATCCTCAGCACATTAACTCTTTCAAGCCTGTGATGGGATCCTCCTCTTTGAGGAGTTCTAATGGAAAGGTGTAGCTGGTATTATAGGGCCAATGTTAGGGTTCACTGATAAGATTTATAAGGCTGGAACTGCCAGCCAGCCAGGGTTGAATGGAGGTTTGTCACACTTTGATGCCTGACCCTGTGTCCACAATATAACCCATGCTCTGCGATGTTTCCAGGACCGATGAATGAATAAATAAACTTCTTACATAGGATGCAGTTCTTGGTGATTTTTAGGGTTCTTTAAAGTTAGTCCCCTACAGTCATCTCCTTCACAAACCTGGGGTGTCATTAATCACCCACCTGGTCACAGATGGTCTCTCTGTAGCTTTCATTTCAGACTTCTCCATGTTTGGCAACCCTGAAAAGGGAGTATAGTAAAGTTAATGACTACAGGCAACTTTAGATGGTGGATTAAATCTTAAGACAGCAAAAGGAAGAAATGGAGAAGGAGGAGGAGATGAAAGGGGAAGGGGAGAAGGATGGTGGAATCTAATCAAGACTGGAGCTTAGTCCTACTTTTCTTCATTGTACTTACTTTCTTAGTGCCATAATGTCATCAAAGGTTAATGCTGGGGCAAGCTGGAATAAAGTGCATTGAAAATTTCAGTAGCATTTTACATTTCTCTGTAATTCTAGCATCATTCTAAAATTGTAAAAGAAAAGTTTTGAAGAAAACTGATATGCTTAGGAGAAAAATAAATATGTCATTGTGCCTAACCGGCACTCAGATAATCTCAGTAAATATCACTGGAGAAAAAGTATAACATCTGACTAGCCAGAAAAAGTATTCGCAGCAGCTGAATAGATGACATAATTTCCCATCCTAACTCATACGTTCTTATATCCGATTCTGTGCTTTGACTTTATTTGGTGCTGATGAGAGTTGTGTTGTTTTCTAACAGGTATGAGAAATGAAATCAAGAGTTAGTAAGGATGCTAGGTGGCTAAGATGTTTGCTTTGAAAGCATGAGGATCTGAGTTGAATCCCCACTGCCTTTTTAAAAGCCACTTCAATCTCAGCACTGGGAGGCAGATATGGGAGAATCCCTGAGTCTCACTGGTAAATCAGTACCCCCAAGTCAGTAAGCAATGGGTCACAGGGAGAGAAAAAAACAGGGTGACAGCGTCTGTAGAACAAAATTTCAGGCCGACATATACTCATACTTGTACCTGTGTCTGCATACATGTGTACCTGTGCACACATGAACACACATATGCCTGCTCAAACACACACAAAAGGAACAAAATCACTCCCACAGATGTTTTTTTTATTTATAGAAACACTAACATGAAAGCTAATTTTAAAGGGCTCGATTTTACAAAATAAATTACAATTTAAAAGACTAGCCCAATACTTCAGCTATATGTCTTTCATGATTTCCAAGTGCAGGCTTCTGGGTTGACCATTTGCCCTGTTCTTCAACCCAAATACCTGCATTCCGCATCCATCAGGCAAACTTCTTGCTCTCTACTGTGTTTTTCAGCTTTTTCTGAATGTGACCTTATACTTTCAAGCCACAGAAGGAAAGGACTGTGCTCACTTACTCTAATGTCCTTCGCTGTCCACCTGAACCCATCTGAGCATAGATTGAAAAAAAAGGAAAACTGGGTGTTTTATTGACCATGGTGCCAAAAATGTTATTTTATAAATTAGAATGGCTGAACTTCTTTAAAGTGACAATAACGAGGGTATGATGGAGAGTTTGTTTTTCCCTGGGCATTAGAGAGATGGGGAAGGCTCTGTACTCCAACTGTCACCACAGCACAGCTCTTGACAGCCAATTCAAAGGTAGCTCAGCACCCCATGCATGTGCTTCAGCCTTCCTGCAATGGTAGGACGTAAAGAGCTAGTAATTTCCCTTATGTTTTTACATAGTGAAGACAAATGACTGCACAGACCTGCAAGGGTACCTGAGAAATATATTCCAGTGACAAGGCCTTCTAAACATCTAAAAAATATATACAGGTGGAAAATAGGCATTAGCTGGCAAGTTTGAACCGAGCCAATTACTATGTCTTAGTGAAATTAACCACTGTGAATCGGATGCAGTGCTTGTAACCCCAGACCCTGTCAACTAGCAGTTGCTAGTTCTCCTGTGATAAACAGCAACTACTAACCTACTTTCTGTCTCTATGGATTTGCCTTTCATCTATAAATAGAGATGTATACTATGTCTTATTACATGCTTAGCTTCTTCACTAAGTAGATGAGGTTTCAAGGTTCATCTACATATCATACAAGTATCTCATTTCTTTTGATGACCCAATATGATCCCATGCATGGTTATATGATGCTTTGATTACATATTTACAAGTTGATCAGTACTTAAGTGGCTTCCACTTTGGACAGCTTGAATAATATGATTAACAAGATTCTCAAAGCTGTTACTGTGTACATAGGTCTTTGGGCCTCTTGATTACATGCCTAAGTGTGAAATTAGCATAGCCTATGAAAACTTGGTGTTTTTCATTTTGAGAAACTGACATACTTTTCCCCAAAGTGTCTGCGGTATTTCTTAATCCCATCCACAGTTCATTGGGGTGATAATTTCTCTCATCACCAAGTGTTATTATTGTCTCTCTTCTATTTTCACCATTTTAATGACTGTACAGTGGAACACCATTGTGTTTTATTTGCATTTTCCTAAAGACTACTGATGTTGGCCATCTTTTTATGTGCTTATTAGTAATTTGTACATTTTCTGTGGAGAAAAGAATCTACTCAAATCCTAGTATACAAAGCCTCCCCTAATATGTATATCGTGGGTGCACATGTGTGTAAGTTCATATGCTCATCATGTGTTGTTACCCAGGAACCATCCACCTTGTCTTTTGAGACAGGGTCTCTCAAGGGTCCAGAGCTTGTCAGGTAGGCTGTGTTGCCTGCACAATGAGGTCTAGAGAGACACTTGTCTGAGCACCCTGAACACTGAGTACCTGACACGATGCCTGACTTTGCATTTGGGTTCTTGGGGATCAAACTCAAGTGTTCAGTTTGGGGTTGCAAACATTTTGCTGATTGTATCATCTCCTTAGCTCTTCAAAGCCTTTTTAAAAATTGGATATTTGTCTTTTCATTGCTCATTTTAAAGAAGCATTTTATACTCTTTCTGCAAGTTCCTCGTCAGCTATATGACTTGAAATACCATTCTGTCCTGTGACTTGTGTTCACTTTCTTGATGGTATTTTGAAGCATTAAAACTCCTTATTAACTTCGATAAAGTCAGATTTACATTATTTTTTGTTATTGCTTTTGGTTTCAGTGTCATATTTAGAAAAATATTGCCTAATTCTGTTTTAGCTCCTAAATTTAATTCTATTATCTGTCTTGAGGTGACTTTTGAATATAACATGGGGCAGGGAGTCTAATTTTATTCTTTTGCAAATAAATATCCAGGAATTTTGAGATTATATTTTCTTTCATCAACTTGTCTTGAAACTCTTGTCTAAAATTAGTTGACTGGTTTAGGAAAAGGTTCATTTCTGAATGCTCAGTTCAATTCTACTGATTCAAGTATTTGCCTTTACATTGAAACCCGACTTTCTTGATTGTTTTAACTTTATAGTTAACTTCAAATTTTGCTTGTTAACAGGATTGTTTTGTTTTGCCAACACTGAATCCCTTACATTGCCATTAAATTTTTAGGCTAGCCTATTGTGCAAGAAAAAATCAGCAGGAATTTTGAAAGGATTTGTATTGGCTCTGCATATGAATATTGAGTTTTCTAGCTCATGAACACAGGATGTCTTTTCAGATATCTAGAGTTTTAACTTGTTTCTGTGGATTTAGTAGTGTTCAGTGTTTGAATATTGCATGTTTTGTTGAATTTAGTCTAAAGTTTATATTATTTTTTTACTTGATTAAATTGAATTGCTTTCTTGATTGCATTTCCTAATGGCTTATTGCTAATGTATCAAGATAAAAATAATCTTTCTATATTGATCTTGTATTCTGCAACCTTGGTAACTCATCTATTAACTCTAAGAAAATTTGAATTGATTCCTTGAGATTTTCTATGAATGAGATAGTATCATCTTTGAATGGAGACAATATTATTTCTTTCTTTCACATCTGGTAAATATGTTTATAATTACAATGTCTTCCCCATTGTTCTTTTTCATTATTATAAAGCTTCTTTGTCTTGAAATCTATAACCTCTAATTAATAGAGGAATTCTCACTAGATTTTGGTTACTATTTGCCTGGTAAATTTTTCTATGTTTCTAATTTCCATATATTATTTCTTTGAATGTAAAGTTTGTCTGTTATGGAAAAGACAATGTTGAATGATCTTATTTTACTGAAGTAGGGTACTAAACCCAGGACCTTGTGCTTGGTAGGCAAGTGTTCTGTCACTGAACTAAATACTCAGCCTCACACTTTTCTCTTTGAACCATTTTCGAACATATCTGATGATCTCTGCCTTTTGATGGGAATGGCTAATACATGTGTATTAATTATTTATAAGTTCATGTTTCCATCTGTCATTTTTACTATAGATATTCTATGTATTTTATATTGTTTTCTATTTCTTTCCTAATTTCTCTTTCTTTTGCGAGAGATACTCTACAGTATACCATTTTAATAATCTCATAGTTTGTTTTAGTTATTTTCCTAAGGGTGATCCTGAGCATTATAATCAATTACTTACGACAATGTAGTTTATATTAATATCAACTTGATTATAGTCATTTATAAAACATTGCTACAATGTAGCTCCATCTCCTTCATCTTCTTTGTGCAATTATACTCATAACCTATATGTTTATATAACATGCCAATTGGATAATTCTTGTTTATAAAGTTGTCTTATAAATAAAAGAAGAACAAATTTACAAGGTTTACTATACTAATTTTCATACTTACCTGTGCGGCTTCATCTACCCATTAGCAAGTTTCTTCTTCTTGTTCTTTCAGAGCTACATGAAGGGCTCACCTTCGTCCTTCTTTCAGAGCAAATCTATTGCCATGATGGTGCCTTTTCTTCTTTCCATCTTCTTCACGGCCTTGACTTTATTTCTTGTCCAATTTTGCAGTATAATTTTTGCCTGAGATGGAATTCTTTATACGTCATCTTTCTGTCTTCCTGACTGCTGAGAGAGGAGCTGTCCTTCTGGTCTCTGGGCTTCTGTAGGAAGGCAGCTGATAATCCTACTGAGGAATCTGTGTTTCCTTAGCTTTCAACACTCTTTCTTTTCCTTTGTCTTCCAGTAGTTTGGCTACGGCTGAGTGATTCTTCCCTCCCAGAGTAGTTTAAGCTCACTCTTTCATGCAGGGCAGGCTTTGGACCTATTCAGACACACATCTGGCATGCAAAATGAAAATAATAATGCTTTCCACTTGGAGTTATGAAAAGAGATAAGATTATTACATTTTATTGATGATAGAACTCTTATATATGTCTATTTTTCTTAAAGCATGGATCCTTTTGGGGGAGCATATTGGAAGAGGATGTTCCTTGCCTTGTTATTTCTGCAGATAGGCAGACATATCCTGTGAATTGCTCTCACAACTCAAATATCACCTCCGTAGAGAGACATTCTTTGACATCCCTAAATAACTCCTCCACTAGTCATTCTCTTCCCACTGCAGACTGAACATGACCAAGAGTCTGGAACCAGAAATTTTTCAGATTTATGGTTTGCTTCTATTTTATAATATTGGCATAATACACAGCTTTGGAAGAGCTTTGGGTGAGACCCGATTGTAAACACAAAATTCATTTATGTTTCAGGTATATTTTATCTACATAGACTGAAGACAATTTTGCATAATACTTTTAGTGCACATGAATCTTGACTCTACTCCATTATGTGAGGTCAAAATAGAAGTTTCTGATGGTAATATAATGACAGTGTTGCAAAGATTTCAAATTCTGGAGCATTCTGGATATTTAACTATCCAGTTCAAGATGTAGTTGGGTGGCAACTGTCCACATAGGTACAGGTTCATGTAGGATTGGGGATTTGTTGAGATGCAGTGTTTTTATCCCAAACCAGGACAGTCTAGAAAGCATGGGGAGTTTTCACTCAATGTCTTGCTCTGTTCCCTCATAGTCTTTACTACTATCTAATACCATTTGGCTTAACTTGTATACATTTGTTTCTAAGTTCTTTCAATTTAGAATGCAATTCCTGAGCGGATCCAGACAAGACTTTGCATTCTTTGACTATAGTGTTAAATACTAAGCACTAAGTAACTTGAAAGTCAGTGAAATTTTTATATTAGTTGATGATTTCTTTTTATCTGATTACATGTATATTTCTATATGGTATAATATACAGGGTACACATGTGTGTAGGGGTACATCCATAGGTGTATGTATACATGTCTGGAGGCCCAAAGTTGAAGTTGAATTACTAAGTGGATTACACACCACCTTATTATTTTGAGGCTAGATCTCCATCTGATGTGGGATGCCTTTCTGTATGCTAATATGCATTATTACCACTGGTTAATAAAGAAGCTGTTTCGGCCTATAGCAAGGCAGCTTAGAGGGAGGCAAGAAATCAAAGTAGAGATAAAGACAAGAGAGGGCAGAGTCAGAGAGATGCTGCAGGCTGCCACCCAGAAAACAAGATGTAATGGGACACAGGTAAAACCACAAAATATATGGCAGTACAATAAATTTATGGAAATAGGTTGAGTTAAGTTTTAAGAGCTAGCTGGTAATGAGGCTGAGCCATAGGGCAAACAGTTTGAAATTAATATAAACTTCTGAATAATTATTTTGAAAGTAGCTTCAGGACAATGGGTCAGAGAGATTTTGTCTAGACTGTTAAGTCCAAATGGGTCAGAATCCTCCAGCTACATCTCATGGAACTCGAAGGTGCTGGTTCTATATAGTCTAGCTAGTCAGCCTGTACCAGGTAACCTCTCCTCTTTACTTTTCAAGGGTGAGGTTACAGGTCCTGCCACACTTTCCTGAATTAGGGGTAGGTGGTGAGGATTCACTATTGACACATTTCCCCAGACCTAATGCCTTTTATTTTTAAATGTCCAGTTTTCCAATTTTCAAGTTTAACAACATAATAAAAAAGTACACAGTTCTATAGGCCACCACTGTTATTGAAAGAACATTTAGTGCAGTAGAAATGCCAAGTAAGTTTTAAACTCTTATGAATTTAAATAGAATTGCAAAGAATTCAAATAGCTATGTTCTTTCTCTTCTGATCCCCACCTATGTAATAAAAGAAATACAAACACTTCTACCATTTACCCTGGAATGTTGGCTATAGCCAGTATCACCCAGTGTGTTAAATACAAGATTAGTATCTTCAGAGGCAAACTTCTCTTTCTGTAAAATGCATTCAGGAGGAAATCGCCACCTTCTCTTCATCTTATTATATTGAGAACATTACTTGTAAAACCCATAATTACTTTAAATATTCCAAAACGAACACAAGAGCCACAAATCTTAAAGCACCATCTGAAAGATCCCCCTAACTTTGTACTCTAAAAAAAATCCAGATAAAGATGCTGCCCTTCCCCCTCTATCAGTTCACTATATACATGAGAAGACATAAAGCAGTTTTAGATTTAATTAAAGTAATTGACTGAATTGCATTTTGTATGGTGATCGTCATTAACATTCCTGACCTTTCTGTCACATAGATATGCCAGAGAATTTTCCGATGGATATTTATTATGAATATTATCATCAATAAGCACCATCAACATATTGAACTAAATTTTAACTTCTTTATGGAACACTGAAAGCGTAACCAGCTGTTGGAAGCCATCCGTTCTAAATCATTTTTTATCGATTCAACATGGATAGACCTCAAGTACAACTAATAGGGAATTTTATGTGTGTGTAGGCAAGTTTCTATACATATAAAATATTTCATTGTATTTCATATCTAACTCTGGTTACATTAATTGCATAACCATATTTTCCAAGGCCCAAGGACCTGATGGCTGTTTTAAGTACTAACTGTGCAGTCCCCATGAGGGGCTTACTTCTTGTCCCTGTGGATATGCAGGGCATATGGACATTTGGTCTTATTTTGATGGCTTGCTAAGAGCTTAATAAAAGACAGGCTTTGGTGCATCAAAAGAACTTAGTCCACAGGTGTTCCTAGCTGGGCTAACTTGTGTGTAGAACAAACAATTAAACTGTGGAATTTGAGACCCTAAATTGTATCAGTTGAGCACCTGTCCTGGAGAAGGGGGAAAACACCTTTCATTACATTACCCTAGGGCATGGCAAGCTTTGGGCTGTGTAGAGTTACAACAGATCCTATTCAAGCTTGCTAGTTGAGATGTGGCTCCCTCTGCTCACACTGCCAAGGGCTGCAAGGTGAATGTTTTCTTAATGTGTCCATCTCTATTAGCCCCCACAGCCATGTGTCTCTCTGTATCTCTTCCTGCACTTACCATTTTACCCAGCACCTACTAAAGTCTGAGGTACTGGGCTAAAGATTTTTGAACACAACATTAATTTAGTCCCTCCAACAACACAATAATGTTTAGAAAGGCTAATGTGGAGCTGAGGAGATAAGCCAAACAGTAAAATTCTTGCCTTAGAAGAATGAGAACCGGAGCACCTTGGTAAATGTTGCTGGGCATGGTGTACATGATTCTAGTTCAAGATCTTGGTTGTGGGATGGAGGCACGTGAAGACAAGCAGAACCTCAGGACTCAGTTGCCAACCAACAAGTTTACTTGACAAAAGACCAGTGAGACCAACTTCAGATTGGTGAAGTATCCCATTTCAATGAGTAATAAATAAATGAATGGATGGATAAAACTTAAAAGGTGGATAATACCTTGAAACTTGAAGTTGTCCTTGGCTTTTATGCACATGTGGGTAGGTAGCCTATAACGGCTCACTGTCCACACATATGTGCCGTCCATAAAAGAAACGAGAAGAAGGAAAAAAAATAAAGAATGGAAGGAAAGAAAGTCTACACCATATTATAAGGTAAGGCAAGTGTAAGTGCTGCAGAATCAAGTTTCAATTCCCCTAGATTCCAGAGCTACAGCCCCTCATCACTACTCTGTCTCAGGTGTAGGTCCTTTGATAGATCTTATGACCTTCTTGGTGGCTCCTTCATTAGGCTTTAGCTCTTTAGATTTGTTACAGTTCTCTTTCTTTCTTATGTTCATATGTTTCCTAACTGATCCCCCTCATCTCCAAGGTGGTTACCAGGGATGGACCATCCAATGTCTGTCAAAGTAGCTCTCCTTCCTGTACTCCAGAACTAAAAAGTCAATTCTTGCTCCAGTTTCCACTGGAAGGGTCTCGTGAGCTGCCCCAGTGAGCAAGCATACTCTATACTAGCACCTTTTCCAACAAGCCTGCTCTTCCAATATCACCCAAAGATTTTCCTGTAGGAAACTCAGCCTCTCCTTAGGACTCCTCCTTCTTCCTCATCAGACCAATCACTCTACTTCTCACTGATTTCCTTCCTAAGTGTTCAGATATATCCTCTATTTCTCTACCAATAATGCAGTTCAACAATTGTTCTAGACTTGTCACAGTGGGAGCAGAGACTAGGGGGATGATCTTGGCCTGTAGATGTAGGGATTCTGATAAATGACTTACAGCATTTGAGAAGTCCCTGCCACAAAGAATTACCCAGAACCAAATATTGTAGTATTAATAAATCCTGTTCTGACCCAAGATATTAGCATCTCTTATGATCTAGCCCTCTCCCAACCCCATCTTCAACATATTCTCTCTCCCACATACTCAGAATGATCCTTTTCAAACACTAATGCAGTCCTTAGAATCCACTATGGTTTCCTGATCCCTTTACAGATAAAATACTTGTTGACGTGGCCAGAATGCCTAGCATGTTTCTTTAGCTTCCTTCAAGCCACTCTTTATCTTGGTTTTCTTCTCTTGCCTACGAGGTGACTTTTAGCCCACATACTTCCCACATTCCCTTTACACCCCTGTTGGAAAACTGTTTTAACTGGGAGTCTTCCATAACCCTCCCAACTCTTTCTCTACCATACCCACCTTTAGCTTTCTAGTACTCCTCACCTCTTTAGTAAATACTGCTGCTATTACCTGTAATTTGTTTCTCAGCTTCCTGTCTCCTCCACAACAGAGATCTGTCTTTCATTTACTATTTATATAACTTCTCAGTGACTGTCCAACAGATAATAGGCACCTAATAAATGTTTAGTGATTAACAGTCATTTTGTCAGTAATTGATATTATTATATAAAATATAAGAAGAATCAATGTTTTCCTTTTCTAGACTATTATGCTATTGGTAGATAACCATGTGCCTTAAAGATTGAGCTGACCTCCTAGACAGCTGAGTCTTTCTAGCCTCTGAGTAATGACTGTGTGTTTGAGACATCCTGGCTCTGTACACCAGGTGCACACGTCAGCCACAGCAGGAACCAAGCACCTCGTCCCACAAAACCAAACAGTCCCACTAATGCTCAAGTCATGTTGCTTTGGACTAACTTCTTTGGTTGTCTGTGGGGTTTACTCTTACTGTCTGGAAGGACATCTGACATACCTCCTGCCTTCTAAAGACAATGGTGGTCTCTTTTGAAGCCAAAAGCCCCTTATGGATGGAGTCATCCCCGGCCCTGAGTTTTTTTGTTTTGTTTTCTCACAATTTCATGGTGTAGTTTGAATGGGAAACATCCCCCATAGGCTGGAACACTTGGTCTGGCTGATGAGCTTATTTTAGAAGGTTGAAGACCTGTAAGACCTGAAACCTCATTGAACAAAGCAAGTGTCTGAGGGCAAGCTTTGAGATTGTATTGCCTAGCCACACTCCCTGACTGAGGATGCAATGGGACCCACTGCCCAGCACTCTTGCCACAACATTTTCCCCACCAGAATTAGTGATAGCTCTTCCTCTGGCCAAAGCCCACTAAAAAATCTGGGAAGTCCTACACAATTATTTGTTTAACCTAACATTCCCCTCCCACAAAAGATCTGTAAGCTGTAAACTTTAAGTGGAATGAATCCTACCTGTTGGAAGTTATTTCTTGAGAGACATTTGATTGAGACAATGAGAGAATTAATAAATGTATTCTTGCTTTCAATGTGAAAGTCCCTTAAAAGGGATTATAAGAGAAAGCCATCGTTGTGAGGCAGAAAGAGTATTATTACCCATAAATGGTGTAATGAGAACAAAACAGTCCTAAATAAGCATTGGATGATTACTAAATCAGTAGTAAATGGTCCGGCCAAAATTCGCCTTAAAGGCTGGGAAATAGCAATATGAGCCTGAGCTGGACTAGTGGGGGTGGCCTTTGTAGAAGGAGGTGACATTGGAGTCGGGTAGACTTTGAGGGGTAGCAAAAGTGATAGTGATGTGCCCAAAAGGAGGATGGCCTTAAGCAATGATGATCAGAATTCAAAAGGTAGCTTCTGGTTAAAAAGACCATTAGACTTAGCTCAAGAGGGATTTCCCAAACTATTCAACAAGGTGACCAGCCTGTTACCTGCACAAAGGAGTTTGACATTACCCCTACTTGGGAAGTGTTAGGTTAAGCAAATAAATTTTTGAACTTCCTGGAGCCTTCAGTGAAAATCAGTGAGGGGAAAGATAGTGTATGATGGGTTTGACTCACAATGTATTGACTAGTGAGATGTGAAGAGGCAGGAAGAAAATGGGCAGGACTCATCTGGACCAGTTCTTCCTGGCAGACATTATCCTCTTAATATTAAGTAAATAAATAAACAATTTAAATAACAAATAAATATCAAGGGCCTATGACCCCTATGTTCATATTCCCAGGTGTGCTAGACCACAAGAATCTCCCTCCTAGAATATTTCATTTGACTGTAAATTCTGTAGGGTCAAGAGTATGGCTGACTTTGTAATACCAACAAATAAGAAGCGTTCTATATATGCTTTGGGGAAACAAATGGATGGACTGATTCCCTAGTTAGGTAGATGGGATGTGTTTGGGGGTGTTTTCTAGAGGATTCTATCAACATTCTATCCATTTGCCAATATGAACATTAATGCATTGCAAAATAAAGCTTTGCTGTTTGACTTTATTCCCTACATTATCATTTCCGTGTCTGTGAGTCAGTTCCACAAGTTGCCTAGATTCTACTCATTACCGGAAGCAGGGATAGCCTAGTGTGGTCTTCCTCCTATTCAGACCACCCAAGAGAGGC
Source organism: Phyllotis vaccarum (assembly GCA_033318265.1). NCBI lineage: Eukaryota > Metazoa > Chordata > Mammalia > Rodentia > Cricetidae > Phyllotis > Phyllotis vaccarum. The sequence goes on from JARWLC010000009.1 coordinate 157,139,501, forward strand.
TCCATCTATGCCTTCTCCATTCACTTGTTTTGCATCTCAGTTGACCTTACTGACTCTCAGGGCCTTTGGAATTAGGAAACAGAGTTAGTCCATTTCCATGCTGGAGTCCTGACTTTATACCCAGCCAAGACTGCAGATGAAATTAGATCTGGAATATCAAATCCTCATTCTCCCCTTTTTACAGGATGAATCGCCATCTCCCTGTGGAATCATCTATGTAAGTAAAAATATGCTGCCAGATCTCCACAATTCAAAAGAAGATGTGGTATGTTCAAAGCTCTATTCCAATCAAATGGGGCCGCCTCCTCCATTTATACCTCTCAGTAACTCTCAGTAACCATGCAGTTCACTTACTCTGGTTCTAATAGCTTTCTGTATGTAATGTCTTTTGTTATTTTATATTCATTATTATTCTCCACAGCTCAAACTCTTCTGCTATGCTTTGGGGTTGCTATGGTGGTACTCTTTTTTTTTTTTTTTTTTTTTTTTCTCAAGCTCACCAAGTCCATGACACAACCTGAGGAGACCTTTGGCACTGATATATGTTCTAAGGTAAAGTTAGATCATCTTAGATCTTTAAGCCAACATTGTAAGGGCTTGTTATTCTAAAATATACTTGCAGAGAAGATCTCAGGACCTTTGGGGGGGGGGTGGTCCTTCAATCAGATATTTCTACCTTATTATTTCAGAGATGCTAAGGACAAAAGGTTTTTAAGGATCCATCTGACCCCTATTCTTGGCCTAGAAGCATCTCCGTCTCACTTCCAGAGAGCCATCTTGCTTAATGACTCAGCCTCAGGCACACGCTGCAACGGTAGTTAGTGTTCAAGCCAGGTGCAGGAAGAGATTGTCACCAAACATCTCCAGTCATCTGAGCTCCTCTCAAACCTGCCTTGTGGGCTTGTCCTGAAGACAGTTAAAGGGGAATGGCCTGTTTGGTTGTCCTCTGCTTTCCCTCTGTCTCTCAGAAACACGCGGAAGGTTCTCTGAGGCTCTGGGAGGTAACTGCAGTGTTCTGTGTGCCACCCACCAGCACTTAGTCAATATCAGTGCATACCTTCGGACATTGCCCAGATAAGTTCTATTTGATCTGGTGACCTAAAGGTGAATTGTAGGTCAAACTTCATTACATGTTAGCTGAGCTCAAGTCAGTAACAAACTTTCCCAATCCATTCTAAAGTATCATGAAGCCCCTTCAGGGAGTCCACTGATTATACTGTGGGGGTTTGTGTGAACCAACCAGGGTAAATAATTAGACTGTTCTTTTAATTAAGATTGCAGTGCCTTCTAGCACAGTGATATTTAAGATTGTCACAGGAGTGATGGGTAAGTACAGAAGCAGTCTTTACTTATAATAAAGGCAAGAAGCACAAAGAAAGTTGTGTGTTATAAGTGAGGAATACTCTGCAATTTTTAAAATCTCCAGGGCAAACAAAGGAAATTTTCAATTTAGTACATACTCTGTTTGCCAAGGTGGGAATCAGTCTTCAGTACCAAAAATAAATCTGGGAAGAAATGAAAAGCAGGTACTGTGTATTTCTGTTTGGCATAATTGGAAACTTTTCTTAATCATGTGAACTTTATGGTGACAATAACTATTAACACAGATTTCATAATGGGCACTGTTTCAAATTTGTTTCACAGAGCTTCATAAAAATATAAGCTCATGAAGAAAACCAGTTCAATTCATCATGAACTTTCCATTATTTTTAACACATTTTACCTACTTTTAATTGATGAAAGTGTTACATATTTTCTCAACCCGAGTTTTTCACACCTCCTTAATTCAAACCAGCTTGATTTTTGCAATTCAAATAGATAGATTATTATGTGCCATTAGCTGGAAACCAGATAAACTAATAATAAAATTTATTAAATGGATTACAATGCATGCATTGTTTCCTAACAAAATTTATTTCATAATTCAAAATACAGTACCTTTTTAATCCCAATTAATCCTTACAACAAACACCCTATGGATAAAGATATCAATACTGTACAATGAATCTTCTCAAGTTATTTTACAAATGAGAAAGTGGCTTTCAAACATTTTGATGTTTTGTCTTGGATGACACAGCAAAGGAAAGGCCAGCATCTGACTTTAGCTACTCTGAACACATAGGGTCTCCAGGGAGCTTAAGATAAGCAAATTGAACCAGTTGTGGCTACTTAGAAAGTTCCAGGCTACCTTGAGTTAACAGAATAATAACTCCTTTAAAAAGGATGGAAAGGATGCTCTGCAGGTAAAGATGTCTGTGCCAAGCTTGGTGACCAGAGTTTGGTCTCTAGGACCTACATGGTAGGAAAAGAAAGCCGACTCTCACAGGCTGACTTCTGATCTCCATATGCTCCCATTGGGAAGTACATGGAGAAACACACCTACAAATAAATAAATAGGTAGATAATAGATAGAGATCGATAAGTGTTTATAACTGAAAAGCTTTAAAAAGTTTAACAAGCAACTTTAGTGAAAGATTTGTTGATGCTGCTCCATTGGCTGTCTTTTTTTGTAGCTGCTGCTGTTGGTGACTGGGCCAGGCACATTTTCTTTGTACGTGTAGCTGATAACGATTATGTATTTCGCTCCCATTTAAGCACAGCTGTGTTTTATATGTTTGTGGTCAAGCAGTATTTGATATGAATTAGGGTGGATACCTCCGATATCATCTATGATATTGTAAGAGAATGAGGACCCATTCGACGTATCAGAGGAAAATAAAATTAAGATCATATATGCCTGACTAGAGCTAAGCATCTTCAGCTGTTGGCTCCTTATTGACCTGCTCCAATGGTACATTTTACAGATGAAACAAAGAGAATGGGGGAGGGTAAGAAAGGATTCTCAACATAAAATAAATATGCATGTATGAAAATCATATAGCAATATTATAACATTCAATTAAATGTCTCATGTGTCCAACAACATTTCACCACATGACCTGCTCATCTAGAAATCTAGGGTTCCTTTTAACTGTTTCCCCCTCTCAAGCTTCCTTATAACTGTGGGGTGCCCACTGTATTATGAATTTTCCTACCCACTCTGTTTCTTCTTTCACGACCTGAATCGTGACTCTGCTTTCCTCTGCCTCAAGGCCTGGAAATGCCTAGACATAGGTTGCCTTGGGATCCTTCCTCCAGGGTTTATCCTTACCCATCTGAAAAAAGAACTTGCTCAAGTTCTGGAGCCTTCTGCCAGCTGTCTCAACCCTAAAGAAGAGGTTTCCATCACAGGATCAGAGCTGGAAACTGATGCTGCCAAGTAGCATATTACAGGCTGAGAAGACCTTGAGGACTGAGCTTGAAGAGAGCCTGAAGTCTGTGTTTCTATTGGTTTTTTTTTCCTTTCTCCCTCATTTTATTTGATCTTAATGCTTCCTTCTCCACTGAGCACCGTCTTCTTGAATCAATCATACCATGTTTTGCTTTTTCCCAGGGAATAATTCTCTCTGGTCACATCAGATTTTTTTTCCAAATACTGTGTTTTCCTAACTTTCCAGTGTGAACACCTCCTAGGCAAAGCGTTAAGCCTTGGTTTCAAAGACTCCTGCCTGACTAAAACTCCCCTGAGTCACTCATTTGTACCTGCCCTGCTGTGGGTGGTCTGATTTCATGGGCTTTGAAGCCCTCTTGCCCCACAAAACTGTGCCTTTTGCTCTGTGAATCTGAAGCCTAATATCATACTTCCCAGCATGCACTGGCAACTTAACACATATTGGTAGGCAATGTGGTACACTGGATTCAAGTTCAATACTTTACTAATTGTAGTTATTAATCCAAATTCATAGACAATTTCTCAAGAATTAGGAGTGTGTAACTTTAAAAATAAGTAACCCCTTGTATTGCAGTGGCTGAGATATTTTCAGAGAGTTTGAATGAGTTGTCTTTCATAATTATGGAGTACTTGAAGAAGGCCACTTTATAAAGAAAATAATTTATCTTACAGTTCTGCATCTACAAGGTCCTTATCAAGTGATACACTTATCAAAGGCAGAGACCCAAAGAAGCAGAGAGTGTCATGTGGTGAAAGGCATGGGATATGCCTGAAGAAACCAGTGGTCTCCCTCTTCATAAAGCAGTGAGGATTGAACTATGGATAGATAGTTACCCTAATCACTTTATCCGATCCTCATTGCTTTCTCAAGGACCCACCACTGAACACCACAGCCTAATTCCATCCTGCTATTTTAATTCTTCACCATGGGGATTATGTTAAAGTGTGAATCTTCAATGACACCCAAGCAATATCCACACCAGAACAGAGATGTATGTGCTGCTGAGCATCTCTCCATTGCTCGTTTATCTCTCTTTCAAATCTACCCTGTTCACCCATGCCTCAGCCAGGAGAGGCTGTTTCCAAAACAAAAAGATAGAGATTTCTTATCCACTCACAAGCTTAAAGACATACATGTGGACCACATCTGGTACTGGGCACCATGAAGTGCCAGTTCCTGTCTAGAAACCTGTGATATCCCTACAAGAAACAGAATTTCTCTGTTTCTAGCTAGCAGAACAAAGGTTCATGGAAAAGCTGCACAGAGCTCCCAAGAAGTTAGTTTCCAAAGAGTTGCATAAAGTAATTTTAAGTGGAGGCAAATCTGTGAATGACTGTGCCACTTTCCAGCTGGGTGAGAAACTTCACCTCTTCACACCTCCTTTTGCTTGTCTGTAAGATCAGGATAAATGAGGCAGCATTTGAAAACATTTAACACCTTTCTTGGCACATAGCAGGCCATCAATAAAAGGGATTGCATGAAATTCTGCTTCTATTGAATTTCACAGTTTATAAAAATAAAAAAGGAGCCACTTAAATAAAATTAATAACTGACTCAAAAAAAAATCTGTTACCAAAAGTATTTTGGATAAATCTATTTATCTCTGCCATTCTGTGTGTTAAATTAAAATTAAAATGTGGGCTTCAAAAGGGGCCCTTCCTGTTCAGTAAACAGATCTTAGAATCACACATTTGAGCCATCCATTCTAGTGCTGACTGACCCGGGGATTGCCCAAAGCTTAGCAGTCTGAGGCCCTGATGGTATGAAGGAAAGGTTGGAAAAGAGGACCAGATCTGTGGTGGGAACTTCAGAAATCCTAGGTAAAGTGAAGCAGAGCTCCTCCGCTAAGGTTGGGACCTTCCAAACTCTTCTATTATTCTGTAAGGGAGCAAAATACAGAAGGCAATTTAAACAGGCTCCCTAGAAAACAATGGCCAGACCCCACAGGGGACTGGATCAAGCCTTACACAAAGAGGCCTGAGTCACCACGGGGTAAGGGCACTGACTCTGACAAACACCATCCCCAACACCGGAGTTAATGAGGGCATTGCTTCACTTATTTTCTTTCCAGAGATTATCATGATCAATTTGTATGATGATTACAGAAAAAAAATTAAAACAGCATTCCCAAAGATGAAGTTAATAAAGGTCTCTGAGACTAGAGCTTCCTGGAGGAGAAGGGCCTATTTCTCCAAAAGAATAAAGGAAGCAGCGCTTGAGAGATGGTATCCTCCCACAGCTCAACAGAGCCCCCCCCCACCTTTTTATTCATCATGTCTTACATCTCAGTTAAACCCTGGAGAACCTCCCTCTCTTAAGAGCAGGTAATGAATTTAATGTAAATTCATGGGGGCAAATAAAAGAACTAGAGGCACAGTGAAGTTCGGATGATGAAAGGACATATTTGCACAATACTTATGGGGCTGCAAAGTCATTTGCTCCTCTGCATGCCACTGACAAGAGCCTACATTTTCTAGATGCAAACTGAAAACCTTTCCTTTTTCCATTTTCCCATACAGGCAGAGAACCACATCCTTCTGTAGGGTGGACCGATCTAACTAAGATCCTAAGGAAGTCAAGGCAGGGCCTCCTTTGACTCTCCACTGCCTTCTTCCTCTTTTTTTCCTGTAAGTCAAGGCATTTTACACTCCTGCTTCCAGCAGAAAGCATCTGACAGTTGGGCTGGAGAATAAAACCTGTGGAATCAGCTTACTTATCCCTCACCATACCTCTTCATGGGAATGATGCACGGAAGCCCGGTCTGAAATCGGGTAGCAGGATCTTCCCTATACAGAGTTCACTTCATAATCCCACCACAAAGGACCCAAAACAAGAGGCTGCTCAGCTCTCCCATCTACAGAGGGTTTTGCTCTTAGCAAAGGAAGCTTCTAGAGTAGTAGGTTTCCATATGGGTTTTTCAAATGGACTTCAATCTCAGCTGTCCATATTCTTTTCTCTATGCTCCCATAGCATTAACACGGCTTCTGTTCCCTCTCCCTTAGTTCTGTGGTGCCTTAGAAAGTATAAAAACTCTTGAGAAGCTAAAGAGATGGCTCAGAGGAAAAGTACTTGTGAGTTAAGTGTGAAGACTCAAGTTCAAATCCCCCATACACATATAAAAACAAGTGTATTAGCTCAGGTCTGTAATCTCAATGCTTCTTTGGTGAAATGGGCACAGAGACAGGAAATCTCTAAGATCCTGGGCCAGCTAGGTGGACTTAAATGGCGCCAAGTAACAAAATAATCATGTTTTAGAGATGCTGGAAGGAGATGACTGACACTGAAGGTTGTCTTCTGATACACACACACACACACACACACACACACACACACACACACACACACACACACACACACACACACACACACGAAAGAAAGAGTAAGAGAAAATGTAATGGCTTGGCTCATATCTGGCCCACCCAGAAAGAATAAAATTCTCTGTTCTCTTTTGTGATATCTCACAAAATAGAACATTTTCAAAGAATAAAAAAATCCAGTTATGTTGACTTTCTTACATTTCATCATCATTTATCCCTTATGCCCCTCTAGTGATTTAACTAATCTCTTCAAAAATATAATACCCTTATTGAATGCATAATAGCAACTGGGATGAATCTGGAAAGATCTTCTGAGCATGTGCCATGGGCCAAACACTCTCTATCACGGCACAGAGAGGCCAGTACAAACTATAAAATAGGACTTGTGTGGTACCCACCACTGAGGACCATCATGTCTTATCCAGCACAGCAAACTGATGATGACACATTTCCCACAAAAAGGTCAGTTTGTCATATCAACTTATTTATCCATCACATAGAAGGATGAAAGAGGTCAGAATAAAACAGAAGGTCATTTTGGTGAAAGATCATCTAAGTGACCTAAATATCAGTATCTCGGAGACAAAAGGCAGACAGATGGGTGGCCATTGCTTCCTCCTACTGTGCGTCTGCCCACTTAACTTGTGGGTGGCCTCTTTCTACACATGGCAGATCCTTTCTCTACCATCCTTACTCCGGCCTCCTTTATTCAATAGACTCTTAAGAATTGGATGTAACTTCACAGTAGACATATAATGTGGAACTGCACTGCTGTGTGGCTTGGGGTTGAGTAAACACCATGGTGTGCACGCATGCAAACCTAGATGGTACAGGTCAGTTAAGAAGTATTACAGAATATGAGCTGCATCAAGGAGTAAGACAAACAGCTGTTGACAGGTGTCAGCACCAATGACAACATAAATTACAATAAATTATTTTTTTATTAAATACAAAAGGATCTGAGAGGAAATCATGATCAGAATATAGTATATGAAAAAATATTTTTATTAAAAATAAATGAACAAAAACAATATACTCTAAAATAAAACATACACTATAAATAAAGTTTGGTAGTACACATCTATAATCTCATCACTCAAGAGACAGAGGTAGGGGAGACTGTAAGCTTGAGACCAACATGGGTGTCTGACTTTGCTCTCTATTGGCAAAAGCTATTTAGAAAGAAAAGGTTAATTTCATCCTACAGTACATCATGAAGGGAAGTCAGGGCAGAAGCTCTTGGCAAAAATGGAAACCAAGGTCATGGAGGAACTTACTGCCTTTCTCTTTCCAAGTTCATATCAGCTACCTTTCTTATACCTCCCAGGTCCAACTACCCCAGCTAGCACTTCCCACAGCAGGCTGGTCCTTCCTGTATGAATTCATCAAGAAACTTTCCTCACAGGCTTGCTTACAGGCCAAGTTGATGGAGACATTTCTTCCCAGACTGTTTTAGTGTTGAGTTGATTAAGTGAATATTAGTTGTAAAGTAAAAGATATTGGTGCTTCTGCCCACAGACCCAGAGAGGCTAAGTAACAAGGAGGGCTTGTGTGGGTCAAGGATCTCCCTAGGAAGGGGAAATAGATTTCATGGGTGGACTGGGGGTGGGTGGTGTTGGGAACAGGAGGGATCAGGTGATGGGGGAGAAAGGACTGGAATTGGTGGCATATTGGGGGCAAGGTGGGAACCTACTACAACAAAAACTCCACGGAATCCATGAGAATAACCCTAGCAAAGACCTCTGGTAATGGAGGGCGCAGAGCCTAAACGGCCTTTTTCTGTAACCAGGCAAAGCCTCAAGTGGAGACATTAAGACACCAACTCAGATACGAACCTTCGACCGACAGTTTGTCCTGCCTGCAAAGTGTTCTGGAACCAGAGACTAGCAGAGTCATCATCAAAGAGACTTCGTCCAGCAACAGATTGGAGCAGATGCAGAATTCCACAGCCAAACATTAGCCTGAACTGGGGGAGTCCTGCAGAGGAGTGGGGAGAAGGGCTAGAGGAACCAGAGGGGCCCGAGACATCATGAGAACATGGCCCACAGAATCAACTGACCAGATACCGTGGAGGCTTGTAGAGATCAGTGAGCCTGTAGGGTCTGATATGGGTCCTACAACATTATTTATATATATATATATATATATTAGGGCTAAGTGGTTTGGTGTTCTTGTGGGACTTTGAACAGAGGGAGTGCAATTGTCTCTGAGTTCTTGCCTGCTCAAGGGACCTTTTTTCTCCTGATGGACTTGCCTTGACCAGCTTTTATGTGATGCTATGTGCCTGGTCTTCCTGTAACTTACTACGCTGTGTCTGGTTCATGTCTCTTGGAGGTTTGCTCTTTTCTGAGAGAAAGTGGAGGGAGCTGGATCTGAAGAAGAGGAGATGTGAAGATGAGAGATGGGGGGAGGGCAGAAACGGGAAACTTTGGACAGAATATAATATATGAGAGATTTTTAAAAAACTAACCAGTGTACAGGATACTCTATCACTCTGTTTCACATATACATACACACATACAATTTGAAAACACACATTCATACACACACACACATCATTAACACAGTAATCAATTAAGTTCTGCCTGTTGTACATAACTGTGTGTATGCTATAATTTTATAGGACTGGCGATACAGTGGGCTGGTTGAGACCAGCATTTCCACATAGACAAAGTGATGCTTACACTCTGATTTTACTTTAATTACAAAAACGTCTGGCCCAAAGAATGTTTCCACTCCCATCATAAATATAGATGGCCATTGTCATATGTAATTCATCACTGATGTAATGCTATTACACAGCTCATGACGGCTTACTTCCCACTGTTGTGGATGTCAATGCACAGGGGCCAAGGAAAGTGCTGAGTGAGTGACACACTGAGAATTGACGGCTTCCTTTCTCTCACTTCAGGCCCGTTATACATGAAGTATAAAGATGGCACCATGATCAACCCTTGCATCTGTGTAAGCAGGAGTCTTGAGCCTGTTTTTGTAGTTAAGAAGAGTAAGGTGCAGAAAAGTGATCCCAAGACCTCAAGTGATTTCCAGGGACACAGAAATTATCAGGCCCAAGAAGTAGCTTGCAGGCTGGAGCTGAAGAATTGATACTCAGCGCTCATCCCCAGTGCCTGGCATGTGCTTGATGCATGCTAGAGTTCCAAGAATTTTTTTTAGCTGAATTCCAAAAGAAAGACTGAAGAAAACAATTTCTGAGCAGATGCCTGGGACCCCAGGGAGCAACATGTACATCTGTGTCCACTGTAAAGAGAGCAAAACTTGCTTCCTCCTGGTTCCTATGGTGATCTTCCTCAAGGCACACTGCTCACTCCTTTGCACACTCCCTCCAGCCCTCTTGGGGAACAGAGATATTAGTATCAAAGTTTGTGATAGAGTGTCCACTTATCTGCTCATTGGCCCTTCTTCAGGCTCACTGCCAAGCCTTCACAGACACGAGGAAGCCCTCGAGGGAAGCTTCCCATTCGTCTTCTTGGTGGGCTTTCATTTCTTTGCCAATAAGGTGATCTGCTTCACAACACATGTCAATGTATTTGACATCTGTCATAAAACCCAGGTCAGGCAATTCTGGTTTCTGTTAAAACAAGGCACTCGACAGAGACTTCCCCTGTTGTTTGAGCTCCAGCAAAAAAAATAATTATTGACACGTCTGCACATCTAGCCAACACTCTTAATGGGAACCATAAATTTCCAGCCCTGGTCACCTGGACAAGGTGGAACCGTACCAAGAGGACCAGGAGGAGACGCTGTGGTATTAGACCTGGAAAGGAACTTATTTCATATATATATATTTCTTTAACTTCTTTTCAAAGTTAGTGGCTATGGAAAAGCCACAGATGTTCTCACAACTGTACTGAGATGAGCTTTAGAGTCACAACATGGGAAGAAATTGGTAGCCGTTTCTACAAGTCAGTAGCCCCTCCCTCCCTCAACATGGAGTAGCATTTGCCCTTCTGGAAGATTCCACATCAGGGAGAATTCTGAACACTAATCCCCTTAGTACATGCCACACACGAGAGACAAGCACAGATCACTTCCCATTATTGACACCTTGAGATGCACCCATGGGAGAGAGACCTCAGTTCCACAAGGACCTGTCAGTTGGGAGATTTATCACAAGATGATTCAACTCACCATAATGTTCAAAGGTGTTACAGTCCTCTTGAGCCTTTGTGGACCAAATATAGAACACAAAGTACACTTGGCAAAAATACAGAATGTCTCTCCCGTGAGCAGAGAAAGTGGACATTGGAGCTTTTCCTGCTGGTGGAGGGAAGAAGTAGGGTGGATCTCTTGTAGCTGACCCCTTTCTTTGCTGTTCATTGAGAACGTTTTAATGCATATATTCTGATTATCATTCCCCTAGGCCCTCCCATCTACCCACCTATCCAACTCCAAGCCTTCTTTCTCTCTTTAGAATAAAAAGAGGCAAATAGAATAAATCAGAATAAAATAAAAAGCAAAATCACGAGTAACATACACACAGACAGACAGACAGACAGACAGACAGACAGACACACACACACACACACACACACACACACCCGTTAAAAACCACAGAATTAGAAAGCATACAGTTCAAGCTAACAACACACAAAAAAATTCCTAACAAAGCAGTATGAGACAAAGATCTACAAAGTTACAACTGAATTTGTTCAGTGTTGTTCATCTGATGCTGGCTGTGGGAACTACCCTTGAGTGTGGTTTATATATACTCAGTGAGATTCCACTGAACAAACTAATTTTTCCTCTGTAAACATTTGTGAACTGGAGATGGCTTCTTGCTTAGGACTGGGAGCTTGTGTCTACTTCCCCTTCTCAGCTCTGGGACCCTGTCTGGCTTGAAGTTGCACAGGCCCCATGCATGCCGCCACACTTTCTGTGATTTCATATGTGCGTCAGTCCTGTGTGTCTGGAAGACACTGTTTCCTTGAAGTCATCCGTCCCCTCAGGCTCTCAATCTTTCTGCCTCTTCTTCCGCATAGTTTCTTGAGCCCCGAGGGGAGGGGTTTGATGAAGACATCCCATTTAGGACCAAGAGCTCCAAAGTCTCTCATTTTCTGCACATTGTCCACTTGTGGTCTCTGTGTTAGTTCTCATCTACTCAAGAAGAAGCTTCTCTGATGATGACTGAAGATATTTACAAATATACCCATAGTTAAAGTGGACCTGGGGCTGGGATTGTAGATCCATGCCACAGCACTTATCTAGGGAATGTGAGCCTCTGGTTTTAATCCACACACACACACACACACACACACACACACACACACACACACACACACACACACACAATCTCATCACCAGTGGAGATCAAAGGGCAACTTTGTGGAGTAGCCACTTCACTGCCCTCTCTTGAAAAATGCATATTAGCTAAAACAAATGTTTCACTCCAGCCAAAACAAAACAAGTCAGAATAGAGGTATTTTCTAGGTTTGAACAACTTGGCTTCACCATAGCTCAGTTAGATATTTGATGGGAGGGGCGTTATACATGTAAAAGAAGTAGAGATGAACCTGTCAGGTAAGCAAAGTCAACTAAGAATCTCCAGTGATCACTGTTCAGAAGCTGTGTCAATTAAGAGTTCAGCAGAGTGATTTCTCTTCATAAACAGAACCTTTAAGAACAGCAGCAATGTGTACAGACAAGAGGTAACCAACCCCCAAGTACAGAATGATGTGCAATATAAAATAATGCTTCTACTGTAGTATTCTTTCTAGTAAACCCCCCTCCGATAACTAGATAGAAGTCAGACATTTTTGTTTGCAAATAAATTATATAACCTGCCGGTTCTCTGTCTTAATGAGAAATGGACTGTCTTGTTCAAACTGGAATAAATTGTCGCAAGAAATATAAGTGCTTAAGTGTTGGCTTCAGGATGTGGAAATCATCTATCATTTGGACTTTGTACTGGAACAGTTTAAGGAAGAACTTAGTTCTCACAGTTGTGCTGCTAACTTAGGAGCCTCTGTTGAAAGAGGTGCTTAGGCAGTATCTAGAGGAGAGATTAACTCTACCAGAAACAGGAGGAAATCACCTATTTCCCCCTGTCCAACCCACTCAACTCAAACCACCCAAAACTGTCAGTGGATCTGAAATGGGAGGAAGTAGCTAATTTTATGACCAATAACACCAATGATAGTTAAGGATGTTGAGATAAGGGTAATTTAAGTCATGTTTTTAAACTATGAACAGATCAGAAACAGAAATCCAAAAACACCAGCTCTTGCAGCTGACTCAGCATGCTCAACTCATCCTGGAGGTTCCACACCACCCCATCTTCAAGCCAAGAGTGGGGCTGTACCTCTCATCTCAGGTGGGGATCAATTTCATGTGAGGTTAGAATTCCACTTCTTTTGGAGAGTCTGAGCTAAGCAGACACGTAAGTGCTGTGCAAGTTTTCCCAGCCTCCTCAAAGATCAAGGCCTTATATTCCAAAACTCAACACAGACCTGGTCCAGTCACTAGCTGGCTGAGGCTGTGTGGCAGTGTTCCCTGTAAATGATTCCAAAATGGAAGCTACTATCTGGGCAATCTGGGGTGTGGAGCTCATGCTTCCTTTCACGTGTAAAGGATGGCAACGGGGTGACTGCTGAGAATTTCAGAAGGCTGTGGTGGTCTTTGAATGATTGATATGCTGTAGAACAGAAAATAGTCATCATATTCAGGCTTTGCCCTGTTGCTTGCTTTAAGAATAGGATTATACCTATTCCATTCAAGGTTCTTGACACACAGTAGGATGTACTGAGGAAGAATGAAATCACTTTCTTGGCAGATTCTAACCTGTGCTTGGGGAATTACAGGCTCTTGTGCTATGACTGAGTAAAAGGCCACATTGTGCTTGTCTTTAAAAAAAATATGGCTCACTTCCATTACAAGAGCTGTCTTCTGATCTTAGGGATTGCTCTGGTATTGGGTGCCCCCTTGCAAAGAACAAAACAGTCTCCCCTGAAAGATTTCAGTGGTGTTACTTCTCCAAGAGTGTCTGTGAAAACCTTGGGATGCCTCTTGGGGACAATCAGTTTTGCTATTGTCATTTGTCTTCATAATATTTGACCCAAAAGGCCAATGACACATGTTGAGGTTGTATACTAACGAAGTCTTTCCCTTTGACTTGCTGATAATTAAACGCTTAAGACCACACACTTCCTCAGGATTGTCTTCATCTCTTTAAGCCTCAATTCTGTGCCTATGAGGAGTGACTGGATACTATGATACCAATAGCTGGTGATAAGATTTCGGCATACAATGTTAAGCTTCTTAAGTTTCTTCTTCACTTCAGGAGCGTTTAGCATCTTGTTTTCTGAAAACCTTACCAATGTGCCGTAGGGAAAGTCAGATCCGATACTGTGTTTGCGGAGATTATCTAGGACTAAGCTGCTGAGGGAATGTGTCTGCCTCGCTCAGCCAGCCTTTCCATAAGTGCACCTTTATAAACCTCTCAGGGGCAAACTGGGTCACTTGATATTGTTTCAGAACATCTGGAAAAGAGTAACTGGGATGGAGAGAGCTGGGAAATCTCTTTGTACAGAGACTTGGGGCAGAGAAGGAAAACAGAGCTGTGACTGCAAATGGCTCAAAACCATCTTCTTGTTTATAAATGCCCATGCTACCGATTACTGGCTTCTGCTTCTAATGTGAAAGGTCTGGTAAGATCATTGAGTTCAGAGAAGCAGCGGTGTTAGGGTCATAAGGGCTTTATATATCTCTTTTTAACAGTTTGGCACTTAGGAATCTAAGTGTAGAGTGAATGTCTCACCAAGGACAGCTCTGAAAGACCTGAAAGCAGCAGGAAAAAAAAAAAAAGGCAGGATAGTGGTGGCTACCAGAGGCTGGAGGGAAGGGGACAGGGGTATGTGGCTGAGGGGCAGGAATATTCAGCTATCGTTATGTTTGGGAGACATGAAGCCCACCATGGCAACTGTAGTTAGTAACTGTATCTGTCTGGGGAGATAGTTCAGTGGTAGAACACTTGCCTAGTATGAGCAAGGTCCAGGGATTTCATGCCCTAAACATCAAAATCCAAAACAATCAATAATTACTTACTTCAAATTTGCTAAGGACAGTTCTTTTAATAAAAAACATTATTATTATTATTATTATTATTATTATTATTATTATTATTATTATTATTATTATTGTGTACATATGATACATATATGTAGGCATGAGGGCACCATCATCTACATGTGGAGTTCCAAAGATACCTATGTGTAATCAGTTCTTTTCCTTCAGTCTTATGGAGGTTCCAGGAATCAAACTCAGAACCTTAGACTTGTGTGGAGAGTGTTTTATTCAATGAGCTACCTCACTGAACCAGTATTGGAAATCCTAAATGTTCTCTTTCCTCAGGGAAGATGAGGTAGTTAAATACGACTGAAAATCTCCATTTTGTGCAGTATATATCTACAACAGGCTGGGTGCGGGCTAAAGGGGGTACAATGCTGAGCTTTTGAAAGGCCTTCCACTGCACAGGATCAAAGGATACCCACATTTTAGTAGCTACTTTCAGATCAACTGGCCAGCACTACATGTCAAAGGCATCGGGCACACTCCTTACCATCCCTGAGCCTCTCCACAGACTGCTAGAAGGCCTTTGATAGGCTGAGATTCAGACTTTTCAAATAAGAAAACTCCTTCCTAACATGGCTTCAGTTCTAGGTTGGGGAATTTCCAAAGAGTTACAGTACTGTGTTCAATGGCTCTCTCTTTCTTTAAAATATTGATTAAGAACACCACTGAGAATTTTGTCTCTCAATGAAGGGGCACTGCTGGCAAGATGAGCTGGCTGGTCCTGAGCTCATTCCAGTTGTGTCACACTTTCTTCTTTCTGTTGTTATGGTTTTGTTTGTTGTTTTTTTCAAGACAGGGTCTCTCTATATAGCCCTAGTTGTCCTAGAACTTGCTCTTTAGAGCAGGCTAGCCTGGAAGTTTTACCTACCACTGTGCCCTGAGTGCTAGAATTAAAGGCATGACCCCCCAACACCATACTATCACACTTTCTTTATTAGACTGGACAGTCCCTCAAATGAAGACAATGCGCTTGCAGTGATAAGGTATCTTGGCCATTCATCTTTGCCTCATGACATGTTTCTTGTAAAGCTGAAATGAAGCCATTTCTTTTGCTGAGGGTTGAGTCAATGTGCTTCTCTAGAGAACTCTAGTGATTCTCTACAGTGCATGTGTTAGCCAGCACCTGTGGGCTGTGGCATCTCCACTTCTGTCATAAAATGCAGCATCTGTTTCAGAAAGGTGGTAGCATTTTATGATCCAGAATATTGTTCTAGTCTGACTGGATACAGCTCACTTGATAGGCAAGGCTGCTGTGCCACAGAGAATGAATGGTCCCTGAGGACATCTGGTCCTCTTCAGGGTTGGAGAAGGTACAAGTTTGGGCAAAGTTCTGTAACTTCAATAAAAAAGTTCATGGCTCACGCTATACAACGTCTTTCTGCATACATAGGTCAGAACATGTAAAAGAGGAATCTTTGAAGTAAGATAATCCTTATAACTCATTTATTCATTTCTTTTCCCGGTTAGTTGTTATTGTCTTTTGTTTTATTTTGCTTTGCTTTGCTTTTTGGAAACTTGAAAAAAGGTGGAGTCACCTGGAAAGAGGAACTTCAGTTGAGAAAAATCCTTTCGATAGGCAAGTTTGTAGTGATTGATGATAGATGAGGGAGGGCTCAGCCCACTGTGGGCGATGCCATCCCTGGATAGGTAGTCCTGAGTGATATAGGGGAGCAAGCTGAGCGAGCCTTGGAAAGCAAGGCAATAATCAGCAATCCTCCGTGGTCTCTGCTAGATAACCTATAGAGGAATTAAACCCTTTTCTCCTCAAGCTGCTTTTGATCGTGGTGTTTATCACAGCAATGTAAGGCAAACTAGAATGTGTTTCTTCATTCTGGGAATATTCATTGAGTACCAGCTGATACCACACAGCAGGAACTGAGCATAGGATGGAGTTGTGTGGCATAGACCTGTGATGAAGACACTCAAAGGTGAAGGAAGTACGTTAGCCAAATTGGGAGGAGTTTCTCTCAGCACTAGGAAAACAGAACAGAGGCTAATGGTTTGGGGCATCCAGGGATGACTCCCTATGGATGATGCATTTAAACTGGTGCTGGCAGACAAGAAGATGAAAGGCTGTGGGGTTTTCGGTTTTGTTTTATTTTTGTTTTTAGGCTAGATAGAGATTTAAAGGTCCTGGGCTGGAATAGTGGCACTTGGCCCATGGGAAGAATGACATGAAGTCAGGTAGAGAAAGAGGATAATCTGGGACCAGTGACACATGCACGGAGGCCCCGCCTATAGAAAGTAGCTGATTCCCAGAGCTACTGAAAGGTAGGATGCTGATTTACAGGTATAGAAATAAATGTTTAACTACTCTGAAGAGGTTTCCTGCCACTCACTGGGTGGCAGTGATTCAGTACTTTGCTTGCACTGTATGAACATGTGTGATTTATAGACTACAGTCTTTCTGATCTCACTTCAGGCATTTTACTTTTGTATATGCATCTTGTGCTAGATGACCTTAGATGACCTTATGGCAACTTGACACAGGCTAGAGTTACCTGAAAGGAGGCCCCTCAATTGAGAAAATGCCTCTATAAGGTCCAGCTCTAAGGCATTTTCTTCATTACTGATGGATGGAGGAGGGCCCAGGCCATTGTGGGCAGTTCCATCCCTAACCAAGTGGGACTGGGTTAGAAATATGTAAGCTATAAGAAAGCAAATTGAGCAAGCCATGGGAAGCAAGCCATTAAGCAGCACCACTCCATGGCCTCTGCATCAGCTCCTGACTCCATGTTCCTGCCTTCTTTGAGTTCCTGTCCTGACTTTCTTCCCTTAATGATGAATATAGAAGTGTAAGTCAAATAAATCCGTGTCTCCCCAACTTGGTCATGATGTTTCGTTAGTAGAAAGCCTAACTAACACACAAGTACAAAGTGAGTGGTAAGGATGGGGAGCGACAGAAAGACAGAACACAGGTGTAGGGACAATGAAGTTCAGAGGACAGAGTACAACCTTTAACGTGGGTTGTTACCTTCCACTCCTTGGGACAGAGACTCTTTGTTTCTATTCTACTGTGTGTGCCAGGCTAGTCCCCGTGGAGCTTCTATTGATTCTCCACTCTCCACTCCTAATCTCCCTGTTAGTGGCACTGGTATTAAAGACTCAGACTATGAATCCAACTTCGTGTAGGTTCTGGGGATTCAAACTTTAGGCCATCATATTTATGCTGCATTTTCTTTGACCCACTGACCCATCTCTCTAACCCAAGGTAGATATGTTTACCCCACATTTTACCATAAAGAAACTAGGGCTTAAAGAGTGTGTGAGCAATGCTTATAGAGCTGCTTGTGGAGCCACGTCTAAACCCAAGCCAGCCTCAAGTTCATGTTCCTTTTCTTTTTAAATCATACTATCTGCCCACTCACAGACCAAATTATGAATTGCTAAGCATTTGTGATGTTTATGTGACCCTTTGCTCTTCCTAGCTTCTTGCCATTTTAGAAGACTTTTCAATATATTAGTTGATAATGTTTAAGTGATAAACAGCACATTTAAATCTTTATAGAATCAAATATAGCTTAACACACTATATTTATAAGGGCCAGGGAGATAGTTCAGTGGATAAAGTGGTTACCACAAAATCACAAGGACCCAAGTTCACATCCCCAACACTGATATTAAAGCCAAATACAGTGGCATGCATCTCCAATCCCAGGCTTGGGCTGAGGCAGATGGGAGTGGGAACAAGCAGATCCTTCGAGCTAACTGGTCATCCAGTGAAGCCCAAACTGTGAGCTCATAGAGGAAAACAAACCCTTGGCATCATTGTCTGACCTTACATACATATACATGGGCAAGTGCACCTGCCCTTAAACACACACACACACACACACACACACACACACACACACACACACACACACACACACACACGAGGGAGGGGGGAAGACAGGAAGTTAATTGAGGAAAATTCTCTTTTGAAGGTTTTCAAGATTCTACCCAAGTGCCAGCCACAGCCATTATGAGTTATTTGTCTCCAAATTAAAACAGGACATCCACAATAATCATTTACTAAATAAAATCAAGAGTGCTTGGCATATATTCAGTCACCGACAAATATTAGCTGTTGCAATAATACAACCCTCTAGAGTTGTGAGTTTTTTTGTGGGGGGGGTTGTTTGTATATTTGTTTTTGGTTTAATTTGTTTGGGGTTTTTTTTGGTTTTATTTTTTATTTTGTTTTTATTACCTGGGTAAACTCTTGTGCTTCATAGATGATGGTCTCCTGAGATCATGAACTTTTACAATATTTCAGAACTACTAAGACTTACTTGTACAGGTACTTACAATACTTCAGAACTACTAAGACTTACTTGTACAGGTAAAATAAAGCTCAAGTAGTCTGAGATAACCCAAATGTCCCTGGATGTTTAAGCTACCCCAGGTCTTCCATCATATCAGTATCTAACTGGTGGTCCATCCTGCTTGCCCATCTCTATTAGGGTGCCTGTTTCATTTCTCAGTCACTCCCAGCATCAGCACAACCACTAAGCATGGACTGTGTGCTCAGTAAAATGAACATGGGATGTCTGAATTGCAGGGAAATCAATTATTTCGTGCAGTGCCAAGAGATACTCAGGACTGCCTTGATAGTCATCCAGATTAGGTAGGGCTTGAGATAAATGCTAAGATTCTCACTATGACTCTTAGATATATCGAACTCACTTGTGTATCTCTGTGTTTTTTTCAATATGTTCTGTTACCTAGTAACAAGACACCTAAGGACACAAGGGAGCACTTGTCCAGGTAGTCATGTTTGTTGGAGCTGGCCCTTTCTTGAGGCAGGGTCCCACTGACAAAAGAAACTTGGTCTACAATGAGTCAGATAGGCGGCACTAAGGAAAACATGCTCCAGAAGTTCAAGGGATGAGCCAAGATGTGAAGCAGAGACTAAGAGAGCCCAGAGAGCACCGTCAGGCATAAGGTACATGTTCACTATGTACTGTTGCGGGTCCTGCTGCTGTCCACTCACCATTGTTCTAAATGTAATCTGATCACTAAGGGGAGGTGTAAGCAGTGATAAGCAAATAAACAACAACAAGAAAACAAGGTTCTAATTTCATAGAGACTTCTCTTGACTGTCACTGACTTGACATGCACTTGAACATACCATCTGCCAGAAGCCTTATTTTTTTTTCCTGGCTTGTAAGGTATCACTCCTTCTAAGCATGAACACTCCCCACCCCTAACATTGGCATGAAGGAAATAGGTGGGACAAAAGGCCCAGACAAAATAGTAAATGACTCACTTTATCTGAGGCTAAAACTCAGTATTCATAAAAAATTACTGTAAGAACTATCCAATTCACCCAAGAAGGTGGCCAGCAAGATGTTTAAGATATAAAATTGATATCATTGTGAACAGGTATTTATTTCTTGAGAGTTTGAGCCCTATCTGTAAAAGAACTTATAGTCTAGTTCACATGTTGAAACATGGTGAATCAAAAACATGTGGTTAAATGGTAGATTGATCGATAGACATATGATACATGCATACATAATTTCATAAATACATACATATACATCATATACAGATACACTTCTGTGAAGAAACATTCAAAGAAGACAGCTGAATATAGAACACATCAAACTACTTAATTCCCAATCTGGGGTATTTGTTTTTGAGTACCCTCAGACCATTTCACCAAAATTATCATATAAAATTTTTAATGGAATAAAGAATAGAGAAATAAAGAGTTTATAATAAAGCAGGATCCTTTTATATGCAATTTGATTAATGTAGAACCACACATTATGAAGATGTAGTAGAAAGACATTCCACTTTAACACTTTTATCCCAGTTTCTGAACAGGACCTACATCAGTGAAGGGGGGTTATATTGCATTGTAAATAATTTTCCCGCCTACTGGCTTAATAAAAATGCTGATTGGCCAAAGGCAAATGGGAAGTATGGGCAGGGCTACCAGACTAAGAAAACTCTGGGAACAGGAATAACAGAGCAGAGATGCCACAGAGATGCCAGAGATGACACAGATGTAGAGGACAATTATTCTGCTCTGAGAAAAGATACCGAGCCACATGGCTGAACAGGATAAGAATCATGGGTTAGTTTAAGGGTAAAGAGCTAGCAAGCTATATTCCTGGGCCCTAGGCTGATCAGCATAAAATTAATACAAGCATCTATGGGTTTCAGTTGAACTATATTACTGTGGGTCTGCAGGTCCAAGCTATGAGGCTAGGATGGAAAGTCTGGGCCATGGGGCTAGGCTGGAAAGTGTAGGCCAGAAACTTCATATAACACATCAGTAGGCTCCCAAAATCAAAAGCTGCATTGGCATGCAACTTGCATCTATAACTCAGGGAAAGGATGTGGGTCCATGAAAAGTTATGGTTTTCCCCTATATGAAAAAACAGGCATATTTGATGTTTTGCCAACACTGCTTAAAATGACTTATATATCCATTTGACTCTAAGTATGAAGGGGAGGGAATGATCTCTGAGAGTTATAACCCAAAGTTTCTTTCCTACTATGGAGTTGGAGGCAAAGAATAACTTTCTTCTGACTCTCAGACAGACTATAGCCTAAATGTTACAGGAACACAAAATACAGTCATTGTCACTGGCGCTCAAAACTCCACTCTATTCCACTTCAACAGTGACTTGGAGTTCATAAAAATAGCATCAGTAACGTCGCCAAAGACATCCCATAACCTTAACACAAAGTAAATATGAACACAGAACAGAAATGTAACCTTTCAAAGTTCCCTGCATGCAAATACCATGCAGAAGTCAGTGACTACTGAATCATCCCACACTTCTTCAATATCAGAACCACCCTCCAGAGAGCAACGCGGCAGGCTTGGTTTGATCTTTTGCAGACCCTTGAGTCCTTATACTCCCATTCAGTGATGATTTATGAATGTCTAACCATCATTTCTAAGTAGTCCATTTCTTAAGAATGCCATAAAGTCATAACCACACAATTCACAAAAGAAACTCCTTATGAGACTTACATACTTGTTTTATCTCTTGAGATTCATCATCACTCTGTGCTTATGACATTATCCACAGCCATCTATCGAAGGGAAATTGGGCTGGGGTTAGCACTCAGTAGGGAAGCATTTGCCCAACATGCTTGAGGTCGTAGGCTTAATCATCAATCATTGGCATGACACAAATTTAAAATAAAATATAGTTTTAAATGTAGTTGTGAAACAGTGTGCTAAGATAGGATCTCCAATCCTGCTCTTTCAGAGGCACTTAATTGTATAAGTTTATGTAACTCTTCTGGAATTTTGGGCCAAAAGCTTTGGGATGGGTACATGAGACCAGGGAGCTAGAAGAGAATTCTTAGATTTTCTGTAAAGAGAAAAACCCCAGGATGAGCTTGGGCAGGTCTTGGGGTGAGCATCATTGTAAATCTAGGATGTAGACTGTGCTATATACAGGCTGGAATGCCGAAAGGTACACACAGTTCTGTCTGACATCGTCCACCACAAAGTTCACAGCAACTCAGCCTCTCCCATCAAAGCAACAGTGGTCAGTGACCAAGCCTACAGGGGTCCAGGAGAGCGATGTGGGAATTAAGGATAAACAGGATGGGCAAGTCAGCAGCTGAGTTTGTGGAACAAAAAGTTTTGAGGATGATAGTATTTCCCAATGCACAGCATCTACTGCTGAATCTGTATTTAAAGTCTGAAGCTTCATTCACTCTGGAGAGCTGCTCCAAAGTTCTGTCAGAGGTTAGGGCTATATGTCTGTCAGTGAAATAGAGTGTCTCCCCAGAATGCACAAAGACCTGGGTCACCTCCCAGCACCACACAAAACAAGGCATGGTGATGTAGGCATATAATCCTGACACTCTAAAGGTGGAGGCAGGAAGATCAAAGTCATCTGTGGTTATAAGAGCAACTTTGAGGCCAGCCTCCAGTACAAGAGACCCTGTCTCAAAACTAAAAGAAAAAAATCGATTGATTCTAAGAAGCTCAGTGTGGTAGTCTTCCCCAGGGCTCCTATCTCTAGAACTGACTAGTCACCAACATTTCACATATCAACAAAAAAGTATTCATTCTAATACTCCTTCAAGTGGTATCTAACTTACACAGGACACTTCCTAAACACTAGCAAAATTATACTCTTTGTGTTTAATTAAAAAGTATATATAATTTATTTAGAGGTGGCATATATGCCATGTTGTACATGTGCAGGTCAGGGTACAACTTTCAGAACCTAATTTTCCCATTCCACCATATAGGTACCAGAAAATGTCATATAGAACAGGTTATCTCATGTTATCTCATATAGATCAGGCTTGGTTGTAAATATATTTATCCACTAAGCCACCTCACTAGCTCCCCTCCCCTATCTTTTAAAATGTCTTTTATATTTACAAACCTAAATGCCCTGGTCTATAATTATGACTGTTAAACTACAAATACAGGCTATGGCATTTGCCTTACAGTGCAATAAATACTGTAGACATAAACATTAGTAATAAACCGATGGTTGGGAAGAGATCTATCGATCAATGATAGAAGATGAAGAATTTTTTTAATGTTAAAACACCATACGTTAGTAGCAGAATATTAAAGAGAAAAATTCAGATTCAGATGTTTCTTCCAGAGTCTGGCCAGTGCTGTAACACCAGCGACATAATATAAGGACCAAGGAAAACTTGCTTTCCCACATCTTGATTTTGTTTTCATTTTACGATGAAAAAGTATAGTTAAAATTTTCATCTCTAAAATTAAAGAAGCCTGTTCTCCCAATGCTAATCCTCATCTCTGGACAGTTGATAAAGGTGCATTTTCTTAGAACTGAATTAAATAACACCCAGACCTAAAATATAAAGACACATTGCCTGCAAATCTCGATAAATTAGCAAATCAGCTCCTTTTCTGATTCTACACAGGTTGAGAGTTACATGTTACTATTAATGACTATAGAGTTATTAATCCAAAAGAATTTTCCTGTGCAAGAGAGGATCTTACTACAGATACATTTTTTTAGCCTTTATAAAACATGGCTTTATGGAAGAAAAAATGATAAATAAAACTTTAGACATGTCACATTCAATACTGTGTATATCAGCATGATGAAATACATTGTGCTTCAGGAGGTCCAATGTTTAAAATATTTTAATCAATGACATAGAAAACTGGGTTTCCTTCAGACATTTTTGGGTTCCAGTGACATGTGAAGTTAAAGAGGAGAAAAAAAAAAAAAAAACCTTGTCAAAATAACACTCCACTCCCATAATTAGATCTGCTCACAAGGATAACAGCTGTAACCAGAGTTTGAAATCATGATGCTTCCCATCTTGATTAAAGGCATTCAAGAGAACCAGAGCGCATTTATGTTAAAAGCAACTTTAAAAAAACTCTTCTGCAGAAAGAAATGTGTTTCCCAGGCACTCGCATGTGCTACTGGATTTGGAGGTTGTAGATGAAAAGAAATCCTTGAAGGCACCCAAGGGGTCGGGGAAGGATTCTCCATTCTCATTGGTGTGCAAGTAGTGGGAATGTGACTGTGTGAGGTGTAGCTTTGTTCCCCACATGCGCCAATGAAACATTGTATGTGGACAAGTGTCTCACATTACTGCTGAAGAGGCCTTCATAACAAAAGTACTAGCAATAGCAAAGTAGATCCCAGCAGTTACCATCACTTACCTGCCTCTTCTAGGTACCTAGCATGTGGTTGCTTATTTATTAGTTGAAATATCTACTATTATTATTTCTATTTTACTGATAAATACTGAAAAGCACAGAGAGGGTAAGAATGTCTAAAGTCATGGAGGTCCAACCTATGGCCGGGAAAGTAGTTCCTTGTGCCCTGAGACAAATGTAGTCACAAACGAAAATGTTGGTAGAGAACTCATGAGTCACTCTTGTCTGGTGTAGTATGGGATGCAAGTGACTTAACACAAGACCACATTCATTTTAGTCATTGAAGAAAAAAAAGCAAATTCCATATATCAATAAATGTAATCCAAAAAAGAAACATTTTGTACACTACATAAATATGAATATATACATACAAACTTAGATACTCAATATGACTTTTTAAATTTTTCACATAAATTTTTTTTATCTGAAATGATTCAAAGGTGCCTGTCATGTGATCTTTCCATCAGAGGCTATCTCTGTTCTAAAGCAAGTATGTTCTAAATGTTTAATGATTGCATGCATATTAACTAGTGTGGTTATATTTGTGCTCCTAGCTTACAGTATTTTTCAGTTTTCTTTCATGTTTTGTGAGTGACAAAAGGCAACACAAACCAAAAGGAGAGCATACCAGTTTCTACAAGAGAGGGGTCTAGAGCATATTAGCATTAGGCATGATGGAACCCAGGCATTCGGGCAGTGTCGTTACAGACATCTTCCCTTCGTTCCCGCTTTGTGCCCTTCTGTTTGCTCTATTAATCAACTTCCTTCTGGGTTAAGATCACTTCCTCATCAGTTATTGACTAGATACGGATAACTCCTCTTCCTTATAATGTTAATCAGCACCCCAAGGAAGCTCTGGATTGGCCTAGCCTGCATCCCCCCTCATTCCTGAACCAATCACTGTCTTCAGCAGATGAGGAATCCTATAGGTCAGTTAAGGAGGAGGAAATAGAAAGAGGAAATAGAAAAAAAGAAAAATGGATACATGGAAGAGGGTACTCAAGTAAATAAAAGAACAAATAAGTTTAGTCTCCCTTAGCACAGAAGTTTCCAACAGATTTTCATCTTCAATGATATTCCAAGGTTTCGCTTCTGTCTTTCTCCTAAAGTTATGTTCTTTATTTTTGCCTTCTTATTTCATTATTTTTTTCAACAGGATAAAGCCTTTGTGAAGAGTGGAAACTTTCTTCTTCACTGTATTTGGTGATAATTATCACCACCATGGTGACAAAAACATCATTCCAATATGCCTGCGTTCATACTTTAAACCATAAATTAGCAAATAGATACAACAAAGTATGTCCCACATCGCATTGATAATTTCTCAGAGACTCAGAAGTGATGGAGATCCTCAGGCCTTTTCTTACACGGAACTATATGCCTGCCCTCCTACGGAGATCCCATTGACTGCAAGGGCAGCTATACTTCATTATAAGGCCAAACAATCCAGAAAGTTCTCATGTGATTAAACAAGAATGAGCATCAGCACTTCTGATGGCTCCATGGGCATCAAATCTCAAACAAATAAAGACGTAAGTGTTTAAAAAGGGTCTGATGAGGAGAGGAGAAAACCTGTAGGAAGGTCTCAGGCGAGTAGAGTCTGTGAGATGAAGTGTTGGAGAGGATGAAATGAGACTCTAGGACCATTCTGCTTTGCTCCCAGTCTTGTATTTATCCTAAGACTTCTTCCTACTCAAAGAGGAGAAAGAGGGGAGAAGGAGAGAGGGAGAGAGAGAGAGAGAGAGAGAGAGAGAGAGAGAGAGAGAGAGAGAGAGAGAGAGAGAGAGAGAGGACAGGGAACCACACCACAGACGGCTGTGCTGTCCTGAGCCTGGAGACCCCCCCCCCCCACTACTGTAGAGTCTCCTCTGACCAGCATTTGTTTTAGTTTGTGACCGAGAAGCAGCACCAGAAGATCTGAGTACTCAATGGTTCCTTTCACAGCGCACCATCATCAGATAGCCTTCATTTATTGGTCCACTCCCTCCCCTCCCTTCCCCTTCTCTTTCGTTCTGTAAGCACTAGAGCTACAGCAGAATAACAAACCATCAATCTGTAAGCACTCTTGACAAACAGGATTTCCTCGTCCTGTGTGTACACGCAGCACTGACTTTCTTCTGTTTCCTTTCATTTTCCTCCCACTTAACACAAGTACCTTGATTTCTCTCCCTGTCACTGTGATAAAACACTCTGACGAAAGCAACTTAAGGGAGGAAAAGGTTTATTCCTGTTCAGCAATGACTGATGTGGTCCATCATTGTCACAAAGTCACAGCAGCAGGATCCTGAGGTAGTTAGTTAATACTAAAGATCAGAGAAGCAGAGGGCAACAGATGAGTACATGCTTGGCTCACTGTCTTCATTTTACACAGCTTTGGAGCCCAGCCCACAGAATACTGCCACTCACTCACGTGTACCCAACTATCTCAACTTAAGCAATCAAGATAATACATCATGAGTATATCAAGAAGCCATCTCCCGGGTGTTCTGGATTCTGTCAAGTTGGCAGTTAACACCAGCCATCACAATAAGTTTTGAGTTTTATGTACATTCCTTCAAACTATTTCATGGCATGTGGTGGTCATCCCCTGGGACATCTCAGGATCCACTTCAACAATCATAAGTCTCTCTCTGCATGACCACATATAGCCCTGGGTTAGATGTCCTCAGAATCCTGGGGGACCCGAGGAAGAGCTTATCTTGGCTTTCCTAGTAATACAGCTGAACCAAGGGTCCATGGATTGCTCTTTATCTGACTCTCCTTGACCAATCTGTGGCCTCTAGGTTATAGTGTAGTGAAATGGTGGATATGAGGCTCGAAATGGTGAAGTGACAGCGTCCATCCACATAGTTACTATTGGCTATTATGAATGTGCTGTGAGGCTGGTCCTCAATGGAGTGATGCTGAACTGTGATGGGCTTTAAGAAGTGAAGCTTAGCAGGACATCAAGTCTCCTTTCCTCCTTCTGGTTTCTTATTTGTCAGGTGATCTTTCCTTCTCAAAAGCACTCCATTTCTCTGATGCCCTATTCCGTGGGTGATGCAGCCAGGAACCCTCACTAGAACTGATGCTAAGCTTTCAGGATACCTCTAAGACTGGGTTAAACACCAAGTCTTTTGATAAATAGCCCACCTCAGGAATTTCATTATAGGAAGAGATAACAAATTAACAAAGTAGTTAACTGGTGGAGTCAGAGTTCAGAGCCATGCTTCCCTGATTCCTAGGCTTGTATTCTTGCCCTACATCATGCAGCCGTTCACAGGGATCTTATTCTCCAACAGCCTAGCGCAGAAGCAGCAAGGACACCATTAAGGATCCTTTTCATAGGGAGGTCAGAAAGCAATTCGTTCCTTCCCCTAGGCATCTACTCCTCCAGAGTCTTATGCAGGCAGTGGGGAGCAGATACCAGCCCCAAGGCCATTGTATTAATCAGAGGAGAGAGCGGAGCCCCATTGGATGGGGGCCAGGCAAGCTTAGCCCCCCCCCCACCACCACCACGATCCCTGCAGCAAGTAGATTAGCAAGCAGATCAGCACCTGCCATCTGGCAACCAGAGGCTCTCCATGCAAGCTGCAGTCACTACCCCAGGAATCAGTGGTCTGTCCTGCACCAGTCAGATCCAATGAAACTTTGATGGCTCTATTAATGAAGGTGAAAACTCAAGATATGCCAAAGAGAGATTAAATGGCATCTTGGTAACATGATTATCTCTGAATTACTAGCTGCACAGTGAACCAGCCAAGTAACTAATCCTGGGGAAGGCTGGGTGCTTTGGACAGCAATGGGTGTCGTTTGCTCTCTCAGAGTAGAATTTTACTAAATTGAACACCCAGGAGTGGCTTCTTCTGTCTTAGAAGTCACTTTGCTTCACAGATTTAATTTCTTCTAGTTCTCAGGTTCAAAATTCAAAATCATCCATAATAAGGTGACTAGGGAGTGTGCCAAGAGGAGAAATGAGTAATGGTCACAAGAATGTGGCAAATGCTTGTGTCTGAGACTCCTGACACTCCAGAAAGCGAAGTATGAGAGAACCAAAAGCAAAATCTAAAATCTACAGTTATGCCATTAGCCAGCTCACTATCACTTAACATGTCTATGTGCATGCTATGTATTTGTCATATGCCTGTGGGGGGGTGCAAGGGTGTGCACAGAGTTCAGAAATCCAACTTTAGAAACTGATCGTCCTCAACTTTCCACCTCATTGAGGCAAGGGGGATTTCTGCAGATTCTGTGCATCTCATTTCATTGTAGAGATAATGGTCTTGCAGGAGCTTGCACCTACCGTTTCAAGCTGTTAGCAGGGCTATGGGAATCCAAGCTCAGGGAAACAGGACTGTGCGAGAATGCTTTTTACCTACTCAGCCATCCCCTCTCATCTCAGACCCTGTGTTTATGTATTAATATATCAGTGTACAGCATTTTGCAACCAGAATTGCCATTGTCTGGAGGAAGAGCAGGCACGGATAGCAATGTGGGTCAGCAGTGGAGCCTGAAGACCCAGGACCTGCATGGTAGGAGACAATAAGTCTTGAAAGTTGCCGACTAACCTCAACACTTAAACAATGTGGTGTTGTGGTGTACACACACACACACACACACACACACACACACTCCACACATACACACACTCCATACATATATACACACACATTATCAATCTATCTATATCTATACGCATGTATTTGCCTTAAAGAAAGTTCAAACTTAAATGTAAGTTTTATGAGGTCAAACATCTAGTGAGGCTAAGCTAAGAACCAACTCCAGATCTTGTATTTTCCATTGTTAGTGAGGCTTAAGGAAATATCATGTTTTCAATTAGGTTAAAGGTAACTACAATGACTTCTGAGAAAGTTCCAAGAATTAACTCCTGAGTAGAAAACAAACCCCCAAAAGGAAAATTTTGACAATTTTCCTCTTATTTAAGATAGAAAATGGGATTTCTCAAATGATAATGGTACTGGAATTGGGGTTACTGTTGGATGTCTATAAGTTATTAATTATTTGGTGGATAAAATATTTGTACTGTAGCTGGAACTGTGTGAGAAAGACTTTACTTGGCAACTGTGGAATGGAACATGGAACACTGGAGGCACATTGAGCATGTGAATCTCTGGCTGCCTTAATAATTCAATCACATGAGGCCAAGGATTTGGTAGCATGGCACACATGGCTTTGGGGATTGTTTTGTTGTATTTTGTTAAAAGTGCTGTTTTAAAATAATCTAAGTCAACAGTTCTAAATAAACCTGTGGGTCATGATCACTTTGGGAGTCAAATGATCATTTCACTGAGTTTGCATATCAGACATCCTAGATATCAGATATTTACGTTATAATTCATAACAGTAGCAAAATGACAGTAATGATGTAGCAACAAAAATGATTTTATCTTTGGAGTCATCACAACATGAGGAACTATTTAAAGGGCCACAGTCTTAAGGAGGTTGAAAACACCCACACATCCTCCTTTCTCTTAAAGTACATTTCCATGCCCAGGAGTCAAGTGAGACAATGCTGGTGTGGAGACTTCTGCAGAGAGGTCTCTACCTGTTGCAATCAGATGCATTATTGGGGTACTTTTTTCTTTTTCTTTCTTCTTTTGTTTTGTTTTGGTTTCTCTGTGTAGCTCTGGAGGCTGTGCCAGTACTCACTCTGTTGACCAGGCTGGCCTTGAACTCACAAAGATCTCCCTGTCTTTGCCTCCCAGGACTAACGGTGTGCACCACCACCACCTGGAATCTTCCTTTCATCCAATGGCAGCTTTGTCAGGAAAAGCTTTGGAATCCCCTTCTGAAGCAACAAATGAGAGCACATTCTCCTATTCCTTCAGTTAGCAGAGTCATTATCACCCCAAGACCTGCAACAATCAGCTAAGTCCACTGTCCTTTCCCCCCTCCTGAAGCGCTGGTGAATTGCTCAGTCTTCTGCCTTCTCAACAGAGAGATTTTACAGAAATGTCTATAAAGGACAGATAATCGTTATTCAGCTTTTGAAAGCCATATGGAAAGATTAATAATCTTCTCTTTTGTTTTTCTCATTCTAAAATATTCTTGTACTTTGTATTTTGCTATATCTTTTGTATCTGGGTTTGGTATAAATTTTTATTGGCCACTTGCCAGTTTGAAATGGCCTACAAAATGAATTGCTTCTTTCTAAATAAGGCAGGAAATGAAGGAAGAATGGAAGGAAGGAAAGAAGAGACAGAGGGAGGGAGAGACAGAGATAGAGAGGGAATGAGGGAGGGAGAGAGGGAGGGAGGGAGGGAGGGAGGGAGGGAGGGAGGGAGGGAGGGAGGGAGGGAGGGAGGGAGGGAGGGAGGGAAAGAAAAGGAAGTAACAGAACCTTGGTAAACTTACAAAATATTGTTTCCAACCCCTGCTCTGGCTCACAGCTGGCTGGGAGCCCTCCGCACAGGGTGCAGAGGTGGGAGTTCACTGTCTGTGCAGCTCCTTTCAATCATCCTCCAAGTCCTATTTTGTGCCTCCGCTTCTTCCTGTCTGACAGCCATGGTTTAGAGAATCACAATCGTTATCTCAGGAAAGAATCACATGCTTTCTGGGTCAAAAAGGACTTTCACTTGAGTCTAAAATTTCAGACATTAGCAGCGGGGAGAAATCAGGACAAACATTTAGTCACTGAGGTCATGGCTCAAGGTAAATGAAGGCATCATGTTATTTAATCAGTGAGTCTGCCCATTTTGTGGACTTCTCTTACCTTGTTACTTTAAGCTCTTCATCTATTTCTCTTAAAATTTAAATGTCAACCTCTCCTAAAATAAATAAATAAATTTTTTTAATTGAAAAAAAAAAAAAAAGAATTCTGTTGAGGCACCTGCTGATCAGCCGTGCTGTAACCACACTTCCACACTTTGACTCTTACTCCTCAGAAGGATCCTCTAGATGAAAGGCAGGGATGAACCAAATTTGTAAGCTCATTCTCCAGTCAGAGTTGGTAGAACCTCAATAATTTCTTGCAGGAGAATTGATTAACAGGATATAATTACTCTCTCATCTGTCTGTCTGTCTGTCTCTCTCTCTCTCTCTTTCGTATATACACACACATACACACAGAAAGACACACACACACATTTGTGAGTTTTAGAATCATAGAAATGGCAATGTCCGCATACTGTACTTCGACTGTAAAGCTCCCATCTTAAAAGGGAGATTGCTTCCTGGTTTTGCCCAATAAAGTTAAGTCTATCTGCTCCTGCACAGTACATCACTAGATATGCGTCACCTTTACCTTAACATGTTTCTTTCTAATATATGGTTCTCCTAAAGTCGCATATCTTGATATAATCTCAAAATTATAAGAATAAAATGCAAATATACAAACTTACTAAATGATGACACATCTAAGATAGGCTTTGGATGGCTTCTCTATACTTCTGTTTGAGACACGGATTCTGTTTTGTTTTGTATTTTTAATTCTACCTCAAAAAATTATCTGGCATAAGATATATGCCAAGACCCTAAGGCAGGAGATCACTAGTAGATTCAAACATAAGGCATCCATAGTGGAAAATTCAATCACTTCAATTCCATCATTGGAGATATAAAATCATTTTTATGCTTCGGAGGAAAGAGAACTCAGATATATCTAAAGCCGCCTTTAAAAACCAACTCACAAACCAGTAATAATGATGGGAAGCAAAATAATCAAGGAAAGAGATAAAGGCACCGAGCCTTGTTAGCTCCGAGTCTCTCTCCCAGACTCTTTAATATCATTTTAGAATCACCAGTGTAAACGTCCATCCATCTACATTCAGAAGAAAATGATCTTAGCTCTCCTCAGCTGCAGAAAACAACAGTGAGAGCCCCTCAGAGTCACTGGGAGAAATAATGTAAATACTCTGAAGCATACTTGGTCAAGCTACAACTGAAGACCCCACACAGTGAGGAGAAGAGCTGGGTGTCTGAGAGGCATGTGATGCTTCAAGGCCCAAGATCACATTTTCATGATGCTCCTCTGAAAGCCAGGTTGCATCTCGGGAGAGACTTCATCTTTAAAGACCACCATACAGTATTACTGACTCTCAGGCTCACAAAGAAACTGGCAGCAGTTTGGGGTTGTGACTTTTAATAATTTTGTTTTTAACATTTGAGGGCAGGTGCTTTGCTTTCAATTGGAGAGCCTTCTACAGCCCAGCCCTTGAGCTCAGTGAGTAGATGAGGATGACCTTGATTTTCTAATCTCCTGCTCCCACCTTGTGAGTACTGGAATTTTAGGCATGTACAAATACACTAGCTTCATGTGATGCTGGGGACTGAACCAGGGAATCAAGTATATTCGTCAAGGACTCTGCCCGCTGAGCCATAACCCCAGCCAAAGAGTGAGTTTCAGTAGAAATGTTAACTAAACCTACATTGATCACACTATAAGAATATTAGTGTTCCAGGGGTTTTCCTACTGCCTCTCTGCGTGTATAAGTATGTTTTCAGACATATGTGCTAATACAACTGTTGTCTACAAACAGTCTAGTGCACAGAACTCCTCCTTTAGAAGCTGCTCTGTCGTGTCTCACTTGTGGTACTATCCACATTTCTGCCATTGGGAGCAACTACGTTTGATTAAAAACTGTCAGATTTATCTTTTCAGCGTGAGGGAAGAAATATGTGTTTCTCTAGAAAGGAAATCAATATGTCCCTGTGATAGATGTAGACTAAAAGGCTGGGTACTGTCTCTTTAAATGATGAAACAGAAATGGCAGGACAGCTCCCACCATTAGATGCTGACATCATTGTTGTATGAGGCAAAGCTCCTGTTTAAATCTTGTAATCTGTGTTTATAGGATAGACTTACAGTCACTGACCTAATAGCGATCATTCCAACTTGTTAAGTAACAGAGTCCTGCATCTGAGGTGGCCGGCCATGATTTGCTTTGTTTAAATTTCCTTAGCAGAATCTTTTAGACAGAACCCTGCACTGTTGCTCTCTTGTAGTCAAAGAGAACTTTTCTGATTAGAGAATGGTGTCCAGTTTCCAAGGCTCCAGAAGTGGCCCAGATAATCCACTTTCTCAAGGTAAACCAAAGAGAAAGCCTTGAAAGTAAGTCTCAGGCTATGCCAGACACAGAAGAGGCGGGAAGCATCCTCGGAGAAGGACTGAAGGATGTTCATGATAAAAAAAAAAAAAAAAAAAAAACCTAACCAAAAAGCTCCTCCCTGTTCTGACACCATTGTTGTCCAAGAGGATTCCCAGGAACTGAAATAGAACTGTGCTGTCTTGAAAAGGAAATGTCTGCCCTTGGTGAAGTTCGAAGATTCTTCACTCAGAGATGGCACACCCAGCAGACAAGGGTCCAGCTAAGAAAATCAGGGGTCACAGATATTTTTCCCAGAAATTGTATGTGTGCCTCTACGATTACCTCTAGCAAAACCATTTTATCAACTTACAATGCAATGTCCGCAGCTGTAGGCACATGAAATGGCTTCAAATTGCCAGGATGTCTTGTCCCATGGGTGAAATCTGTCAGCATCTGAAGTGGCTATTTGCAACCAATTTAAACAATAATATTCTCTAAGTGAGCTGACAAAATTCTATATAAATATGTTAGTTCCTACTCTTTGATCAGTGATGGAATAGAAGATATTCTGTTGATGAATGTACAAATGTGTGTCCCTATATTAGCCCCCTGATTAAAACGCAAAGTTACACTGTACTCACAGCACCTAGTGAAGGTCCTGTCAGTTGCTTCTAATTTATCAGCTGCATCCTACAAAGTGAGAAATATAATGGTAAGCATTTTTAAAGAGTATTTCTCAGCCATTTGTCAGTATGCACAAGGCCTGTGCCAGACAAAAGCCCAGAATGAAGAGGGAGGTGGGCACACGATCTCACCTCAAGTTGAGGAGCTGTAGGCAACTGATAGCTACTGGGAGAGGAAGAGTCAGTTTTCTTTAAGGGTGTGGTCCCTGGTAGGTTGACTATACTCTAGGAAATGGACAGAAGTAGAATAATATATGGACAGCACAAATTGAACTCAGTGTTGGTTTTTGTTTGTTTTTTTTGTTTGAGTGTTTGTTTGTTTGTTTGGATGTTTTTCAATGTAAGTAGGAAAGCAGAAATGGATCTTAGAGTAACTGAAAGACAAATATACTCAAAATACATTGTATGAAATTCTCAAAACTGTTTTAACAGAAATTTCCTAAAATACAGAAAAAAATCAAGCTATCAGTTAATAAACACAAGGAGCTACTGTCTTGGCGTAATGCTAGATTATTTCACACATAAACACACACACACACACAAACACACACACACACACACACACACATACACACACCCTTGACTCTTTCCAACTACTGCAATCTCCAAGCTACCAGAAACTTGAGTTTTAGCATCTGCTACACACCATCACCCATATTACAACTGATAAGAAGACTTGCCTATTTCTTATATGTATTATGATTAGCTGTTATTACAATTGTAGTGATTAGAATATACTCATGCATACCAGTAATACACCTTATCTAGTAGTCCTATTACATGCTTACATGTTACGTATACTGATGTGTTTAGTTTGCTAAAATGGTCATTTATTGCTTAATACAAAAAACATGTCCTTAAAAGTGTGCTGTCAGGAGAAAAGTTTAATTGGTGCTTCACTAGCAACTTCACCCCTACTGACTAACATTTACTGTACTACTCTGCATGCTACAGAGGAGAAAGATAATCATCAGTATCTCCCAGTTACAAACTCTGCAGCCAATGACAATGACCTACCAGCAAGATAAACTGGTGTGCAATAGTGGTACAAATGTTACGGCGGTCACCAACCACTTTCTGACTAGAATTAAGGCTCTTTCCATGATATGGAGCACATGCCAGGCATTGCTCAGGTGGCAAAGAACCTGAGACTAAATAGACCCTGGGCCTAAGGGAAAACCAAATATTATGATTCTGATAAAGAACATAGAAATTAAATGATACCTAATGACATTTTGCTATATTTGTAGATCAATGCCTTACTCAGCCCACACCAAAGAAGCTTCTCCATGAAGAAGCTTCCTGAGAATGAACATAGAGACCCACAATTGGACAATATGCAGAGAGTGAGAGACTCTGAAGTATTCAGTCCTAGTGGGATAGCTTTATCAAAGCCCTCTCCTTAAGGCTCAGAGATCAGAAGAAGCAGTAGAAAGATTGTAAGAGCCACAGATGGTAGATGACTCCAAGGAAACAGTGTTCTTTCCAGATTCAACAGGACTGGTGCACGTATGAGGTCACAGATACTATGGCCACACTTATAAGGCCTGGCCAGGTTCAGGCTAGAGGCCTTAGCAGAGAGGGAAAATGGACATGGGCTTCCACCAAGAACTATTGGCAACTGTTACCCTCTGCTCAAGGAAAAATGAGTCTTCTCCAGTGGAGTCTCACTAGGTATATAGGCACCTGTTGAAGAATATCTGTCTAACACAAAATTAACCCTGCGCTATTGCTGCTTTTGTTGTTGTTTGAAGAAGCTTTTTTGTTTTTACTTGTTTATTTGATTTTTTTGTTGGGGTGCAGTGTGCTCTTGAGTTTTTGTTTTGGTTTTGCCTCGGCGTTTTTTTGTTTTTTAAGAGAAAGTGATAAAATTAATCTGGGTGAGTAGGTAGGTAGGGAGGCTCTTGAAGGAACAGGGTAATGAAAAGAACATGATTAAAATATATCATATGGAAATTTTTTTTCAAATCAAAGTAGATTGTTAGATGATAACTGCTCTTAGAACTGAGTGCACTTTTACAGAAACCCTTTTGAGGGGTAAGGAATATAACTAAACATATGACAAAATATATAATCCAGTAAATACATAAGCCAGTAACATAGTTGTTCAGTGTTCAAATATTATGCCCAGTTGATAGTTGTAGTGTTATACTTCACACAACTGGCAACACAGGTTCATTTACAACATCTCAGCCAGCACACCAGCAGTGTTGTGCACTAAGATTTGAGAACAGCTATGATGTCAATAGACTATTGTAACTTTTCTTCTTCATTTGAATCTTATGGGTCTATGGTCATGGTGTGACATTGTTGTAGGCTATGTAGTCATCCTCTACTTATAGCCCTTCATTAAAATTAACTATAAACTTTTGCACTTCACTTGGGAGCTACAATCATGAACAGTGTGAATCCTCTGAGTTTCTGGAGAAACAGAGTTTACATCATCAGAAATGAATTCTTACAAGACAGAAGCATCGTGTGTGAAGTATCTTGGTCCAGTGCCTTTTCACTGAGAGATCTTTTACCTCCCAGTTGCTCTGCAGTAGTGGATCTCTTTATGCTTCCCATCTATTCTTTAATTAATTTTAATTTAGGAAATCATCCACTGCCTCTTTGTTTCTATATTTATGTCTAGAATAGTTGTGCATGCTACCTACCATAAATGTTATTTTTTCTCTTTACCTGGGATTACATTTTTCTTACTAATGTTGGATTTATTTTAGTTTCCATCTCTTTCTCCTTAATCAGTCTTGACAGGGTTATATGTAGTTAATTAACACTTTCAATTAATCCAATTTTAATTTTGCTTCTTTGTATGTTTGCGTTCTAGTTATAACTTTTATATTTATTAATTCCGTCTCTACATGCCTGCTTTATTTGATTACTTTTAAATTTTCATCAAATATTTTAAAGATTTGTTTTACTATTAAATTAATTACATGTAGATGTTTGTGTCTGTAGAGGGGTTGCATGTCTCCAGATCCTGTAAAGTCAAAGGCATCAGATATCCTGAAACTGGAGCCACAGAGGGTTGGTTGTTGGCAGCCTTGAGGATGCTGGGAAACAAACCCAAGTCTTCTGAAAGAAAGAACAGCCAGGGCTCTTAACCCCTATGCATATTCTCAGATCCTGGTTTGTAACTTTAATTTTTTTTCTTTGACTCAAGAATTGGTTTAATGTATACTTAATTTTATGAAATATTTATCATATTTTATATTCATTTCTAATTTTACTAGAGTATGATCAAAAAAAGCAGCCTAAAAAAGCTCTACTCTTCATTTTTATTTAGTTTTTTCTCATTTGAAAATACCTATTAATTTCATGAATTCAAGGTAATATTCTAAATTTTCTGTGTAGAGGTGTATACACACATATTTCTATGTATTTTTGTCTTGTGTGCAGTCCAGACAATTGATCACTGTGTTCAGATTCAGTGTGTCCATATCCACTAAGGCTTCCTCAGTGTCTACTTAGTCCTTTTCTTAGTTCTGATAATGGTTGATGAAACAATCCCAACATAACTGTGGCCTGTTATCATGTTCTTGCAATTTAACATTTCATGCTTCGCTGCCATATTATTCTATATATTTTGACTACTAAACTTCCCTAAGGAGCTTTTGTCCCCTTTTATCACTACGCAGTATCTTCTATGGACATTTTGAAAGAATGCAAGTCTCTGTCCAGATTCCTTCAAACTTGAATTCTTTCTTGCTTTGCTTCTGTTACCATGCACAATCACCTTGTCTACCTGTGTCCAAGCCCTCTTTACAGCATTTCACTTGGTCCTAGATATGAATCTAGTGTGTATAGCTTAATTCTGCTTTCAGCCTGATCTGGCATTTCATATAGAATTGTATCCATTCACGTTACATGTAGTGACTGGTCTATTCCATTTCTCCACTTAATGTTTTATTTCTTTTCTTTCAATAGTTTTCGATTGTTGCTTTGTGTTGGATGGTTGGATGTTATTGCCTCAAGTTCCTCTTCATCCTCCTGTTCTCTCTGGCAGTTTGATGTGCATTTTCTTTAGTGTTCTCCCTTCATTAGCTATTAAAGTTAATTTTTACTCCCGTTATTGGAATCATAATTAAGGAATGACTTCTCTTTCACAATGCCTGCCTCCGGATCCCCTACATTCCCTTCATGTTTCAGAGCCTTAATACTATCACAGCATCCCCGTGCCCAGTAACCTACACTTGCTCTAGTACTATTCATTCTCACTGGGGCTCAGGCTT
The DNA here is from genome assembly GCA_033318265.1 of Phyllotis vaccarum. Taxonomy (NCBI): domain Eukaryota; kingdom Metazoa; phylum Chordata; class Mammalia; order Rodentia; family Cricetidae; genus Phyllotis; species Phyllotis vaccarum. Next base: position 157,177,750 of record JARWLC010000009.1, read on the forward strand.
TGCACACCTGTCAATCACAAGATCTTCTTTGTTTAGGTATCATAAGTATGTTTTATATTGTTTCCAATAGAATGATGGAGCAATTAGTAATACCATACTCCAAATAACTCCCCTTTGAACTAAATCATAAAAGTGAAATGGTAAAAATTAAATGAATAAAATGCTGTAATTTAAAATGTCTCTTTGCACTCAATGCTTTTCTCACATTTTCTCATTTCACTGTGTTGAGCTTTCAGTGTGTAGAACTTTACTGCCTTTCAGGTGACAAAGTTAAAGTCAAGCATAATGCCTCTCTAACATCCCTCTATGCTTCACCACTCCTGTGGGCTCAATCAGAAAACACCACAGGTTTGAAGGACTTCGGGAGAAGTTTAGAGCTTTGGGTTGGCTAGGGGATTCTGGAAACTTTGCATTTAGGACTGTAAGTCAGGTTTCCTTGTCCTGAGATGGGAATTTGGCAGCAGGAGTTGGACAGAGTGGTGCCCTTGGGAATGGAGCGTGTAAGGGGTGAACAAGCATGATCTATCCTTCAGACGGAAGTGTGGGGCTGAGGTGTGACATTTCCAGATGCCACAGTTGGTCTTTGGGCGAAATGGGTTTAAAATATTGGGACAAGAGTCTAGTACGAGTCACCCCACATCAGAAAGAGGAGACCTGGTAGGAAATCCAATGTCACCTTTGCTGAATGTTCAGGAGCCTCCTGAGTGTGTCTGGCTGTGTGTTTTGATTAGATCTGTAGATTTGTACACTTTGCTTCAATCTTGTCTCAGACTCAGCTCAACTCAGAAAATTAACATCCCTTAGGTCAGAGATCTAGACCTCCTCTCAGACTTTGGAAACTGCTTCTGTTTCTCCTCTTTTTTTTTTTCAGAGCACAATGGGGTCATGTTAAATTTCCTGGATCTGCATGTCCAATCTCTTACCTTATGATCCCAAGTCTTGGTGGCTGTGGTACTTTGTTCTTCTATTTATTCCTTCTCCCAGAATCTAAACCATTTGCCAGCATGAGTTTTATCTTTTCTTATGATTCACCTGATGAAGATATTAATTCAGAAATTGTGGCTTAAGGACCCCAAAATATTCATGGTGTTTTAATGATATAACATTGAGAATACCTATTATCTTTTCATTCACTACATCTCTTTTCTGTGTTCTACCTCAGTGACAAGACATTTGTCACAGCCTTTGGTGACAGGATTACATTAAAGGGGTTGCAATAGCTCCTGAAGTCTCATTTGAGAGTCAGCTGTTTGATTTGGGGCACAGGGAAGCTTAAAGTGTTAGAAGGTATGGACACCTCTGCAGATGCACTGGAACAGCAGGCAGGAATTACCAGAGGTGGAAGCTCACCTGGTTCCTAGATGTCTCTTCTAGGACAGCTTGTAATTAGAAGCAGGTGGTCCTTGTGGGATCACATTATGGTAAAAATATGAAAACTCTTCTTCAAGGTCATAAAATCTATTGCCTTTTCCAAGGCCTTGAGATGAGAATTTTTTCTCAGTCTCTGATCCTTCAGCACTGCTTCAACACTCAGAGCCCACTCCATCATCACATTCACTATGGCATTGGGTAGCTATGATGATCCACCTCACCATCACATTCACTATGGCATTGGGTAGCTATGATGATCCACTTCTCCACATTCACTATGACATTGTTACCAATTATGATCATAATCCAAGCTCAAAGGGTCTGAGAGGCAATAAGCAACAGGGGTAGATATTCAGTCACCAGTATTTCCGCATGTTCCACTTCACAGTGAGAGTCCTATCTTGACTCTCAAATGGTAAATTTTTTGCAATCAGCCATCCTACCTTCTAGAAGTTTTTGTCTTTTTGGCTATCACCTACAGTCCAGGACACTGTAGCTATTCATTCACTGGACAGGCCCTAGCCTTGGTAACAACCATGTGATTTAAACTTATATGTTCCTTCTTTTCCATGGCTGAAAAATCACATCCTAAATGGTTAAATTTCTTTTTGCAAAAACTCCTACACATGTCTAATTCAGGGAAACTCATGTACACCAACCCACTTATTGTCCATTAATTAGATAAGTCAACTCCACTGAATGCTTAGTGGGGAAGTAGATGGGACCCCCAAAGTGTAACACTTTAATCAAGATGGGTCTAAAACATAACTCCAGTCTTTCCATTCATCAGTTAAATGATTCACTTTCTTCAACTCTCCATTCCTTCCCTATAAATTAGGTTTAAAACTTTTTATCCTCACAGGATGAACAATAGTCTTAAGTGAGATATCACATGCATGTACCTGATACAAAACAGAGTTCATAACTATGAGATAAAAGCGTTATTTTTTTAATTACTTTTTTGGTTGTCAAGTTACTTGTATTGGGGGGAGGGTAGAATGCTATAATTCATCAAACTAAAAAAAATGTGTGATGATTAAATCAAGGTGATTTTCATTTCTCATCACCTCAAATATTATCATTTTATATGTCTGATACCTTTTCTTCTTCTCATCTACTCACAAACATTATTGCTACTGCAAATGTCTTAAGAACTCATTGCAGAGAAGAAGGAGGAAGGGGAAAAGGAAGAGAAGCAGGAAAAAGACCAGGAAGTAGAATCGCAATCCTGAATCTTAATCTAGTGACCTTAAAAACTCTGGATATTAAAATTAGTTTAATTAATTAATTCTGCTTTTGAGATAGGGTTTCTTTGTTTAACAGCCTTGACTGTCCTAGAACTCACTCTATAGACCAGGCTGGCCTTGAACTCAGAGACCCTCCAGCCCCTGCCTTTCAAGTGCTGGGACTAAAAGCGTGCATTACCACCTCCCAGCTAAAATTTATTTTAAATCCTTCCAAAGTAATTTAATTTCCACAGGGTGGGTACTTAATTCCTTTTCTTTTGCTAAAAAGCATTACCGCAAAGCTCTTTGGGAAGTAACTTTCCCATTCAGTCAGATCAGAGAGAGCAGAAAGAGGTGTTGGGGCAATAGAGGTCAGACAGCCACCCAATCCATCCCCTAGCTGGTGTGCTAGTGTTTGTGACTGGAACTCTCCTGCTTTGAGGAGTTTTTGACAGCTCCAGGACATGCCTTTGCAGGTACAGTCATGACAAGAGAAACCGCAGCCCCATCCCTCTTCCTTTTGACAATGGATCTCTCAGAGGGAGTCCCAGATAACCAGACTACATGTATGCCACGGACAAGCTGTGAGGCCTCAGGTAAGCTGTGGACCTCTCTGAAGCTTTTATTATTAACTGGCTTTTTGGGGTTTTTCCTATTGTTATTCTATTAATAAAGAGACTTAACTAACAAACAATTATATAAAACAATTTTGAATACATACAAGAGGCAGTTCAGATGAAGTAAAGACTAAATGTTTTTTTTTTAATGCTCAGAAGCTCTTATTAGCCCTCTAATTAATGCTATGTATCTGTGACCTGATGTTCAGCATCACTCTTGTAAATGCTGTTAGGTGTCATCATCTTCCTCATCATCATCTCCATCTTTATGTGTTTTCTTGTATTGTGGCATTCCATGGCACATTTCTCTGCTTGTTTCATCAAGTAACATTATTCCATTTCTCAGGCACAGTCACCTTGGCATGTCTAACATGCATGCCCCTCCCAATGCCTCTGTTTATCTTCTGCTGTTCTCGGTCACTGTGTCACTGTGTCTCCCAACCAGTTTAGTGGGTATCAACTTCCTTCAGGCACACAATGTTCTAAGGACATTGCCAGACACTCCCAACCTTCACATTACCTCAGGCTTTGGAGATCAGGACCAATTCCTACCAAAAGGTTGATCTTAAAATATCTATCCACTCATTTCCAAACCAATATTTATTTCTATACCAACATATTAAAATGTGCACCTCACCATCCAAAATTTTTTATCCATCTCTCATAAACACTTAACTGAATTGTTTACAAAGGCCTATCACCCAACATTTAAAATATGTATATAGCTTGTGTACTAGTCTGTTATTCTCAGTCATAAACATAACTGGACTTAAAATTGAAATATAGTATGTGAACTTATTTTTAGCATGCAACATGCCTTCTTGACAAACTGTAGTTTTGTACTCAACTATATAGATCTGGTCATAAAGATATATTTAATAATATGTAAAGTGGAAAATGCTGGTTACTGAGGTGTGCGGAATAGGGTGTCATTCTTATATTCTTGTAACTCGAGAGTGAGGTACATGACAAGAATTCCCATTGCAATGCCAGGCTCAGCCCATGCTAGCAAAGGTCTTCTTTGTATACCATGTTAGAGGTTTTGCCTACAAAGCAGTTACTGAAGCACAAAGAGAATTTTTACAGAGGGCTGGTACCATCTTAGTAGCATTTTAATGGCTAAATCATCATTCTGGTAACAGTATAAAGAACATATCTAATAAAGAAATGATGGTAGGTGCTGTCTTAACGTTCCAGTGTTCCTTCCTCAAATGGCTAGGAAATAGGCTGTCACCATAGTGATGAAGAAAAGGGAGCAGAGCCTGTCAGTGTCAGTAGGGCAGCAGTAAGCACTTAGTAAGCAGAACTTAGGGATGGCTGTGAAAAGGCAAGAGGATGAGAATCAGCTCCACTAACTTTAGGTCCTTGCCTTCAGAACTAGATAGATTGTGGCACAATTTCCTAAAACAAGAAGTCCAGAAGATCTAGGTTATGTATGACCCTTGAACAACTATTCAGTTTTATATTTGTAAGGTTTGTGATATGTATAAAATGCCGAGGAGGGGCTATATTTATAACACCAGAACCAGGAAGATAGGGGCCTTATTGTTTTCTAGTATCCTAGCCTATGATAAGTCTCAGGGTTTCTGGAGAAAGTTGTTTTTCTATGAGTTTAGGTTCTGAAGTGAGGACTGTGTTCTAGACAACTGTGTGATGCCATCTAGGCTTTAGTGATCAGAAAGTCCTAGACATCCTTCAGTATTTCTCATGACCATGTTATATCCAGAAACATGGATATTCAATTTCACACCAAATAGCTACAATTACAACAGTCTCATTAAGATCCTAATCCTTGTTTGTTAGCAAATACAAGCAAGGTTGATTGACCCACAGAAGAACAAAAACTGCAAGAATAAATAAATAAATGTTCAAGTTGTGGGACTGGGTAAGACAAATTCACAGCACTAGAGGGAATGTCTTTCTTCCTGTCATTAGATGTGTGGTTTCCAAGATACCATTGTAATCTAAGGATGTTGAAGCTCATCATTTGGGGAAGGCTGTAAACAGTATCTCTGTACATATATAAACACCCAGGCACGTATGTATTATACATAATCCATATATATTACATATAACACACACCATATATATATGTACACACACACACACACACAATCTCACATATACTCCAAAGGGGATTGGGGCATAAGAATGAGTGATAATGAGAAGCATGAAGACTGCATAAAGACCTGGAAATAACTTTAAGGGGAAAAAAAAGAAATCTAATAATCTCATAAATAGCTCAGTCAGCTACTTTGAAAAATTAAAAGATTCTTGCTTGCCGAAGTACCAAGAGTTACCTGCCTTTCTCTTTAAGCAATATCATGTACAAATCAAATACAGATGGCTCGTTACATTTATGACCTCACTGTCAATTACTCTAGATGAAGCATGCATTAATTATTGAAAGGCTTTCATAATATACAAGGTTTTAGTGGTTACGTTGCCATAGATAATTTCAACTTTCTGATTAGAAGTGGCCCTAAGCAACTTTATTTATGAGAATTCATTTCTTGAATGTAATAAACACTACAAATCTAGTGGTATATTTTTCTTTTCTACTTAACAAAGCAAACTACACAGCTCTTGGCCTCTTTCCTTAGAAGTCAGTATTACACTAGTATAGCATCCAAAGCGTAAACTCTGTCAAAACCTATTACAGGGTAGGACAGAAGACTCAGGTGGTAAACATGCTCACCAGCAAGGCTGAAGACATGAGTTCAATCCACAGGACTCACAGGGTAGAAGGAGAAGATCATTGCCTACAAGTTGTCTTTAAACGTCTATAACCTCACTGTGAGTTGAGTATGTGTATGTGCATGTACTCCCTCCCTCTCTCTCTCTCTCTCTCTCTCTCTCTCTCTCTCTCTCTCTCTCTCTCTCTCTCTCTCTCTCTCTCTCTCTCTCTCACACACACACACACACACACACACACACACACATTAGCAAATGAAAATAATCACCGTAAACTTGGATTATTAGCATTCTATGCTACTTATGGAAGGAAGGTGAAGGTAGTATTGGTAATAGTCGTCTTCTTTTCAAAAAATGAGGTATATCCATAAACTATCTTGTTTTGCAGGCAGTTTTTAAAAAGACCAGACTTGACTGAAGCTCCAAGAGTTACATTTGCTTCAGTTCAAGCCAGTAAGTATCTTATAAGTGACAGTCCACAGAATTTAGATGTTTAAGCACGCCACTAGGTTTTTGTTGTTGTTAATGGTTGGGGTTGTTTTCCGGGCAGAGTCCATTAACTATTAATGTTAGAGAACAATGGGAACATCCCAATGAAACCATACCTTCCAATAAATGCACAGAGAAACAGTGTAAAGGCATTAGAGAAAGGCTTGAACATTTCAACCATTCTGCAGGAGAGCTATTCACTTCACCAATACAAAATTAGTACCTACTAAGTGCCAAGAACTGCTCTAGGTTTCTGGAGTACTTTCGGGGTGAAAAAAAGATCTCTGTTCCTGCTAAGTATAGATTCTAGCAAACTGACTCCATTAATCTCCTTGGTAAGGGGGAGTAAGCCCAGACTCAATGGTGAGATAACTGATGATTTTCCAGAGAAAGCAAGACAGCCAGGTAAAAGCTTCTGCCCTCTTTGCTCTTGATTCCATGGTTTCAAGTCACTGTATTTCAAGTGTCTTCACCATTTCTAAATTACCTTCTTCTGACTCAAGTGTCTATTAGTCTCCATCTTTCAAAGTTTATATTTAATTGACTGGATAGTTTGGTCATTAAGAGCACTATGTGTTCTCTAATGCAGAGGACCTAGCTTTGGTTCCTAGAACCCACATGGTAGTTCACAACCATCTGTAACTCCAGTTCCAGGGCATTTAACAAACTCTTCTAGGCTCTGTAGGCACCAACCATGACACACATGTGGGGCACATACCTACATGCGGCAAAACACTCATATACATAAGACAAATATAAATAAAAAAAAGTTGACATGTAAACACATGCCATTACTATGAAATAATGCTCCTGTACACTGTAAAAAATTGTCACTTAAATTAGTTCAATGAAACGCTGGTTGGCAAGTAGCCAGACTGGAAACATAGGACAGCGAGACTAGACTAAGAGAATTCTGGGCAGAGGAAGGGAATATTCAGGAGTCACCACCAACCAGACACATAAAAAGCAAGATGAGAATGCTGTACTGAGAAAAGGTATAAATCCATATGGCTAAACATAGATTAAAAATTACAGATTAATTAAGTATAAGAGTTAGTAAGTAATAAACCTGAGCTAATGGCTGAGCATTTATAAGTAATATTAAACCTCCAAGTCAATTATGTGGCAAGCAGCTGCAGGGTATTTGGGAGTTACTGGTGGTACAGAAACTTCCACCTATAGGCCACTGAACTTTTCCTTTGCTTATTAGTTTGTTTAGAGACAGAATCTCTTGGTCCCTTGATATAGCCCAAGCTGTCCTCCAATTCCTGCAGAATTCCAGTAGTACAGGGATGTTCTACCATGTCCAAGCAGCTGAATTACTTTTTTGTAAAGGTCAACTTTTAAACAACAAATAAGCAAAAGACCAATTCTATTTCTCTTCCCTGAAATTTACTACTGGAAAGAATACTTTATCAAAAGAATTTGGGTAAAGAAAAAATGGCTGTAAGATGAGAAAGGCAATCACAGAAATGCTGCCTTCTCAACCCAAAGGGATGAAGTGGCCTGCAAGAAATAGGTATTGTTCACATACAGTCATAGGCTTGTTTCTCTGGCCAAACTGAAACAGGTATAAGAAGTTACAGTCCCAACAAGGAACACACAGAAAGTGCCATACTTTACAATGGGCTTGCACAACCCAGAAATGAAAAAGTTCCCCCACAGACCTCTAAGGCAACTAGAGTTGGAGAAATGTGATCACTTTCCAATTGGAACCATGAGAGAGAGTGAAAATGCAGCCCTGTACTTCAAGAGTAAGTGATCTGCCAGAAAACAAGGCCCATGTATCACACCCTCCAGTAGACATTTGCAAGGCACTCTACTAAATAGGGAAAGTCCATGGTTAAATGCCTGACTTATTAATTAATTGAATTAAGTGTCACAAGTAAGCTTATGACACTAGTTACCTTAGTAAAAGCTTTAGTATTATTTATAGAGCCACTCCAGAACAATGAAATGTTTGTTTTGTGTTTAGCACCTTACACTTTTAAGGGTGTTTTGGGGACCGCCATGAAGACCCAGCAGGTAAAGGTGCTCGCCACCAGGTCTGAACCCCTAAACCTGATCCACCAGGTCTAAACCCCTAAACCTGATCCTCCATCAAGCAGTGACTGGAGGAAAGGACAAGCCTATCAAGGGTCCTCTCACCCCAGCACATACACCGTGGCTCGTATGTAGTAGCAGATACACATACACTATTTCTGTTGCTTGTTTTTAATCTTTAGAAATTCTTTGGCTATAATATGAAACTTCAGATGGCTCATGTGAGATCAGGTCAGATTTGGCAGGAAAAAAAAAAAGCTAAACTCCAGGGTGACTTCATGATAAGACCAGTTTCTGATGCTCTTTCAAACTGTTTTCTCTTCTGATAGATCCCCAGCCAAAGTCACAGAGGTTTTCTCATGTCCACAGATGAGATTCTCAAGCCCAGGAATACAACAAGCCAGGACTCAAGTCCATTCATAAAAGGAATAAGAAACACACTCTTGGAGCTGGAGAGTTTGCTCAGTGGTTAAGAGCACTTGTTCTTGCAAAGGACCCAAAATCAATTCCTGACACCTGCATGGAGGCTTACCACCTCCTCAGGCACCAGGCATGCAAGGGGTATGCACACAGATATGCAGGCAAAATATTCATTCCTTCAGAATAATAGCATAAAATCTAGAGAGAATGAAATGAAGGAAAAAAGGAACACCTGCTTTTCATAAAGAAAATACCACACTGTCATAACAGGATCAGAGATCTGTTGGTGGGTCCGCTGGAGAAGAGGTGAAGAGAGGGTACCAGGAGTGAGGGGGAGCATATCAGAGCAGAAAGTGAGATCTGCTACAGTGTGCAAGGAAAAGTAGCTGCATAGAGGCAGAAGTAATTAATTTTATGTTGAATGGAGAAAATGTCTAACTGCTTACATATAAAACTGACTGTAAAACTAAGTGGAAATGATATTATGGTCAATTATGCAATTTCTTTGTGTGTGTGTGTGTGTGTGTGTGTGTGTGTGTTACATGTGCAAGTGGAAGTCCAAGTTTAATATTGAGTGTTTTCCTTGACTGCTCCCCATCTTCCATTTGAGACAGTGACTCCTATAGTACCTGAAGTTCATTGATGTTGCTATATTGGATAGCCAATGAGCTATTTCCTCCCATCCACACACACCCAACCCTAGGATTATAGACACATAGTGCCATGCTTGCCTTTTTTTTGTGCAGATTCAGGAGATCTGAACTCAGATCATCACCTTTGCATAGTGAGTGTTTTTACTGACACATCTTTGTGGCCCCAAATATATAATTTCTAATTGTGTGGGTTTTTTATAGGTCTGGGCAACAATTGCCTTGAACTCTTAAAAGAAAAAGAAGGGAAAAATGTTTTTACTGATTCAGAAACTTATACTGCTGCTTTTTAACAAGTCTTAAATCAATGTGTGGTTTCAGGGCCCAGAGCAGCATCAGAGAGCCTCTTAGACATGCAGTCAGTCTCAGGGCCAAGCCCTAAGACACTAAATCAGAACCCTACCTAGAGCCCCTGATTCCCTTTGCACCTACAGCTCTAAAAGCCTAGATTATACCATCTCTCTCCACTATTTGTTTACCGGAGAAATAAATGAGCACATGAAGTACCCTTAATAAGTATGAATAATCTGTACGTTCTGGTCCTGCCCACTGTTCCTCCTCAATCTGTGACCTGTCATCACCATCATCCTCCACAAAAAAAAAAAAAAAAAAAAAAAAATCCCATTTCAAACAGCTACTAAATTTTGCTCACAATCTAAGTAAGTGAGTGGGCAATGAGATAAATGAGGTATTTCATCTGTTTCCACAGTCTATCTTTAAAATATGCTTATATGTAAAACAATGTTTGCATGCCCCTTGGTTTCTAGTAATTTCCTAGGTCGAAGTTCTCTTAAGGGGACCTGTAAGATACTTTGGCAGTCTCATAGGCTAGTTGTCAGTCTCTCATGACAAGGTCAGTCTTTCAAGGTCAGGTCAGAGGCGTGTCCAGCAGCAGGGAAATCCTATTCTTCAGTGTGGAAGACTCAAGCATCCTCATACCCGCTTAACCTCATCTTCTGTCACTTTTACATTTTCTCATCCTGAACATCGCATCTGTGAGAGTTAGGTGTGTTCTTCCTTAGGTAGTGGAAGCCTTTCCAATGTCTCTGGATTAACAAAGAAAATCTTCTTCTGGGATATTACTAAGCAACCAGGAGCAATCCAGACAGGTAGTGCTTTGATTCTACTATACACTCAATAGTAGGAGATATAAAGAAACCTCAAAAAATGAAATAACTCACGTACCCATGGTCTACGCACATAGAAGCAGTGTTCACATACAAGTTTGCTTCTTAACTTTCTTTAAGATCACATCAGATTTTTTTTCAGTCTCTCTCCTCCCCCTTTTTAGTTAATTAGGATCTGGGAAGGGAGAAAAGGTGACAGGGGAAGGGGGCCATGATGAGTGAATGATACATACTCCTGTGGAAATATCTCAGTGAAACCCTATAATCTCTACAGTTAACATGTGTTCATAGGTGTAAAATTAAGGAAATAATTTAAAGAAAGATGTTTCTCAATATGATCATAGGATCCATAGCATGTTAACATCCATATAATGTTTCAATACTCCCTGGTTTAATGTCCGCAATCAATCTAGTGCTCTTGGACAGCTAGTTGGCTTCTGATTTTCATCACTAGAAATAAATTCTAAAAGCTGAGTTTGAGAGAGTTTGTAGATGTCTTTCCAATACTTGACAGTTACCTTCAATAAAGCAGTCCTGGTCATGTCAGGGTTACATGGCTAACTTCCCCTAAGGTGTTTCTAAAAGTATCCTATGTGGCGTGGGGATGGGTGGCAGGACAAAAATGTGAAAAGGAAATTAGATAAAAACCAATTGTTCTTATCTTAAGAATCAACTGACAGTGCATGTTCTAGTAATCTGAGGAAGTATGACCTTCAGCTCTGAACTAATACACAACATATTCTACAGAGGTCATGGATGTGTTCATGGTTAACTTACGCTGCTCTTACAGGTCATCACCTGTAAGTCACAAAGCCTGGCTCACACATTAGGCCATTTCCTGACCAAGTGACCTCGCTCAAGCAGAACAGGACATAACTGCCGTCTAACACATTAATATAGCAACTGGTGGATTCCATTCTCGAGTTCTGTTTCAGACTAGAGATGTGAACACACATCCAGCAGTTAGAACCTACTTAGCCATTATCTAAACTGTACTTACACCAGACATTTTGATTATAATCATCACAATTTCTAACTTCTATGTTCTGTCCTGTTCTGGCTCGTTCTATTACCAGCCTAGTAAAGGTCTCACTTTTTGAAGAGCATGAGAAAGACAATAGAAGCCTCATGGGGTATCCAGACTTGGTAAGGGTTTTTCTGGATTGACAGTAGAACACTTCAGAGAAAAAAAAATGTTAAAGAAGTAGTACCCATTTAATTTTGCTAAAGGAAAATAAAAATAGAGGAAAGGGAGAAAATAAATTGTAAAAGATGAACTTGGGAAGAAATTCTAGAGGATCTTGAATGGCAGTTCAGAGAGTCAGGGTAAGGAGAAGTTATCGTGAACAACAGCAAATCAAAATGAGTGGTGGGCACCATGAGGGCTTGGCAGGGTAAGAAAATGGGAGAGGGAGTCTAAAAAGAGAGGTAAATGCAGAAGGGAAGAGGGGACAGAGACAAAATGTCTTGTGACTGAGACAAAACGCTGTTCTTTGCCAGTACTTCCCAGGACAGTCCTCTTCCTAGGCCCCAAATCCTCACCAAATTACACTTTACCACCAGACACTCTCTCTTCAAAGGAGTGACATCGTAAAGCACAGCTAAATGTAGTATGCATGGGACCCTTAGTACAAAGGGAAAGATAGACAGTGAGGGTGGAAAAGGGGTGGGGAGGGGAAGGGAGGGGAGGGGAGTAATATATTTCTAGCATTTGTCAGATGGAGGCAGGGGGATCAATATGAGTTTTAGGCTAGCACTACCTATAAAGTGAGTCCTGTCTATAACAGAAATGGAGCAAATAGAAATATATAGGTCTAGGCATAAACTATCTGGAGAAATAGTTTTGTTTTTAGTCTGGCATCTGTGGCATGATTGAATGAGACGTATCTCAAAGATGTCAACAGTACATGCTAAAAAGATGAGTATATTTTGTTTGTTTGTTTTTACTAAATTTTTCTCCTGATCTCAGAATGTGGCCCAGGTCAACCCAATTTTTGAACACCTGATAGCATCCCTGTGATTAGTCAGATGATCCTGAATTGTGTTCGAAGATGTAAACCCAGGGCAGAAGGCTCTG